>JAEIFV010000223.1:0-415165 GCA_018904265.1 Lordiphosa collinella
TATACCCTTGCAGAGGGTATTATTAAATTGTCCGGATGTTTGTAACGCATTGAAAGAGGCATCTCCGACCACATCTATATATATAAAACTGTTCAACCTGACTGAATGACTGACTGTCTGACTGTCTGACTGACTGGTGGCCGCCGTCGCACAGGACAAACCATAAGAGATAGGAAGAACTGTTTTTTACGTAAATTTATCTTATGCTGAAAGTGATACTAAGAAAAGGTTAAAGAAAATCTGTGTGTATGGAACTATTTTGACTTTTTCATCGGATCAGGCTCAAATTTATTTTCAGAAATCTATATGAAAATTTAACTATGACTGCATATTCCGGAAGATTCACCCCCTTGGTGGAAATTGGGTAAAAGATGTATGGGTTGAATTTTAACTCCCAGCGATTAACTCCAAATTCTTTTCAAAGTTATTCATAAAAATATGATCAAGTGACTTTCAACTTTTGGAAAGTCTACCCCAAAGTCGGGAAATGGGCGGAAAACTGTTGTATGCAAATTTTTAATACTCTTGTACCAAAGGTGCATAGAGTATAATAATTTGAAAGTATTTAACAGCCAGAAGGAAGCATCTCCGACCCCATAAAGTATATATATTCTTGATAAGCATCAACAGCCGAGTCGATATAGCCATGTTCGTCTGTCCGTATGAACGCACAGATCTCAGTGATGGTAAAAGATAGAGGTTTGACATGTATGGGACATATGCTTCTTATACTTGCAGGCAGATCAAGTTTATTTTCAATTTTTGCCACGCCCCCTCCCGCCCCCGCAAATTTGAAAAAACGTAGTATCTCCCACAGTTTTATAGATAGAAGATTCGTTCCTTGTGGACATATTTAGTAATCAGGATTATTTATCGATCCGCCAAAGGAATGGTAAAGATCGGATGAACGGTAGTAAAGATATGATCAAACGAAAATTCAATATTTCTGGGTTGTTCCTAGCAGCAAAACACATACATATGTATGTAGATGTATGTATATATGACAACGACTACACTGCAAAGTGATAGCCAACAATATTTAGGACAAATTTTTATTTATCGATTCATATTAGATCGTTATGGGTGTGATGATCCCGCCCTGCCGAAAATTCCACCTTTTAAATGAACCAACAACAGAAATCCTATACAAAACCTAACAGCTATGGCTAGCTCATTAGATCCAATTGGATTCTTGCAGCTAACTGGGACGCTCTCATTTTTTCCCCTTTCCTTTCCCATATACACAATATTGAGAGAGAGAAATTAGAGATGGTCGCGGGACAAATATATCGCCCGATACCCATCTGACTACTTAGACGAGGATTGTTTAAATTGCAAATAATATGGAAATAGTCTAGTTCTTTAAGTATAACATAATATCAGCAATCCATGAGGGTCATTCTGGTCACTCCGGAGTCCCGCGTAGTTTTTCGATGTACGCCCATCTCTCTTTTGTGGCAAATGCGAAGGTTTTTTTTGTGCGGCGCGTGTCAATCCTCTCTCTCCCTCTCTCTCCTAATTATACTTTGTACCAAAGGTACATAGAGTTAAAAAAGTCTGTGCAAAAGTATGTAACAGCACCTTAAATAGTATTTAAGCAATTCAATCGACTTTAGGTCTTTATTATAAAAATATTCAGTTTTTCATTGTGACTGCATACCAGTCTTCTGGAAATCTACCCCTCTTGCGGAAATTGTGTAAAGGTTCAACCCACTCAGATATCTGAATTATAAAGGTGGCCATAATGGCCCTGGAGGTGGCCCTGTAGGAGACCTGGACCTGAGGTGGCCCTGGAGGTGGACATGGAGATGGACCTGGAGGTGGAAAATGGTACTGAAACCGCCATATTTGCAAAGTTCTTAATTTCAGTTGAAACTTTGGGGATTGGTTAGACGCTTGCCCGGGAAGGTTTTTAAGTAGAAGAAATGGCCGGAAAATGGTGCACAAACCGCGATATTTGGCAAATTTTGTGGTTTTAATGAAACTTAGTTGTGACCTTGCCGAATAGTTGAAGAAATGGGCGGAAAAGAGCGTTCACGTTGCAAGCTTTTGAGGAATGGTTGGAGAATTGGTGAAAAATATCCCAAATAGTGTGTTCAAGGCCAATCCTTATTTTTGGGCCGATCTTTATCAAATTTTGTTTGTAAGCTTTCCGCGGGCGTGGCATAAGAGTTAATCTCTGCTTTGAGCCGATGAATGTAAGATACGGTCAAATATTTTCCAATTTGTGAAGTTCACCCCCAAGTCGAAAAAGAAAAACTGATACCGATATCGCTTGAAATAGCTTTACTGACGGCGGCGTAGCGAAGCAAGCCAAGCTAATTGCTAGTAAAGTATATATATTCTTGATCAGCAGGACGAGCTGAGTTGATTTAGCCCTGTCAGTCTGTCCCTCCGTCCGTCTGTCTGTTTCCATGCTATCTCCTGCGTCAGTTATAAAGCTTTCCTTACCAAACTTTGCACGAAGTCTTTTGGTACAAATACGCTGCACATTTGTCGGAACCGGCCGGATCGGATGACTATAGCATATAGCTGTCATATGAATGATCGGTCAAAAAACTAGTTTTTGTGGGAAAAACTTTTTTGTTTTCAATGGAAACGCCTCTTAACTTTGTATTTCTCAGTTTACTCTGCTTTTTCACGATTCCACCAAATTTGGTCAAAATCGGACATCTATATAGTATAGCTGTCATAGAAAAGTAGAGTCTGAAAAGTAGTCTTAGTTAGAAAAACTTTTTTGTTTTCATTGGATATGTCCTTAAAATTGGCATGTATTTGTTTCATATGCTCCTCCACTATTCTACAAAGTTTGGTCAAAATCGTATGACTATAGCATATAGCTGCCATAGGAACGATCGGTCGAAAAAATTAGTTCGAGTGAGGAAAACTTTTTTGTTTTTAATGAAAACGTCCTTTTTATTGGCATACTCTGATTATATATACTTTAACACATTTCAACAAAGTTTTATCAAAATCGTATGACTATAGCATATAGCTGCTGTATGTATGATCGGTCGAAAAAGAAGTTCTAGTGAGAAAAACTTTTTTGTTTTAATTTGGATCACCTCCAAATTTCGTAATTAACAGTTTGTTGTGCTTTTCCATGATTGCACTAAGTTTGGTCGAAATCGTACATCTATATAGTATAGCTGCCAAAGAAAAGTTATGTCCGAAAAGTAGTCTTATTTAGAAAAACAAACTGCAAGGGATATGTCTTAAATATTCTTTTAATCATCCAACGGAGCTGAAAATCGTCCAAAGGATGACCATTTTTCATATCCATTGAACGATTTTCAGCTCCGTTGGATGATTGAAAGGATATTAAAGATGATTAAAAGGATATTTAAGACATATCCATTCCAAATGGATATTTTTCGGAGCATAAAAATTCTGAAATAAGCCTTTCATTAACAATAATTACAAATACATATCAATCGTTTGACTATACTCATAGCCTCAAGATTTCGTCTACGGCTTGTACTAAATCGCCGGACTTGTTCAATACCTGCTGCTGTTCAATTCCCAAAGGGGAAGTGTTATTAAAAAACTAACAACCTCTTTTTAAACTGTCGATTAGGCTTTCCTTCTCGGTTTCTGCTCCTCTTTTTTGTTGTAAAGAGTTCATAAATATTAATCGATGCTGAGTGGAGACTAACACAGCTGCCGCTGGTCATAGAATGGCAAATTGCATGGGGAGTTGGCCTGCCTGCATGTCTATCAAATTAACAGCAACAGCGCAGGCGCAACAGCAACACGAATTGCTGCTGCTGCTGTTGTTGCTGTTGTGGCTGTGCCAGTTCCCAGTTTAGTTTGGTGGTACCAAGCAGTCTCGCAGTTTTGCAGTCTGGCGGGTCTCTGTTTATGTTGCGTTGCTTTTTGCGTGCCTAAGCACATTTTGGCTTTGTTGTTGTAAAAACATGCGATGTTAAATATCTTCATATGGCTATTGCCAAACATAAAAGTGGTGGGGTTGGGGAGGGGACTGGCGACTGGCGACTGGGCCTGCCATGCTTGGCTAGCCAAGCGTTAAGTTGTGTGTGTGTATATACAGAGAAGCCCCTAACCAGCTCCAACTCTTGCTTGGATACTGTAGGCGTTTCAGTGTCACCAGGCAAATTTCCTACCACAGACCAATATTTGATAACACGCCCAAATTCGGGCGAACACTGATAACGATTTGACGTGGATCAACTACTATTTATAGAGCATTCCGTACACATTCCAAAAAAAAAAACAATAAACTATTGCGCACAAAAGAATTCACAATAAAATCCGTTTGTCCGTCCGACATAATTGGCATAATTATTTTTGGCTCATGACTTCATTCAATGTCGCCTGGCAGCGGCAATCAAATCTCAACTGAATAGTGTACAATCAGACAATCATCGACTGGGCAATTGAGAGGCGTGCGCGCGATTCGAGCTCGACTCGCACCAATGATTCACGTACATACATACATACGCACACTCCTCGCATCGAATTGATACAAACATTAAATCAATTGGCAGCTAATCAAAGCACAATGCAAACAAATGGCCAGCACAAACAGACAATGAGCGAAGATCGCTAATAGCGCCGCGCCCGCCTGTTGCCGCCGCTGCCGCCACCGCCGTTCGTTGGCTCCATTTGTGGTCAACTGGGCGGCTGTTACATTAGCCACACGCATAAGTCGATTTTACACAATTTATCCGGCCGGCAAATGTGTTAAAAATAAATACCATAAATCGTGCAACTCGAAGCCAATTAGACAAAACCCTCCAGGGGTTGACCGGTAATGCGAGCAAATGGACGGGAGCAACAGCTGTTGCACTTTGCACTGGGACCAACAGTCCAACTGTTTATAACAAATGACGTATTTGCTCCCATCTGAATACAGCAATATTTTTGTAATATTATTTAAATGGCACATAAATGTTGCCAAATCTATCCACAAATTTAATAGTGGGCAGCTGAGTCTATTAACTTGCATAGCAACTGCCAAATGGTGTACATTTTAGGTAAAAACATTTTCAGTCTCTGCAGCAGAGACAAGATGCGGTTAGACTGAAATGGTAACTTAGTTTTAAGGCGTCTAGAAAGAACTGCAAGGGTTGAAGGTACAGTGAACAGAACTAAAAGAAGGCACAGAAGGTTGCGTCTTTGATTGAAATCTTTAGTTGAATTTGACCTTTTATTTTTGTAAATGCTGAAATGACCTTCGGGCTCCTTTCAATTTGAGACTCTGTAATCTGCTAGTATTTCCTTGACGCATGTCAACAATAAACCAACTAACTCAGGTTACGGATTTGTCAAAATGATGCTGAAATCAAAACTTTTCTAAAGGCCGATTTCTCCTCTTCCATATACCTAGATTTACATTTTACAAAGAGATTACAGTTTACTCTGTTTTTGCAGGTTTCGAATATGCTATGCTATTTCGCAGCTTAAATTTTTTGCTCCTGTTTCCGCTCTGAATGTGATAGGAGCAGAGCAGTAGCCTGAGCCCAAATTCAATCTGGAGCACTATAGCTTTGCTCCGGGCTGTCAGTTTTTTCTGCACTATACAAATAGCATACAAAAAACTACTATCAAAATACTATCTGGAGCTATAGCCATAACTTATTTGTAAGTTTATGTGGCAGATAGCTCTATGTAGAAGATGTGAAATCGGCCCTAAGACACAGAGGCCAAAATTGAAATTAAATGACAATCAATTTCACATTTTTTTTAAAAATCATTTATACTCCGGTATGACTAAGACTAAATAGAAATGTTCAAAATGTGACGACGATGTTTTCGAACATATCAATAAAATATTTGTAGGATTTTTTTTAATATTATCAACTAGCTGAATACCCGGCGTCGCCCGGGTTCTTATGATTCTTAAGAGCGGGATTATATTCAATCTAGTGCAGGCTGCATGTCGGTATAAACATTTTAGACCGTTCGATCTTTTTCTCTATATAAACGTCTTCATGATAATCTAAAATCATGAAAATTTAGCAAATTTCGTGACTTTTTGACCGTTTGGTTAATACTTTCTATTTACCCGTCTACAATTGCATCAAATTTTCACAATAATCCAGTCTCAAATCAAAAATATGCAAATTTCGGAATATTTTGGACCGTGTAATCTACAGCTTCCATTTACCAACGCCGCTTTCATAAATACTCATAAGGTTATTTTGCAAATTTCGCAATTTTTTTACCTTAGAAACCTTCACGGGTAAGTGTTGCCCAAAGTTTTATGGCAATCGGATGAACGGTAAAGTTTTTGAAATTTCGCGGTTTTATGACCATTTCCAACCCAATTCTTCAATTTAGATACGCGGGCAAGCGTACAACCATTCGTCAAAGCTTCATCTAAATCGAACATTTTGAAAATTTAGCGGTTCTTGGACCATTTTCCGCCCATATCTTCTACTTGGAAACCTTTCCGGGCAAGCGTCGAACCACTATCCAAAGATTTACCGAAACCGCAAATTTTTTAACTTTCGCGGTTTTTGGACAATTTTCTGCAAATTTCTCCCGAGCAAGCTTTCACTTCATTTCCCAAAGATTGATTGCAATTTCGCGATTTTTTGACCTTAGAAACCTTCGCAGCCAAGCGTTTAACCATTGACCAAAATTTCATCGCAATCGGATGAACGGTATAGTTTTTGAATTATCGAGGTTTTTGGACTATTTTCCGCCCATTCCTTGATATCAGAATCCTCCAAAGTTCTATCGCAAACGAACATCTTGCAAATTTCGGGGTTTCTTCTACTTGGAAACCTTCCTGGGCAAGCGTCGATCAATTTCTCAAAGTTTTTGCGAAAACTAAAATTTTGCAATTTTCGCGGTTTTTGGACCGTTTTCCGCAAATTTTTTCAACCTAGAAACCTTCCGGGGCAAGCGTTCAACCATTCCCACATTTTCATTGCAATCGGATGAACGGTATAATTTTGCAAATTTCGCGGTTTTGGACCATTTCACAGACATGAGACATAGCCTATGACACTTTCCTGATCGACATGAACTTCCTGCGAGAAATTCGTGAAGATCGGTTCAGCGGTTTAGACGCCCATAAGGGACAAACATACAAACATAGAAACATGCAAATATACAAACATACAAACATACTTTCACTTTTATATAGATGTATAGATAATCAATCATAGATCGTCTTACTATAAAGTATCGTTTTGACCAGGACTGCAAACCCAAACAATTTTTTCGGAGCTCCAGTTCGCAGGTTCGAAACAAAATTTACCAATAGTTAAGGTTCGAGGTTGTTGGGCTTAGGTTTTGATTCGAGCCTTGCTTTACATAATATTAATAAAAAAACAGAAAATAAATTCATTTAGTAATTAATTTAATCCCATGTTTTCATCAAATCGCTTTCGCTCTAAAAACGACACAAGACGTAAGAGAATTTGGTCGATTTTGGGATGGAAGCGATTTGGGAATGTTCAAAGTTCTCCATTCCCAAAATTCCATTTCGTAGTGTACATAAAGACATGCTATTATTTTGTAAATCATTCAAGAAGCCTTAGAGATCTTAACAAACAGAGGCTACTATGTGTTGGGGACTTTATAAGTAATTCTGAACGTTTGTAAGTCTCAGTCGCCCAAAACCGACCAGATAATAAAGTCTAAGAAGTTCAAGTCTATAATTTTTGTTAAACAGAGCCAACATTTGGGGTACGGAACAGTTTTAGGTTCAGCTTTTATTTCTAATAGGTTCGGTTCACAGTAAATAAAAGTCGGAATTCCAGGTTCGAACCGGTTTGGTTTAAAACCGCCATTTCTGGATCACATTTATAATATCAGTAAGATAATCGGTCTTGTTCCGAGCTCCGCTTCGGTGGTCTTGTATGCGAATGCTCTTCTAATTTAAAATTTACTAGATTAGGTTTGAGAAAAGTCGGAATTGTTCAAGCAGTTGAAACCGATTGCTCAATGTCAATTGACAATTCGTCAAGAAAGAGAACCTGATCTAATAACCACAGTTACTTCTCTTACTTTTCATATAACATCATAAGATTAATATTAGAAAAACCAACGTTTACACGAAAACCGAAGCGGAATTCAGAACAGGGCGAAATTTTTAAAAATATCAAAACAGATCATTTCAAACACAAGCTGAAAAACTGAATGATACTTATAATATCGTTGTTTTAATATCTAAATGATATTAAAAATGATTGGTAAATGATATTTAAGCGGTTTCTTTTTACAGGAAGGACCAGCATGAAAAAAAACCAAATGACATTTCGCCTCTGTCTTTTCTCAGCGAGCTCAGCCAACGAGATGGGGTTTCGTTTTCTTTGCGGAATTGTTTCAATTGTTCCTTTCCTATAATCTGGTAGGCGACATTATTTTTGACACTTTACATATAAAGTCCTCATAGTTTAGTTTAAAATCTAATCGTTTATATGAAAATCTCAAGAGATTTCTGGGATTATAAAGAAGAGTTTCCATAAAAAATTTGATTTTTGGAGATGCCTTGCGGTTATCTACAATTATTTTTGCACGCTTAATTTGTAGAAAGATCAGTTGTAGTCCGCATCATTTTCAATCCTTTCAAAAAATTTAAAAACAAAAAAGTGAATATCATAGTTCAGGCAAGATCTAAGTGAAGGTTTTGAGTGATCCTACAGAAATCAACTGTGTAAAATCCTGATAGAACTCTGCAAATTACACGCATTGCATAAAAAAGTACACAAGTCTACAACTAATTTCGCTCACTTGGCCTGCTGCAGTTTGCTGCGGCTGTATACGAGCCTTTCTATGGCTTCCCGATTCCAGATGCATTGCTGGATCCGTATAATGTGGTTAGTTGGGTGTGTTTGTATCCAATTGTGTTTGTATCCAATTGATATTATTGAGATTAATAGCCACACGTTTCGTAATAGATCGGCATCTGCAAAGGCAATTGGCCCGCACAGCTTTTGTTTTCTCTATTTGTTTGACTAAATCTCCATCAAATAAGCGCAAGACCCAAATGATGTTTAAACAATGATGAAAAGTCAGCCCAAGTGCCAACAGCACGAGGTACAAACGGCGACGTCAACGAAAAACTTATTTTGTGTACAGAATAACGAAAGAAAAACAAATAAGAGAAAGACACGAAAAACCCGAGCGCGAGCAATCAACTTTTGTTGGCAACAAAAATAAAACTGAAGATCGCCAACAGTTGTTGAGGTTGTTGAGGTGCTGCTGGTGCTGCTGCCTGCTGCTGCTGTTGTTGCTGCTGTTGTTGATGTTGGCTGTCTTTTTCTTATCAGACACACACTCACACACATACATACAGAGGCAAGAGCCAGCGACGACAGCGAGTCTGGCGCGGCCCATACCAAAGCCAGCCAGTTGTGCATGCAAGTGCAAGTGTGTGTGAGGCATGTGATCGTCGCCCGCCATAGCTGACACACACACACACACACACAGATCTTCTCACCAAAAGACACTCACGAGAGCCGCTCGTTTCGTTTGGGAGTGGAACACCCAGGCGTATACGTGATGTGAATTGCCAAAGCTTGCCCGGCTGCTTATCATTCAATCATTCAAGTAGTTTGTTATTTTTCTATGCAGCAAAGCCGTTAAGGCCAGTCCAGGCTATTAGTCCTGGTCTTAGCCAGCGGCAGAACGCTTACGGAATAGGCAATTACCAGAGCCAGAGACGTAGTTCAACTGGTTTCGGGAAAAAGTCAATTCATCAACTCATTCACAGATCTTACATATGTATGAATATCTAAGATGCTCTTGAATAACCCTTTAAGTGTTCATTTTCATATTAATTTAGATGACATGAGAACTTTGCAGTTTAATTGGAATGGGAAACGAATAATTCCAGCTGAATATGTAACACGAAATGTATCTTGGCTAAGTTTTACTTTCAAATTGGCGAACTTTCGAGGATCCGTTCAGTTCGATCTTTGAGGTTTGTAACTTTCATATGTACCTTGACTGCGGTGCGGTATTTTGTAGAGTTAAGAATATTGAAAAGCTTCGAAAATGTCTATAAAGGATTCTTTCTTCTTAAACGATTCAAAAAACCGCAGTGATTAAGTTTTTTCTTGGTATCTTTAAACATTTTTTTCCTTCTTTCCTTACTTTTTCTCCCAAAGAAAAGACCTGCTCAATGCAGAGTAACAAATTTGAGAGCGCGAGCCATTAACAGTTACTTTTCCTCTCACGAATATGAAGTGATTTTGCTTTGGCGAGGACAATGAGAAAGAGCCGTGGCCACTTGTAAACAAACAAGTGAGAGATAAAGTAACTGTAAGGTGTTTTGTTCATCTCTTTCTCTCACCTCATCGCGTCATTGAAAGAATAGCAAAACATTCGATTGAAAAATGCATCCACTTAGCTCAGATGTTGTTGTTGCATTTGCTACTCTACTTGCTGATGCTGATGTTGTTAGCGTCTAGCTATGCCAGCCAGTTGGGCGACCATTTGGTGCACACACACACACACACACACACACACCGATACAGCAATTGGCATTTTATTAGTTTAATTGAAAGCAAAACACTGGCAAACTGGTTTCAACTCGTTTTCCAAATGCCCACTAAATTATCATACTCGAGAAGTAGTTTGCAACGGGCGAAGCGAGGGCGGCGGATGCGGCGCACAGAAGCGTTTCACACGTTTCGCTGGTTAAGTATGTATGTGTGCAGTTTGTGTGTACGTACATATGTATGTATGCATTTTATATAAATAAACAAGTCCATTGAGGAAATTATTTGCGAATATTCAAAAAAAAATCGACTTTTCGCTGATTGTGCCAATTTCGTTGTTGTTGTTTTTGTTGTTGTTGTTGTTGTCACTTCGTTTTAAATAAAATCGAAAAGCTTATAAATCACATAATTAAGTTGGCTCATTCTTTATGGCATGCGAACGATATTGAAACGTGAATCGACTCAACGGGCATTAATGAAACGTAACGCAGCATGTGCTGAGCTCTGGATAGGCCCATTAGGCGCAGCTGGACACCCCCCGCCAGCTGGTGGTGACTGGGTGATCAGCAGAGGTGATGATGCCTGGCCAAATGCCTGGCTGCCACAAGGTGTGGTTTATTTTTGGCTCAACTTAAAGGGAGCTGATAATGTGATTTGAAATTCGCGGAATATTCGAAAAACCGCAGACTCACATGCGTATGCAAAAAGTAAGCTGATTAAACTGCCCAAGTTGAAGCGACGACAGATGCCACCATCGTGCGGCACCACAACGGAATGTCGGGTCGAATTTGAATCAAGGAAAAAAATTAATTCCAAATCCCGACGGCCCGACTTTGTGCAGACGAAGTTTTCATACCCTTTAACCAAGTTCAAATATTCAACAAAGATGAAAATACAAAGAAGTTTAAGCTTTTAAATCTGAACACTTTTAACATCTAAAAGAAAGGTTTACAATCCTAGTGCTTGGGATAATTTAAAGACTGACCTGAATACTTTGCCCTCAACAGAGTATTACGACCTAGTCTAAGCAAGTTGCTGAAGTTCAACAAAATTATCCTCGAATCGATACTCTCAGAGAAAAGAATAGAAGTTAGTATTCGGATCAATCAATTTCGATGTCAAATAAACGATCATAATGAAATCTCTTGATCCAAGTATTGAAGTTTTTTATTTTTTCTACGAGATGTGACGTTAGCAGAATTAAGAGTAAGCCTGATGACGCCCCACAGCGCCCTCAGCCCTACACAAAAATTCTTTTGAAGCGTCGTCCAAGTAACCCGAAAAAACAAACGAAAATGTGTTTCTCTCCTCTACGACCGAAAAAAAACTTTAAAAGGTTGCTTCCCACCCTTTCTCACCCCGCAAATTGCAGGAGGACCGTTTGTTCCGACCTCTGCGAGAACTACAAAATATTCGATAATAAAAGTACGGTAAGGCCGAAAATTCTTAATCCTACTATCGTATAAAAATTTTCTTTGAATTTTAGAAATTCGCCTTATTTTAAAAATGCCATAAAATTTCGCGGTTTTTGAACCATTTCACAGACATGAGACATGGCCTATGACACTTTCCTGATCGACATAGACATACTGTAAAATTCATGAAGATCCGGTTCAGCACTTTAGGCGTCTAAAACAAGGGACAAACATACCGACATACAAACATACAAACATACAAACATACAAACATACAAACATACAAACATACAAACATACAAATATACAAACATACTTTCACTTTTATATACAGGTCTGTTCAGTTTTTCACATATTTCTTCGATTTCAAATGAAAACAAAATCGAACGATTTGGTTTAGCTTGTCCTGGTATTCAAACATTTTCAATTCAGTGTTTCATTTCCAAATTGTTTCCGTTGACTACACTTTCACCTGTAATCAACTGGTGAATCAAAACAATCCAATAAATAATCACTAAAAATAGTTGATAGTAGTTGAATATAGGTGTTTAAAATGTCGTTTCAATTTTTAAGGGCATTTTTTTAACATTTTCCCAACGTTTCTTAAACAAGTGAAAACCAAAACAGCTTGAACAAAATATGTGAATTCGATTTGAATGGCACGTGGCAAAATCGAAGCTGCTCATAAAAATGATTAATTTTTATTTAAAATAATTTTAAGGGAATGTAAAATTGCAAAAAGTATCTAAAAACACTAAACATTGGTACAAAATTAACTATAAGCCTTTTAATTTGACGCCTTTGTGTGCAAAATCGCATTTACTTTTGAATTCATCGGTTCCAAGCAATGTGAATTAAAATCGAGTAAATCTATCGAATTGTGAAGACCGGAACAGGTAGCCAAATCGAATTCGAGCAAATTTAGTGAAAGTGAAAACCGGAACGGGCCTGATAGCTGTATAGATATAGATGTATAGATGTTAGGAAAATCGTTTGTAAAAGTACTTGAATGAGCACATTTAAGCTCCATTCAACACCGCTCAGAAAAATAATAGCAGCATCTTTGAATAGTACTCTTTTTTAACCCAAGACCAACCGTTATTGTCCATTTTGAATTAAAAAATTATTGAAAAAATTTTTCTTGAAGAAAATATTTGTACTTTATTTTTATTCAATAATAATTTTATTTATTTCATATTCAATTTTACGAAAAGAGTAGCTTCTGCAATGACTCCGAAGAGAGATTGCACCTCAAATCTGATAGCACCAATCTGAGTGCAGAAAACGCCTTTTCGAAAGTGACTTCTGTTGCAGGAGCAGAATGCACTACTTTGGACAGTTCATATAGATTGGGACATTGAAACTTTTTGTTTTCCCAATATTGTACAATATTCTAATTTAAGTACGTATGGTCCGTTATATGAACGATATTCGAGTTATAAGGAAAAAAAAATCATGGTCAGCAACGGTGAAGGGGCAGCACTTCACAGGTACATAGTATGCTATAGTCGGGCTTGACCGATTTTTTTGTTGTTTAAGTTCAATAAGTCAAGAGTCCTTACACAAATTTCACTGCCATTATAGTATTGAGACTTTTATGCCTAAGATTCACGATTCTGTCTAGTGGCTGTGTCCGCTTTTAGCCACGATTTCTGATTTTTTTTTATCATACTTTTCATCTACCAAGCTCATTACATTTCTTGACCTTACCACTGGCATTTGCAGGCCATTAAAAATTTGATGCAAGAATTTTGGAGGCTGTCTGAATTTAATACGAAAACGGCATTTTTTGAGTGGTCACAAGATCAACACATGCATCCTTGACTTTACTTTGGCCGTAGTCACTGTAAATTTAATTTTTTCTCGAACTTCAGCCTTTTCCTTCACCAACTCGTTCACATATTCTTTTTTGTTCTGTTCATACCAAATAGCGCTTTAAGATTACAGACATAATTTCTTTGAACGACTTGCTTATCCCTATAGCGTACTTTACCGTTTCGAGCCATCCACCCAGCTAGACGTAATCATTTTTAATTCAAAATGGATTATATTGGTTGGTCTTGGGTTACTGACTAGGAATATATAAAATTTTTCCATTAATCCCCTAAGAAAAAGGCGCAATAACTATTTGAGTTTTATTTTTGAGCAAAAAATAAAAAACTTAAAGAAAATCGACGCTTCATGAGTTTATTTTTTGCTCTCAAAATGTGTTATTGGTTGAGTTGTAAAGTAAAACTCAAAATTAATAATTATTATTTTGTGAGTAAAACAATACATCCTGAAAAATCCTTAATCATGGTGAAAATGGATAAAGGATCCTTAAGGAAGAATTTTGGTATATCTCTCAAGCTGTGTAAAGTGGCTACAGTGAGTTTATTTTTTGATTTAAAAAAACGAATAATCATTGTTGCAGTCCCTGCTATTTTTCGTAGGTATCGGCAGCACCACCCTACTGTACGTGGAAGCCGCGGAGCTATTATCCATAAAGTGTGATTTTGCATTATTTTCCTGAACGACTTCGCGAAATGTTTTGATATACAATTGAAACCCCCTGCGTTGGATTTGTGGCTCAATTCTACTTGGTATACTTATAATTTATTTTGGCTGCTAACGCCATTGTTCTGTTATTGGGTAATAATTATAGTATTTTTTTTATTTTTAGTTTATATATTTTTATTTTTTTTACAGTATGATATGTTTTGATTTTTATTTTATTTTTTTTATTTTTTTTCTTGATCGCCTCCTTTTGGGAAAACTTTCCGTACTTTTCTTCAAAAGATAATGTATAGTTATGTTGAATATTAGTTTTATATTACTAGTAATGGGAAATTTGAGGTTAATATTAATATAATTTTTTATTTTTTTACTATCTTTAGTTTGTGGAGCCAAACAGCTGGCATTGGCCCACTAGTGGCACGATGACCGCCCAAAATAATTTGGATAATTTGAGACGAGCGACCTAAATGCAGGCGATTTGTTTAAATTGTATGGCAAAATAGTTCAATATACTTAAGTCGCATTGTCAAGCAGCCAGCCGGCAGGGCAACGGAAATGACTCATCCGCATCCACATCCACCGCTAAGGCAAAGTGCGAACGCACGATCGAGATCGAGATCGACAACCATCCAACGCCAATTACAATGAACGGCCATTGAACGTGTGAAAATATGTGCCACACACACACACACACACACACTGGGAATGCACACGATCTGAGTGATCGTATTCTAAGAATGCGAGAAATGCCCCCATCAGTGGGGGGATTTTTTGTACATTTTCGGCCAAGTTTGTGGCCTAAAAAGAAGTAGGAGGAGCACTTACAGGTGCGCCAAGACAATCGCACACTTACAAACTTGGCCATTGAACGGCCAAGGACGGAAGACATATGTGAGGCTGTGACGCGTTTAAGGCAAAGCTTGACGTCAATTAAATGAGAAACTAGTTTCAGTTTAGTTTGACCAGCGATTACATGACACAAAATCAATCATTAACATTTATAAATTGTGCATACTTATTTGGTAACCTGTCCGAGACCGACTCTGAGACCGAGTCCGGCTCTCCGTCTCCGACGGGCCCCCGTTTTGACAAGCTGCCGTTGTTGTGGCCGCTGTTTGATTGTCAAGTTTTTATGGCAGTTTGTCAATTGTTGTTAATTTTATTTTCATGGCTTATTACAACATTTAATTTGCCTGCTGACATAAGAACCCATTAAATATTTACGAGCATTTATTAACAACAACAGAAGGCAAATTCAAAGCCAGCTAATTGATTCGTTCAGCATAAAATAATCATATGTGTGGGATAGGATAGCAGAGGAGGGGTGGGGTGGTACGTACGAGTTTATCAAGTTGGCCATAAAAGGCATATTTTATGCGCAGACAGGCCATAAAATTGGAATGATTGTTGCATCAGCCAATTTCAATGCTCAAATTGCTGGCCATGATTACTAGGAATTTGCCGATCCCCCCTCCCTCCCCGCTTGATAATTGCCCACATTGAGTCATGCATGATTAAGGCCCAGATAAGATACAAGTGAATCCCGCTATTGGTTTAGGACAAGCTTCTGCACCACAGTTAATGGGGCAATGAACTGCCGAGTCTGCCCAGCGACAGTTGGCAGATGTTATGGCTCAGCTATATGAGAAACATATGCGAATTGTATTTATGTTTATATATGGCCAGTGACTGACACACAACCTCTTGAAAATTGCCCACATCAAAGCTCGCAGAAAAAGAAAATTCATTTGTACGTAGCCGCAGGGATGCGGCATTGCGAATCTTTGCCACACATTAACCTCAACTGGAGTGCGCCACTAGCCAATCAGGGGAGCACTTGATGCGCCTGCCACAACAATGGCTTTTCAATTAGGCAGCCTCAGAGAAGAGAGAGAGAGAGAGGAGCAGGAGCAGCAGGCGTGTGCCCAGATGACCAAGATTTATTGTTGAATTCAATTAGAGCCACTTCAGCTTTGGAGGTCACACACAACAGAATTGGTCTGGGAGTGAGCATACAGAGAGCACCCAAGATCCTTATCCAGGAAAGTCAAAGTCGATATTAAACTAAAGTGAATGCCGTTGGTATGTTGTGCTAGGCCCCCCAAAGCAGCTTCTATGTAATTCTTTACCCGAATTGCTCGCTGCTCGATCATTATATAGAGAATTCTTTTTTAACCCAACTAAATCTGCGCAAACAAGCAATTCAAATTGCCTTCTCTATGCGGATTGAGCTTCTGAATCATCGTGGTGAACTCTAAAAGTTGCTTACTAATAAACAAGTGAGCATGTTGTTCATTTTGTTCAGTCAGACTTGTTCAGCTTGTTCTTTTGTGAGTAGTTCAGTGCGAGTTATTCAGTCTTTCTTGCTCTGTGAGTTGTTCATTGAGAGTTGTTCAGTGACTTGTTCACTCAATTCGGTGACTCTTCAGATTGTTCAAAGTAAGCAACTTGCTGTCGTGGCACTCCCAATAAAATGGACAACTATTTTAGAGATGGCTAACAAATAGGTAACATTCCGCGTTGTGACCAGCAACGATGTATTAAAATTAGTTCGAAGAATCGCAAATCGTCAAAATGCTCAGGTGAACAACGAAACAACTGAACAGCTGAACAACTGAGCAACTGAACAACTGAGCAGTTTGGTGAGTTGACTCACTTTGAAGATAAGAATAAGTGAACATGTTCAGTGAAATGAACAACCTTTACCCAACGCCCATACCGAAAATTATGGATATTTGTACTTCCGTCAAGAATTTTGGTTACAAAATGTCACAGATCCTGAAAGTTCTGGTTTTAAATATCTGATTCAAGAGCTTTTTGGGAAACCGAAATTTTTAATTTCGAGAACAATTTGGATGATTAAGCACGTTTTGGGTGTGGGTTTTGGGTCATAAGAACTTTTTAGATGTAAATATTATACAAAATTCAGTCATTCATGTTCTTAAATAAGAAATGTTTGAGAAACTTTGATCAACAACTTGATACTAAATGAGATCCAAATATACTCTATTAACTTATTAACTCTATTAACCCAAAGCTTTACAAGCATCAGAACGATTTGTTGTTGTTGTTGCCCTATAAAATGGTATAACAAGAAACCACATAGTACGAAAGAGACATCTGCATTCGTGGTATAAGAGTATGCGGTATGATTCGACACTCAAAATATGCAGTCAGCTTATATACTCACTCATCTCGTACTAGTTTTTCTGTGACTGGGTGTCTGCGTGAGCTGGAGTCAGATCTGTGGTATGAGTTTTTTGTATGCGTTTTCGTTGGTGGGGTTTTTTGAGCGGCAAAAGCACTTTCACAGCACAAACACTGTTAATACTTAAGTAATGGAAGCAACTAATTGTAACACACTAGCTTTAAAAACCATCCCTATGAATTAGTTATAAGCACCTTAATAATAATACTGAACTAGATCTTAAAGTAATTCTATAAGAGTCGCCGGTTGGTCACACTAATACCTAGCGTGGCCGCCAAAAGACGCATGATGAAATAATTATAGTAAAATCGATAAGCAATACCGCCATCCTGAGTGAAATACATTATTACAAGCCAGGAGATTACAAATCTGGTGTGGCGATTGCCTAAAAACTCAATATTTCAAGCAATTTGCCGATCTAATAAGGTAAACGAAGCACGAGCTGCTGGACTTGTTGGCGGATCACCGAGTGCCGAAGCGTACACAGGCCAATGGCCAGGTGTAGCACGTGAACCGGGTATTGACTAAAGTTATCGGAACCCTTAAATCAAGCTGATTGGTATAAGTTGATTAACCGAGTAGAATTCGCCATTAATAACTCCGTGCAATGTAGCACTGGTAGAACCCCTTGTATGTTACTGTTCGCTTGTGACTGGAGAGGACCAATAGTTGACGTATCGACCGAAAACCTTGAGGTTAAATTCTGCCCCGAAGAACCCTGTAACCTAGAAGCCCTTAGTCAAAAGCGAGCGCAAATATTGAACTGTTGCAAAAACAGAATGAAATTAGATATGCCTTAAGGCACAAGGCACCGTCTAGGTATGATTTTAATGACTTTGTTGCTATTCGAAATGTTGACGTAACTCCCGGATCATGCAAGAAGTATGCGCCAAAGTATCGTGGCCCGTACAAAATAAACAGAGTCCCTCCGAATGACCGATATGAAGTCACCGATATCGATGATTGTCAACTAACCCAAATGCTAAATAAAGGTACTCTAGAGGCAGCAAGACTGAAACCGTGGATGCAAGCATGTAGTAAGACCTTAGGTTATTGTTCGAAAAACACAATGAATGATCGAGGACAATCAAATGTCAGGATTGGCCGAATGTAAGCACCTTATTGTAGCACACTTGCTTTAAGCACAATCCCTATGAGTTAGTTATAAGCACCCTAATAATAATACTGAACTAGTTTTTAAGATATTTCTTTAAGAGTCACCGGTTGGTCACACTAATACCTAGCGTGGCCGCCAAAAGACGCATGATGAAATAATTATAATAAAATCGCTATAAAATACAGCCATCCTGAGTGAAATATATTATTAAAAACCGGGAGATTACAGTAAGTATAATTTTTTGTTCTCGATCTCATTGTTTTTGTAAAAGTTACTGAAAACGCCGTTAAGTTATTTTTGTAATGTCAAGAGAGCGCCACAAAAGAGAAAGAGAGATCGTCCAGAGAGAGAGCGACAAGAGAGATCGAAAAGAGAGAAAGATCGAGTTACCCACACAACACTCAGATATTTTCCGCCTGAGCTTTCACTAGAATAAGTGGCCAGTGGAGCGAGTGTTTCTGCCACTGCATATGCAAAGCACAAATATGCAAATGAGAAGGTTGATGCAGTGTTTTTGACACTCGGGTGTTAAAAATTTTAAGTACTTATGTAGTGCTTGTACTAGTAGTTGTAGTGCACTCGAGCAGATCTCTGGCAAAAAAAATCTTCTATGTCGTAAAGCCACATCACATATCCAGTTATTTCACATAAACACCAGATTCTTTTAATGCGATTGTATTTGGAATTTTGAACCTCTACTGAAGTCTAATGGCTAAAGTAGGAACTACATGATAAGCCTAAAAGACTTTGGGAAGTTAGAAAAGCAATTCCCTAGAGTTTCACTTTAACAGGAACTGCTTCTCATTAAAACGTAAATTTAATACGCAAATCAGTGGTACACAGGGCCTTGGACAACACCCCAAGGAATTGGACTTGGATTTTTGGACCTGAAAAATAACATTCCAAAGCAATGGGAAAATTTGCAAGCATATTTCAGACCGGTATACGCCGAGGATCAAAGTCTCAAAATGAGAAAACCCCCGTGCGTACACTGGATTCCGTCACACACACAAAATATTACCGGAAACGAAATGGCCGATGAGCTGACGCAATAATCAGAACAATTTCCTGACATGGACCACTGCCGATTGCGAAGCGAATTGTAGAAAATGAGAATAGCAACCACCCAACAAACTATATAGAAACTGCCAAATGGTGGAGTCCTCTGAGCATACATAGACAAAACAAAATTAGCTACACGCCACGTGTAGAAACGACAATCCTAAACGAAACGCAGTTCACCTTGCAGTTAAATCTGAAATCTCACACAAAAATGTAGAAAACAGAAAGCTACACATGGCGTTTAGGAAAAAACTAACACAAACGTGTTGAAATATCAAAAAACTAAACGAGGCATGCAGAAAAAAATGTTTAAATAAACTGTGCGCACGATATACAATGCAAAGGCTACATGACAAGAGAAAATCAGCGTTTTTTTCAAAGAATTTCAACATTTTTCATTAGGCTTTCTGAATTCCACACGGAAATGTAGGTTTTCTACATTAACGTTTAGATATTTATATGTGCTTTTTATATAAGCTACATGCCGCATTTAGAAATGAAAATCCTTAACGTTCATGTAGAAAAGCTACACGCCGCATTTAGAAATGGGAAAGCTAAACGTGGCGATTAGAAAAGCTACACGCCGCATGTAGAAATGAGAAAGCTAAACGTGGCATGCAGAAAAGCTACACAAACGTAGTGGGTTGAAAATCCCTGTGAAACGTGTAGAAAAACTAAATTTTCGTGTAGTTTTTACAATATTTTTTTTCTCTTAGTATTATAGCACTCTGCGATGCTCCAGCGATGTGCAGACTTAGCAGGTTTAATGACTTACACCCATGACACAACAACTACCATGTGCGAGAAATTATGGATCCCCAGGGCTGAAAACACACACAACTCGGTAGGAGTTACTTGCGGTACCAGGTGGACGAAAGCCAGTCATGTCACTGGTTTATAACAACGAATTGAAACCTTGAATCATAGAACCTATCGTGTAGTTATTGTATCAAGGCTTACACCCACTTAACAACTTTACGAACTTAGACCCTACGAAAATACTGACATTTGGTTCGGGACATAAGAACATAAGGACAAATACAACCAAGAGTTGCTATAACGAGTTCAATATTGGTATGCAAATTGATGGATTCAAAATATTTTGGTAATTTCTATAAATATTTAAGATTCACAACAAGAAAAATAATTTAAATCTGAATGCGAAATTCGTAATATAACATTTTTTTCTGAGTGTATTGTGGGTTACAAGTCTGCCAATTTTCTCTCAAGAATTTTGATTTCAAAAAATTTTAGGGTTAATATAAGAAATTAGCACTTGATTCAAGGCATACTCAACATGTCTTTCAAGTATTGAGTGTCTGTTGTGTGTGTGAGTGAGTGAGCGTGTGTCTTGATTGGTTCTTGTTCTTATTCATGCCAATTGGCCATATGAATTCTATACAATTGCTTGGCCATCAACAGACCACATTCATCATGATCGGCATGACCGCGCGGCGTGCTCTTTATTTCAAGTTCATTAACATGGCACGAACCCATCCCATTCCCATTCCCATCTCCATCCCCATCTTCTGCCAACCAATGCCGTCACTTTTTCTGTTTCTGAACTTGAAAAAGTGCATTTCATAGCCCGCCGGCTGCCGCCTTCTTTGAAACAACATGTTGTTCATATTAAGTTTTCATTTTCATTTCAATTTCTCGGATTGATACTCACATTTAGTGACATCTTCTTCATTGCGAATGTTGTTCTGTTGGGATGAATTTTGTTGTTGTTGTTTTTTTTTTCTTTCTGCAAATCGTTTTCTCTCCTTTCCCTTTTGTTGTTTGCACAATGCAAATTTGCTTTGTTGTTTGTCAGTTTGTTTGTTTGCTTGTGTTTGGTTTCGTTGTGGCTAAGTACTTCTGTTTGTTGTTTAAGTACTTGTCGAACACAGTATTTTTTGTTTGGTTTTTTGTTTAGTTTATCATTTGCTGTTGTTTTTTAAGTTATCTTGCCGCCGTGTTTATTTATTGTAAGTGTGTTTTATCTGTAGTAGAATTGAATAGATTGTGTTGAGATTATTTTTTATAACCTACTAATTGATTTTTGATCAGTTCTTGCTCTTGTTGAGATTAAAAGTCAGCACTTGGAATCACGGATTTATCTTTATTATCCCGACAAAGGGTATTAAGTCTCTTACGCTAAGTTCACACAGGAAAATAATTTGACCATATTTTGATAAAAATTTGGCTAAATAAGCCCAAGTAGTGAACTTTTCGGCCATATTTTAAGTCCTGCAAAATCGGTCATCATGGTTATCTAACCAAATTTTCATCGAAATTTGTACAAATTATTTGCCATTGTGAACCTTGCTTTAGGATTTTCATAGTTTATATAAAAAATATTTATGTAGAAAGTTGCATTTTCTTTAGGTTAAGTGATTGATTCAATTTGCTCGTAATAAAAATGTATTGATATATTTATTCGATTTTTTTCAACTTGGCGGAATTATTAGCTAGCCTCCTCAAAAATGGTCAGGAATTGGTTATTATAAGAAAGATTTCATATTAGGGGTGGAATTCAGGAATATACTTTCAGATCTGTTAAGCAAAAGGTGCAAAGTCACACCAGAGAATTTCTTGTCAACTAAGTTCCCTTAATGATTCTTGTTTCATCGTGTAAATCTCATCTTACAAACATATTTATTTTCTGAAACTTTTGAGTAACAGTTGTTTCTTGTTAAAGTTCATATATATTTCTTTTCAAAAAGTTTAAAAATCTGATATTCTTCGTCAATTTAATAATGGAATAAACCAAAATGTATGTTTTTACTCTATAAGAAGTATAGTCCGATCTTCTTATCTTGATGGCTAAAAATGATACTGACTCTAGGCTAAAGGGCATAGAAAATTAAGCCAGTGAAATGTGCCCAGGGTATCTTTGAACATTTTGAATTACTTATGGGTTGTAGCAATTATTTAGGAGAATATGTACTAAGCATTGCAAGTCAATAGGTCTATTGGTTGCCGAGTATGATATGTTACCGCAATATACAAGGACTTTCTTGAAAGTGCTCCTTATTAAGACTGCTTTCTATGCTCTAAAACTCCGCTAAGTAGCACATGGATTACAAAAACATTATTAACATGCTTTCGGCATCACCTAGCACCAAAAAAACTACTGGGCGCCCCCTCCCGCCCCCGCAAATTGGAAAAACCGTCATAGCTCCCATTGTTTTATAGATAGAAGGTTTTTTTCTTCTTGACATAATTTGTAATCAGGATTATTCATCTATTCGCCAAATGAATAGTAAAGATCGGATGAACGATAGTCGAGCTATAAGAAAAAAAAATAGGGGAAAGTTAACTTCGGCGCGGCCAAAGTTTTTATACCCTTGCCGTTTTCTAACTATTACTACTCTTCGGATCTTACTTTTCTAAGGGGGCTATACTATATAGATGTCCGATTTCAACCAATCATGAAAAAGCATAATAAACTAACAATTACGATTTACAAATTTGGAGGCGTTTCCATTTAAAACAAAAAAAGTTTTTCTCACTAGAACTTCTTTTTCGACCGGTCATTTGTACTACAGCTATGTGCTATAGTCATCCGATTTTGACAATACTTTGTAGAATTATATAAAAGTATATACAATAAGTATATGCCAATGATGAGGACGATTTCTTTGAAAACAAAAAGATTTTCTCACTAGAGCTAGTTTTTCGACCGATCATTCATACTGCAGCTATATGCTATAGTCATCCGATTTTGACCAAACTTTGTAGAATGGTGTGAAAGCATAACAAATAAATAAATGCCGATCTGTAGGTGATTTTCTTGGAAAACAAAAAAAATTTTCCAACTAAGACTACTTTTCAGACAATACTTTTCTATGACAGCTATACTATATGGATGTCGGATTTTGACCAAACTTTGTGGAATCATGGGAAAACATAGCAAACTAAGAAATACAAAGTTTGGAGGCGTTTCCTTTGAAAACAAAAAAGTTTTTTTCACTAAAACTAGTTTTTCGAACGATCGTTTCATGACAGCTATATGTTATAGTCATCCGATCCGGCCGGTTCCGATATATGTGCAGCGTATTGCACTTCGTGCAAAGTTTGGTGAAGATAGCTTTCAAACTGACGGAGAAGATAGCATAGAAACAGACAGACGGACTGTCGGACAGACGGACAGGGCTAAATTAACTCGTCATGCTGATCAATAATATATATACTTTATGTGGTCGGATATGCTTCCTTCTATGCGTTACAAACATCCCGACAATTTTATAATACCCTCTGCAAGGGTAAACTCTGGTGCAAAATTATGGCCGCACCTAGTTTTTTCAGTGTACGCATAGAGAGAGTGCAGCTAAAAAAAATTTGGGATTACCGTTTGAAAGAGCTTCAAAAATTAGAGAAAATAGATGACAAACATCAACACTCTCCATGCAAAAATTAATCGTAATGTTTTATTTTCGCTTTGTGCATGGTGCATAATTATGGCAGCACAGTTTAATATCTTATTTTGTGTTCGGATGCCGGTGATCTTCTTGATATTTACTTGATTAAGTAACTATTTCTAACTCCATAATAAATATGCCAAGTGGACCAGTGCTTTCTGATGTCCAAGAAAGGTCAAATTCTAGCGCTCAAAAATTGCTCATTTCGAGAAATTGCCGGAAAAATTGGTTGCTCTGACAAAGTTGTGAGGAACTTTTGGAAAAATCAAAATGAACATGGGAAAAAAACACGGAGGACATAAGCCGAAGATAAATCAGCGTGACCAGCGCCTTATAGTTAGTGCTGTAATTAATTCAGAAAAGACCGCTAATGAGTTTGCTGCTGAATGTGGCCTAAAAGTGTCCCGCTGGACCGTTGCACGGGCTTTAAAAATATATGAAACCATAGCGCGACAAAAAATGAAGATGGCTTCAAGGATACCGAACCGCCATAGAGAAGCCCGGATAAAATTCGCCAGGAATAACATGGCAACTGACTGGACAAAGGTAAAAAGTATTTATAGAGCAATGCATATACTAATTTATTTTTCTAGATCATTTTCTCGGATGAGAAAAAGTTTAATTTGGACGGTCCTGATGGCTTTTCGCACTATTGGTGGGATTTACGGAAAGAACCCCTATACTTTTCTAAGAGAAATTGCGCAGAAGGATTAATGATGGTTTGGGCTGCGTTCTGCGATTCTGTATGCTTCGAGCTGGCATTTCCAAGCACTTATATGAACTCCAGGGAATACGTGGAAATATTGAAAATGAACTTGTTGCCTTTTCTCCGCGGTCGTAGGCGTAAAAAGTTCATTTTTCAACAGGACAACGCATCAAAGCACGTCAGCCGTGAGTCGCGTGCTTGAAGGCAATAATGTTCGCTTTTGAAGTTGCCCGCGTGCTCCCCGGACATGAATCCAATGGAAAATTTGCGGGCGTTGCTGGTACGAAGGATTTATGCTAAGAACACCAAGTACAACAGTACTATGGAGCTCAAATTGACAGTTTCTAAGGCATCGGACGAACTTTCCCTAAGCGATTTAAAAAGTCTCGTAGGCAGTATGCAGAATAGGATCTACGAGTTAATGAGTGCAAGGGGAGGTTACACTCATTATTAAACTAAATAAAAATATGTTAATAAGTTAACATGATTCTTTAGTTTTTTTATTTAGTGAAGTGCGGCCATAATTGGTCCAGTCCAAATGAATCCTTTGGATATTAAAGACATATCCAGTCCAAATGGATCTTTTTATAACCTTGCAGAGGGTATTATAAAATTGTCCGGATATTTGTAACGCATAGAAGGAAGCATCTCCGACCACATAATTTAAATCAAAATAATGATATCTTAAAAACCAGAACCAAACTTTGGTTTTGGTTTTTAGTGATCGTTATTCAACTCTGCTTACGTAGAAAATATTTGTTTCGAATAGATTAATTAGTGTGGCTGCAGGACCTAAAAATGTGAGCAAACCTCGTTCAATTTCTTTTAAGCCTGACGTGCTGGAGGAAAACGTACAATTGATTTTAATTCAGCGGCCGAAAAAATAACATTAGAAACATTTGCTATATTCTCTGGTTAAAAAGTTGCCCATGGACTACTTAATTCGTTCCGTTACAGCCTCATAGGATTTCATCTTTTTGGACAATGTTTTCAGAAATACAAAAAAATAAGTTAAATCATATTCATTTTCTTTCAACAGAGCAGGTTATATTGAGATAAGAGACCAGATCTATCGTTATTTATGATTTAGCCTTACTTCACATAACGCGGCAACCAATAGACCCATGCACTTGAAATTTGGTGTACATACCCTCCAAAGCAATAGCTGCCAAAAATAATTCAAAATATTTAAAAATCTCCTAAACTCTTTTCTAGGCTTATTTCAATTGTTGGACCAAGTTGGAAAAATGCGAATAAATGTCGAATGTAATCTGAATTTTCAAGGCAACGAATTCTCCTTGATATCCTATACATCTTAAACGCACAGCCTAAACCTTTAGCCCTAAAAACTTGGATTTTAATTAAAATCGGATCCGGATTTTCTAAAGCTGGTGGAAAATACCCGTAGAGCTTTCTACAGGGAAAGTACAAGCAGATCTGTTTTCTTTTCCCAATTCGATGACAAATTTTCCATTGTAAATCGTTAATAAATATGGCAATTGTTATACTCTCCCGCGCCTGATCGCTGATTGTCATTTATTGTTATTAATGTCGGTTGCTGTGGCCGCTGCTACTGGTTGCTGCTGTTTCTGTCAACGCAGTTGATTAACATCATTTAAATGCAGTGCAGAGCCCGCTGCAGGGAGACGGAACGGGAGCGGGAGCGGGAGCAGGGAGGTGGACTCAAGTATCGGTGATGTTGATTTATTTAGCCGGTCTCCGTCGATCGCTGCCGTTTTGCTTGTTGCATTTGAAATGTCGGAAGTGTTTGTGTGCGCAAAAAAAAAAAAAAAAAAAACCAGCATAATATTAACATTATACAAATATATATTTCCTGCCGCAGCGGCATGGATTTCTAGGAAATGCTGGCCAATAAGAAATCCCTTATGACATCATCGGCGGCTTCGACACAGTCAGAATGAAGACAACAAAAGAGGCAAAGGAAGCAGCCACAAATGTGGCTTAAGCCATGCGAAAACGGCACCAGCAGCGGCAGCAGCAACACAGTAAGCCGGTCCACATTGAGGAGCAGCAGGTAGAGTAGCAAGTAGTTCCCGTTTCTGTTAGCGCGTTAAACAATTGGTAAGTATTTGGTATTCGGTTAAGCACGCCCAGTACCAGTACCAGTTTCAGTTTCAGATTCAGTTTCAGTTTTTAGTTTCCCCGGGTTGTGGTCTTGGCTAAGACCCCTAGTTACATATGAAACGGCAGCGGCAACCGCAGCGCAACCTTCTTGTTGTCGCGGTACTTTTCCACACACACTTCATAATTTATATTTTTGTGTAATTTCGCTTTGGTTTTTTAATTGCTGCCAATCTTAAAAAGCTGCGCCGGGTTTGAGTTTTAATTTTAACGTTTATTGCATTTTCGTTTTC
The DNA here is from genome assembly GCA_018904265.1 of Lordiphosa collinella. NCBI lineage: Eukaryota > Metazoa > Arthropoda > Insecta > Diptera > Drosophilidae > Lordiphosa > Lordiphosa collinella. The sequence continues at coordinate 27,207 of JAEIFV010000223.1, forward strand.
GATTGATTTTGTGTGTTTTTTGGGTTTTCGTTTCTCTCGTTTCTGTGCTCGGCACAGCCCGGCACGCGTTGGTTGCAGGTTACAAAACGATTCTCTTGCTCTTGCTCTCTCTGTCTTTCTTCGAGCTGAGGTAGATGCAATTATCTATCTACCACACGACAGCACTCACTTGAAGAACTTAAGTATTTCGTTTCAGATTGGAATTGGCACTTTTTCTTAATTATTTTTCAAGCAGCGAGATTCGAAACGATTTGTGATGTTTACTTGTTGCTTCGTGTTTAAGGACTACGGCGCATTCGACGGTAACATTGTATTATAAGTGCGCGATGCCGCTGCCGACGCTGACGTGGCTGCGCCGCCTGCTCTCGAATTGAGTGTGTGTGTGTGTGAGTCAGAGATACAAATTGTATCTGATTGCTGGATGCTCGCGAGTGTTGGGCGCCAGCAACATGTTGCTGCAACATTTCAACGATCGCAACACTTGTAGCATAGATACATTTGCACTCTCCCGCTCTCTCGACCACTTGTTGCTGCTGCTGCTGCCGGCTAACTGAAACTGTAACTATAACTGTTCCGTTGTGGGTTCTCTCTCTTTCTCTCTCTGTGTTGGAGGATTTGGTTTTACCCAGTTGCAGCTGATGAAATAGTTAATTGCTAATCAATGCAATTAGTTTGACCTGCAGTTTTGCTGCCACAACAAGCAGAGTCCCATTCTCCATTGTTTTATCGTGAGAGGGGAAATTTATTGTTGAAAAACAAACCAAAACGGAAAGTAACCAGATGACTATGCATTTTAGACATGCAATAGTGGTGATTCTTTATGATCTCCCAGCCTCGTGCCACAAATTGATTCCACATTTATTCCATTCCCATTCCCACAATTAATTTGTTATTGATCATTACGCCGTAATTAAACAATTTGCATAATTTATGAGATCGGGGAATACCGAGTGACTCATTTAAGCGGATTAAGAAGCTTATGCAATTCATTTGGCTTCATCTATGCCATTACTCCGAAAAGTATGCAACACTTTTGTTTCACAACTCATTAGTTCCATGAACTCTCTCTTTCTGTCTTTCTCTGCATGTGAGATGAGATGGTGGTGATGGAGCGTGGGGGAGAGTACGGGCATTAGATTTGCTACATTTTGAAAGCAACATCTGATAAAAAAGTGTGAAAATGAGATTGAACTGAAACCAAGCAACTACATATAAAATAAAACTCTTCCTACATTATTAAATTGCTTTTGAACCTCAGAGCCGAGTTCATAATGGATAAGCGAAAATACTCAACCCAACCGCATCCTTTTGGATTTGGTGAACCGTGTTTACGATTTCGTTTAACGCTATTTATCTTCATTGAGATAGCTTTAGTCGTACATCCAGGAGGTATTATGAACTATTAAAAGCATCTTGAACTTAAGCTAATAGTAAAAAATTCAAAGGGTTCTTAAAACCTATTGGGTTACTGTGACCCACTAAGCCGCGGTTGTGCAAAAAACTGTCTTAATGCTCAAAGATTTCACGAAATCTTCAAGTCAAGCTTAAAGAACAAAAATACGATCTGGTAATCATGGCAGAGACCCCAGCAATGCTGCAAAGAATGATAAACGCATCAACGTGGAAAAGTCAAAGGTAATGAGTGTACGGAACGGTGACGCCAAATATATAGTTCCAAGTTTTTTTTTAGCCGAACCCTTTTCAAATATTTGTTTATTAGGTACAGGTTAAGGTAATACCCTTTTCACACTGGGCGCAGCATAGTCGAAACTGCGAGAGCCCGCAGCATGAGTTCACAACAAACTCGCAGCTTCAAAAAAACTGACAGCTCGGTGTGAAAACAAGTTAGAAAGTCGGTCAAGCCCGACTATAACATACTCTGTACCTGTGAAGTGCTGCCCATCACCGTAACGACCGGTGCTGCCCATACTTTTTGTTTTCCTCACAGCTCGACCATCGTTCATGAAGAATTAATCGGAGAGAACGAATTCTTCTAGGTTTTAGTATTTTTCTTCTTGGTTTTTATACCCTTTTTATACCCCCTCCAATTGTCCGGATGTTTGTAACGCATTGAAGAAAGCATCTCCGACCACATAAAGTATATATATTCTTAATCAGCAAGACGTCAGTTTAAAAGCTATTCTCACCAAACTTTACACCTTTTGAACCGGCCGGATCGGATGACTATAGCATATAGCTGCCATAGGAACGATCGGTCAAAAAACTAGTTTAAGTGAGAAAAACTTTTTGTTTTCAATTGAAACGACTCGAAAGTACGTATTTTTTAGTTTACTATCCTTTTCCATGATTTTCACTAAGTTTGGTCGAAATCGGATGACCATAGCATATAGCTCCCATAGGAACGATCGATCGAAAAACTAGTTCGAGTGAGGAAATCCTTTTTGTTTTTAATGAAAACGTCATTTTTATTGGCATACAATTATTTTATATACTTTGGACACATTTCTGCAAAGTTTTATCAAAATCGGATGATAGCATATAGCTGCAGTATGAATGATCGGTCGAAAAAGAAGTTCTTGTGAGAAAAACTTTTTGTTTTAAAATGAAGTCTTAGAAAAACTTTTTTGTTTTCAATGGAAGCTTCAAAAAGTATACAAAACTTGCCGAGCCGAAGTTAACATCCCCTAATTTTTTTTTTTTTGAATTGTTTGAATAGATTAGTTTCAGTTTGTTAATAAACTTATTTCATTAATATTCTTCATTTAAATATTTCTTTTTGGAAAGCAAACGATTGGAAATACGATTAGAAAAAGACTCGAAAATTATTCAAATTATGACTCGAAAAAGATTCTAAAATTATTGTAAATATGACTTGAAAATGAGTTGAAATTGATCAGAAAAATGGGTTAAAAACGGCTATTCAAGAAGAGGCGCGGTTAGTGTACCATTTTCTCCCGACAAAAGTATAAATTATGATCAGAAAAAGAGCGCATTTATGACTATTTTAATCAGACCGAGAACTCAAAACAGCCGAAAATGTTTGCAGGGAAGTACTTGAAACCTCCCTGCAAACATTTTGAAGAGTTGCTTATCTCTCTCTTCAAAGGGAGAGTTTGGCGTTAGTTTGAGGAGATAATTTGGGGATAGTTTGGAGATTTACACAAAGAAATTACATTAGGTATCGCATTTTCATCATTCAAGGGATAAAAAAACGATATGTGGTATCGAATTTTTTTCTTCCAATCGTGAAATTGGCGATACATCACTAAGCAGGCCCGATTTTTAGCTGCCACATTTATATTAACAGACAACGGTATAAAAACTTGAGAACTACAAGTGGTGTTATATTTGCAATATGCCAGAAATAAATTGGTTAATACTTTTAGGCAATTCAATATAAGTAGTATTTTAACCGTGTAGCAACCAACGACTGCAACTGACTGAAACGGCATTCCAATTGGCATTCCAGTCCGAGGGTCCAGGGTTCGGAAGAAGCGTATTCTTAATTCCAGGAAAGAAACGCATTCCTAATTCCTGGTGGGGGCGAAAACGATATTTTTCAGAAGTTTGTTTTATTTTTCTTATCGCTCAGAAGAAACTCTTTCCTATCTCCCAGAAGTAACGCTTTCCTATCGCCTAGAAGTTATGGCATAGTGTCACATTTCTTCCCGTTGGAAGATAAGAATGCGATATCGCTAGAGTAAAGAGATACCTACTAGGCGAATCGATTTCTTCTTTTCCGCGATAAAAAATGTTTGCAAGGCTATAAAAATCTAGTAGTAAGCATATGATAATACTAATGAATGCTTATACTAAAGAACGATCAGAAAAATCTTGTTCTTTTTCTAAAAGAGTGTTGACCTGAGCAATTGGTTTAAATGTGCATTTGTAGGAAACTCTACTTAAGTCAAAAGATCTATTCTTGAAATCATTATAACCAAGAACATCTATACTTGGATCCAAGAAAATCTATTCTCGATATAAAGCCGACTTAATTTAAATCAAAGAATATCAATCTCAAAAGTCCATGCTTGATTTCAGTATTTTCTGCATCGATCAAGCATGTTTGGCTTGTTTTATTTTCTCTGAGGGCAGGATACAAATATTTATGCTTTCGTTATAAGTAAATACTATATTAAGGGTGTCGTCCTGCCGGAAAATGTTTCTTGTTATCAAATGGTTCGGAGATGAATTTTCCTATAATAACTTCTTCTCAAAGTCGAACCCACAAATTCTAGTCCCTTATGAAGCAATAATAATATGGTCAATCTTTGCGATGTTTTTGAGGATCGTTTGGAGGTACCCACTGTTGAGTAAACAAAATGCTTCTACAGTTTGCCATGACAATGATAAATCACCATTCTCTTATTATAAGCTGCCGTAATTTGTCTCAGTGTACACACAACAACATAATAAGAAAAATTCCTTCTGTAAATTAAACTTCTCAATTGTCTTGGTTAACACCCAAAGTATGCAAACACACAACTTGCCACAAAATCGGTAATGTGTGTTAATGAAATAAATTTTACACCCTCTCTCTTACACACACACACACTAACACACACACACACAGGCGTTGAGAGGCGCAACGGAACCGGAAATTGCGACAAGACAAACTTGACTTGATATGATTCAAATGGAACTGACCATTCAACTGCCGCATTCATTGAAATCTTTTTTGAGTAAAAAAAAAAAGTGACGGGTCATGTAAATTACACACAAAAAAAAAACACACTGACCTTGTAACAATTTCTTTTTTACATTTTTTTTTTCGGGGTTTTTGCTGTTTGATTATGGTGAGCAAGTAATGACAGGGCCAGGGACATGATTTCTGTGTTTGTGCTTGGACATCAGCGTCTCAATGTTATTAACCCTAAACTGGGCCAGCAAACAAACACAAAAAAAAAGGGTGTGAGCTAAAAATAAACAAACAACTAAAATCGAGCAAACAATACGCAAAAGCTGATCACGATATCCAAAGGGGAGGGGAATGGTGGAGGGGGTCTTACCTTAGGCGCTTGTTTCGAGTTGAATGCAAATTCCAGTTTGGGCCACCCAAACTTTTTGATGGTTTATCACTCTCAAGGCTCAAGTTTAGGCCAAGTTTTGCGTTTCCCTGGCACTTGAGTTTATCGCCATTTTGTGTGGATTTTCGTGAGGTCTTTGTGTATGCGTTGATAAGGCATAAGTGGGCGTGGTGGGAACACTATGTTAGACTCGCGTTCCGGCCCTGCACGATTTGGTGGCTCTTTCGCTTTAAATTTATATATTTGTATATATTTTCATTATTCATTTTCATTTCACACACAATTTCACTCTCACTCTCACTTGATGGACATGGATGCGGCGGTGGCGGCGGCGACTGCTTCCTCTTCTGCTGGGGCAGAAGAACTAAAGCAAAACTGACGATAATAGCGAGCAATGAATGAAAATGAATATGAATTGTTGTGGTGGTTGTTGTTGTGGTTGTTTGTTTGCCTGCCGTATATGGGAGGACTGATCTACACGCACCACAGACACACACACACACACGCACACACCGAACTCACTACTCACAACAACTCACTCCCCCACCTCTCCTGGCTGCGCTGGCAGGGGTCGCGTTTAGTGACATTCAGTGCCAGGAGGGAATCAAAATCGTTGCACACACACACTCACGGATCTTTGTAAATATATTTCCACATAATTGACACTCTTGAGGCGGCGGCAACGTTTACAACGGCGAACAATTCTCACGTTCCCACTGATAATTCACACTTTGGCATACGAAATGATTAAGTTGACCAAATATTTGCCCAGCCACGAGTATAAAATGTGCTAAGATGTGGGTAACTATGCATATGTGTACCTAAGCCAAGGCAACTGTGTGTTTTCTTTCCCGAAAAATATACAATAACAAGAAGAAAAACTCAAACCGCATGAGCAACGAAAAGCAGACTAAATGCAAAAAATGAAATGACAAAATGTTGGAACCGAACCGAGCACTGGACTGGCGATCCATGCACACACACACACACACACACACACTGGGAAAACATACATGCGTATGTAAGTATTAGTACTTTATACGAGGGCAAAAAGAAAAGTTGTACTGAAAACCAAACTATAATTTGGAATAGAAAGTTCTATGCCCTTTACTAAAAAAAGAGCCGAGGCCGACAGGACCAAAAGCCGAGATTCTCTTAATTTCTTGGCTTGTGTGCTGCAAATTTTTCTCACAAGAGAAAGGAATAGATACTACACAGCATGCTCCAATAGTTGGTAAAGGTGAACGATTGTTTAACAACTTCTTTATTAGAATTCGATTTATCATTTATATCAGGATTGCAAACCTTATCAAATTCGAATGAATTTTTTTTCGCGACTCAAAACAGAAGGTTGGTGAACTCTGAACAATTTTAAGACTTTTTTGGAATATTTGTTTCTTTGGCAAGTGAAAAAGAAAACCAGGAGACTACTCTCACATTTCCATGTGGGATTTCCTTCGCCCCTCATTATTATATCATGGAAACCTCTAAACAAAAAAAAACTTAAGTAATTTACTCTGGTCTCTCTACATATACACAGTCACACATACACAATGCCTTGGCTCCAACATCACCTGACCCAGTGGCAAACCGAAAATCATGGATGTTTTGGTGGCTGACCTACACGGATTTAAGCACGTCGATACACCCTGGTGCCTATATTGCTACTTTTTTCTCAGAGGTTTGGAGAGACATCTGGTCAAAAGAATGATAAACTCGCAGGATGTGTGGATCGACGCTGCATCGCACATTTCAACTATAATGAAAAAGTCAGGATTGACGAACAGGCTGCAAGACAGCAAAATAGGGGAAAAAAATTTTTTCACCTCCCCCCCCCGGTAAAACCCCAATTTCCTCTCCCCCCATGTAACGGCGGCTGGTTGGGTTTTAGTCCGTAGGCGTTCCATAGAACGTATCGCATCCCATGCAACGGTGCATGGTGTATCTTTAGAAGATCACCCAACCATGGTTCGCATAGCAAAAAAAAAAAAAAAAAAACTCTCCAACATACGCGCAAACGCATGTATGCGGCCGCAGCACGATAACCGACAATGCAAGACCCCCCTCTCCTACAAGCATGATTCGTATATAACTTCGGTGTTTATTGTCCGATCTTAGTGATCTTTTCAGAATAGATAGATATAGGGCCTTACTTATATATGTAAAGTTTGCTCTATCTAAAAATTTTTTTTTTTTTTTCTTCCAATCTGAAACAAACTCGTTTTGAATCGGGATCACCTATCTACATGCAAAAATTTGTGGCTCTAGCTCTTATAGTCTCTGAGAAACACGCTTCACGGACAGACGGACAGACGGACGGAAAGACAGGGCTATATCGATTCGGCTGTTAATGCTGATAAGTTAAAAGGGTCGCAAATGCTACCTTCTACCTGTTACATACTTTTGCACAACGCAGATCTCTTTACACATTCCATAATAAAAAAATAAAAATGTGACAAGCACATAGGGCACAACACCACTTGAGAACCTGGCGTTTGTGTAAAAAAGTGAACCTTAATCGGTCATGCATCTTACAAACCACAAAAGGAATATCTAGTAAATTTCTTGAAGGAAAATTCGAATGTTCTAAGAACTAAGCTTTAAGCTGGCACAGAAAAAAAGATGACGATATTTAGTATCATACGCGTATTTTTAGTTCAAAGCGGCCTTCATCTTCAAAAATATCAAGAAATTTCCTGTGTACCAAACAACAAAATCAGGCAATGTAAAATTCCTTTGATAATTTTATTTTTATACCCTTGCAGAAGATATTATAAACTTGTCCGGATGTTTGTAACGAACTGAAGGAAGCATCTCCGACCACATAAAGTATATATATTCTTGATCAGCACTACGAGCAGAGTTGACTTAGCCAAGTCCGTCTGTCCGTCAGTCTGTTTCTATGCTATCTTTACCAAACTTTGCACGAAGTCTTTTGGTACATAAACGCTGCACATTTGTCGGAACAGGCCGGATCATTGGATTATACATCTTCTCTTCTTCTTGGCCATTTGATAGTAATAAAATCACCGAGCGACATTCCAGAAGGAGGATACACCCAGTTTCGCAATATCTCCCTGCACCTGGTCGCGCCATCTCCTCTTCGGTCGACCCGGCCTGGGCTTGCCTCCTAACACGTTCGCATGCCGATTGTACACCCGTTTTGCTGGAACGTTATCATCCATACGGGTAACATGTCCTATCCAGCGCAGCCGCTGTTGTTTTATGCGCTGGACAACCTTAGTGTCCCTATAGAGCTCGTACAGTTCGTGATTCATTCGGATGCGAAATTCGCCGCCAACGTTTAGAGGTCCATAAATCCTCCGAAGAACTTTACTCTCGAACACGCCAATTGCCGCCTCATCCTTTGATGGCATTGTCCATGCATCTGCGCCTTATAGCAGGACTGGGATGATAAGCGACTTGTATTGCGCAATTTTCGTTTTCCGAGAGAGGGCTCTGCTCTTGAACTCCTTACTGATCCCGTAGTAACATCGGTTTGCAAGAGTAATTCTTCTTCGGATTTCCAGACTGGTGTTGTTGTCGCTGGTTATCGTCGTTCCGAGGTAGACAAATTCCTTAACAACCTTGAAGTTGTAGTCTCCCATTGCAACAGATTGTCCGAGCGTTGACTCACTGCGCGTTGATTGTAGGTACTTCGTCTTACTGCTTCTTGACTGCTTCTCTATCTTTGAGAACGCTCGTTTTACCGCAGATTCGTTTTTGACGATGATATCAAAATCATCGGCATATGCAAGTAGCATATTATCTCTGGTAAAGATGGTGCCCGTACTGTTAGCATTTGGGCACTGGCGCAGTATGTACCCCATCAGCAAATTAAAGAAGTCACACGATAAGGTGTCACCCTGCCTAAAACCTCGTCTGGTATCGAAAGGCTCGGAGAGGTTATTTCCTATTTTGACGGAGCTTTGTGTGCTTCTCAACGTCATCATGCAAAGTCGAACGTACTTTGCTGGAATATCAAAGGTAGACAGGGCTTCAAGGAACTTCGACCTTCTTGATCAAAATAAATGTCATTATCGCCCCACCGCAATCATAAAAAAACAAAAAAAAATCACAAAACAGCAGTTATTCAAAGTTGAAAAATCGATTTTTAACCCTTTTTTTCAGTCTAGTGTATAAAAAATATAGTAAAAATTTGTTTTTTTTTAATCCTTGAGGTAGGGGCTATAGCGACATCAATTCTGCGTCGATTAAGGCCTATTTCATCAAAATCGGTTCAGTAGAACTCGCGCTAACTTGTCAACCAGGTCAAAAAACGTGGTTTCGAGAAAACTGGGTTTAAAGTTTGCAGTTGCCAGGAAATTTTGGTCACCTTGGGTCACCAAAATTGCTATATCTCCGAGAGTATTCCGAATTTCAAAAAATCCTCTTAGGGCGATATTTTTAAATGTCCGAGCTACAGAAAAAGCAAGCAAAAAAAACAAAAAAGTAAGGGGGTGGGTAATCTGCCTGCAAGTATAAGAAGCATATGTCCCATACATGTCAAACCTCTATCTCTTACCATCTCTGAGATCTGTTTGTTCATACGGACAGACAGACGGACATGGCTATATCGAATCGGTTGTTGATGCCGATCCAGAATATATGTATAAACTTTATGGGAGATGCTTCCTTCAGCCTGTTACATACATTTGCACGACTTAACCAGAGCTAGTAAATAACAATTGATCGTTTTTCCCTTTGTGGTCTGCTCAATAACAATACCGAAAAACCCATGTACGCTTGCGTCTGGCAGAACACTTCGTCCTGTTTATGTTTTCAGTTGACTATTCTCAGTTGAGTTCTTTGTTTTGTCGTTCAATAACCATTTATTGGAGCGGCTAAGCGCTCGAATTGAGAGCCAGCTGAGCAAAAAACAAAAACTTAGCCTGAACGGTCTTTTTTCAAGGCTCTGTACAGCCGGGCGTATAGCTGGCGGGTGGGCGGAACGGTCTTAACTTCTTTAATTTGCTTTTTGGCAATGAAACTAAAACATAATTTCTCAAACTTAATTAAAATTTATCTTATTTTCGATTCAGATTTGCAAAATAAGTAGTTATGTATTGTGCTTGGCAAAATTTTTTTCATTTTTTGATATTTTTATAGCTTGATATTTGAGAATATCGTCCTAAAAGGATTTTATTAAATTCGAAATTCTTTAGAAGATACAGCCCTTTTAATGACCCAAAGTGATCTGATTTAGCAACTGTGAGTCCAAGCCCACACAGACACCTCCTTTCACATACACACACACAAACGCAAATGTTTTTTATATTACCCCACCCCACCCGGCGGGGGGGGGGGGGGGGGGGGGGGTTAAAGATTGTTGTCCGAGAGAGCGATGTCACCGATGAGAACGGCCATCTCTGACTCTTTTCAAAGTCCGAAAATTGAGACAACGAGCGCCAATTTTATTGCTAGCTCTGGACTTAAGTATACCCATTTTACTCTTCGAGTAGCGGATATAAATATTGGTCCTATTTAGGAAACGGCGCAGCATTCACAACCACATCACATACGCAAAAGACACTTTGGAAGTTTGCTCTCGGCAAAGCGGTGAAAGACATGAGAGAAACAGAATCGAAAAAAGTGCTGTTTGGTTGAGCAAAAACAGATCAGAAAGTGTCTTTTCACTCCCTCTTTTCGTTGACTGTTTTTTGCTGACACGCTGAAAGTGTTGGGAGTTAAATATTTGCGAGCTCTGATAAGTACACAAGCAGAATTGTTGTATTTGGGAAGAAATTTGCAGTTATCGATGCATCCTGCTTGCTGTTTGGTGTGAGTTTTGTGACGCCGTTGTTTATTGGTCCTTACCTTAATGGAAACGATGTTGAAAAGTCATTCACCATGAAAGGCAGCACTATAGAAGGATGAAAACCGATTTGAATGATAGGAATGTGGTCGACCCAGCAAACGATTTGAGGTTGGCAAAGGCGATGAGAATTGGCCAGCGAGATCAGGCGATATGGCACGGCTACTCAGAGAAAAAAAGCATATTAAAAAATATTCATTGAATGATTTCACGTATCCATTTGTACTGGATATATCTTTAATATCCTTTTAATCATCCAACGAAGCTGAAAACCATTCAAAGGATATCAAAGGATATGAAATCATCAGCTCCGTTGGATGATTAAAAGGATATTACAGACATATCCAGTCCAAATGGATATTTTTTGGATCTGTAGACTTTGTCTTGTGGGGTTTTCCGATATCCCAAGTCTAAGCCAGTATACCAAGAATTGAACATAATTTGAAGGCAAATTTGGGAGCCCTACACAGAGAAAAAAAGCATATGCAAAAAAATCCAGTTGGATGATATTCCGTATCCATTTGTCTTTATGAAAAATCATCCAAAGGATATGAAAAATGATCATCCCTTAGATGATTTTTCAGCTCCGTTGGATGATAAAAGGATATTAAAGAAATATCCAGTCCATATGGATATTTTTTTGGATCCTTATTTTACAGGGTGTACAAAAAGCAACCCACCTTTTCAACGCTAATGCCGAACTTTGAACAACTTCAAGATCAGCCCTCGAATTTTGTATGTGGAACGATGTATCTCAAAAAAAGCACGCATGTGCCCGTGTGTGTGTGTGTGAGTGTGCCTTTCAGACAACACAGCCCCAAATCTGGCCGCCTACTCCGCACTACCCCCATCCCCAACATGCCGACGCCCCCGCATGTGGTCTGGTCAATGCATTGACACGACAAACGCCTCTAATGGGGTCTTTAGACAAACAAAGGAAGCAAGCATAGCGATAAGTCCATATCCATATTCGAATATACTGCGGCCATGATCGTTTGACTGGGTTATCAAAGTGCAAATCCCCTCCAAGCGCACGCCCCTGGACTGGCGGCTCACCGTGTCACACAACACACGCACACGCAAGGCACAAGGGGCAGAGGCGTGAGCATAAAAAAAAAGCGCAGAAACTCTCCGAGTCGGAGGCACCTCCAGCTCCACCATGACGCGATGTAAAGCGTGTGTAAAATCGTTTGCGTCGCAAATTATTACCCGTTTCCGTTCTGCTCGGTCCAAGCACCCGCAGTCGGCGCAGAGCCAGACTTAAATACATATATTAGCTAATATATAGCCATATCTATATATAAATTGTATGCTTGTTCACAATTAGATTTACGAGCGTTGTGCGCTTGCGCTTTGCCCGCGTCTCATACATCAATCCACTCCCGCGCTCGCACTTAGAAGTGTTTGTATGTATGCAGGCGCATTGGTTTGTATGTTTGTTACAAATATATTACGTATACGCAAACAGAGTGTCAACAAACTTGTAATGTGGCACAAGTATGATTCAATAATCGGCAGCAGACAATCAGACAGACGGACAGACAGACGAAGGTGAAACGGAACTCCTTTGTTAACAAAAATGATTAAATGAAATGATATCGATAGGTTCAAAACAAAGTTTAGATGGGTGTCGCAATTAGTCACAAAGGCACAGAAATAGATTGAAGAACTATGGAAGCTTAACATCTCACCTAAGGCAAAGGATCTGTAAACACGAATGCCTGCAAGTAGATATGGACTCCAAAAAATGCGAATACTGGTACAGATTCATTAACTAACTCCGAAACTTGAGTGGCAAAACTATAGGAAAGATTTTTCAAGTCTGCTTAGTTATGATCTCACGCCAGTAGCTGTAAGGATGAAGTCAGCGTAAAAATGTATCATTATATCAGGCAACTGGCTATCACAACAACCCTCGGACTACGAGAATCCAATGCCTGCAACTACAAATAGTTATAAAACGCTCACTGAATGTTGGCTATCCCTAAATGAGATCTCTCGACACTTCAGTCTTCACCTGATATGGGTGCCCCGACACGGGAACATAGATGGTTATGACTGCGCCACACAAACTGATCAGACTTGGCATAACTATCGAGCTCATTACACGAAGAAGGTTCACTAAAAGGCATAACATTACGTCTCGCTACGGATCGGTGGGAAAACCTTTTCTCCTATGCGTTAGCGAAACTTACGTAGCCAGCATGCGATCCTAAACGTACTAATACACTTTTACGTTACAGAAGGAAACACATATCACTTCTGGTTGGGACCCTGACGGGTCACTGTCTTATATGCGCCTGCCCACGCTTACAGCACGCCTAGGAGTACAACACTTTGACTTCTGTAAAAGTTGCAGATATGAAGAAGAGGAGGAAACGGTACAACAGCTTCTTTGTCATTGGCCCGCTTTGAGTAGATTTAGACTTAGGAGACCCAACTCAGTTATCTTGGTCTTTTGCTTTTTAACTTATATGTTAAAGTTATGCGAATAGCTTAACAATACCTCGAGCCAGCTAAAAACTGCAACTCAGCGGCTAGTGTGCTCGACCGCTGTGCAAGAGGTCATCTAATGAAAAAGTTTTTCTTTGAATAAACTTTACACCCGCACCCCTCTGTGTTTGCGCCGCTTTGTAGTAATTAGCAGAAAACCTTTCAATCTGCCATTCGGATTCGGCTAAACATAGTCCCTCTTTGCAAAATAAAGCACAGCCAGAATTAAGAGGCTCCCTTTGGGGTGTGTCAACTTTTTTTATCTTACTCTCAACTTAAACTTTGCCTGTCTTTGTAATGCACTACCACCTTTTTTTCCTCCAAAGAGTCTTAACCATAAACTAGGCAACAAGTTTCAGTTATAAAATGGGTGGTGAGAATTCTAGATGATTTTCGTATGCTGAACACGAATATTTTTTAGGGAAATGGTCCATCACATGTGGATTTCAAAACGCCAATTGTAGGCAGGTTTTGTGGGGAACTTAACGTATGTTTTGACTCATTTTTATACTATGAAGTTGTAAGTTTTAGCTTTAAAACAAACCATCCCAAAGCAAAGATATACCATTTTGAAAATATGGGTACCTTTTCACCTGGTCCACCTGTTCAGCACACGAAAATCATCTAGATCAGCGATGTTCAAGAAGAGCGAGGCCAAAAAGTGAGAGTGTATTGGTCTGCGATATAAAAGCGACACAGCCCAGCTTTGAACTGCCCTCAACGACGGCTGGGCAGCGAATGAAGGTAAAGAGAGCTTTGCTTACGCTCATATGCCCGACTTCGGCCTGCGCTCGGCTTGTGTGCGTGTAAATAGCCGATTGCGCTCGGCCCCTGGGGGCTATGGAGGAACATCGCTGATCTCGATTCACCACCACCCCTTCAATATGTAATATGAAAGGAATAATCAATTGTCAAATTTTAATTTTTAATTGGTCATTTGGTATACTGTTTGACAGAGCAAAAAATAACACAAGGCAACAAATTTAGCCTTTTTTCAGTATATTGAAAGGTTGGTGGTGATTCTAGATAAGTTTTGCGTGCTGATCACGAATCTGTTTTCGAAAATGGTTTATCACGTCTCGATTTTTAAATCTTCCAAGAAAGGAAGATTGAAGAATTGTTGCAAAAATTGATTGTCTCATAACAAACTCGATCCATTTATGTATTTGGTTTTCAGACTTGCTTAAGCTGTATTTTCACTTGTCTGATATCTCATAAAAGTTTCTCAAAAGAGATATCAGAAAAGAGTAATAGTCAATCTGAAAACACACAAAAATTTATGAAAAGCATAGAAAAACTGAATGAGAAGTAGGCTAATCTCTAATTTCGATTTCTTAAATGAGTTTTTTGACAGCCATTTCATAGTAAACTGAGATCTCGACAAGTGAAAATACAGCTTTATCAATCGAAGCAAAAAAATGTACTCACAAAAGGTCTTATTGTCTCATTGCCTACAGAATGTCCACGAACCGCTGGAGAACAAATTACACAATCAGATTCACATTTTTGAAATCTCAAGTAAGCCTGGTGTACTCTTAACTTAACTTAAAACACTAAGAAAAATTGGTGAAAGTAACTTAGGTTCGGCCGAAATTTTGTATACCCTTGCAGCCTCCATTGTGAACAAAAAAGTACTTCTAACTAAATTTCGACCAAATTTGGTCGGAAATCACGAACAATTTGTGCTCTGGTGTTGGTTTTTGCATTTATGCTGCTTTGGAATTCCCAAGCAGTTATAGCAATGCTGGCATGAGAAAGCCTCTGCTTCTGTTCTGATGATAGAACTGGTAGGTTCTTAAAACACCTGTACAGTTGAGCAGCCTCCTTCGTGGTGTTGTGTGCATGATGTATTAAGTATAAGGTGGTCCCGTCATGAGAGCGGCTCTCTCGATTTGTCCCTTATTGTCAGTACTTGGCAGGCTGTCAACAGAGTAGGCTCGTATCGGACGAAATTTTTTCGTATTTTTTTGGTTGTTGCTTTAACCCTTTCGTAAATTTTATTCATGTTCCAAAGATGGAAAAAAATGAAAATTGTGGGAAGAATCCTTAGGACGTAGTTTTGGTCCAAATGGAAAAATCTGCCATACACATTTTAAAGCTACCGATTGAAAGCCTTTAACCAACAAAGGTTAGGTGTCGAAGAGAAGACGTCTCATGGCAGATGCAATACCGGCGCGTGAACCGAAAATCATTCGACATAGGTCATAGGTTGCTATTGTTGGCTGCAAATGTACCCCACTGCCATTCTAAGGGTTAAACAAGGAAAATGTGGCCGTTTCACTCTCTCATGAACTAAGTAGGCCACACTCATTTGTCAACATGCAATAAGGGAGAGATTTTACGGATGGATACTTTGTGACTGAGTTTAAGACATTTATGAAATTCGATCATGTTATGCTTTCACATAACTTTAAACAGGTACACACAACGTACCTGTTTAAAGTTATGTGAAAGCATGATCGAATTTCATAAATGTCTTAAAATCAGTCACAAAGTATAACCAGAACGTTCCAAAAATGGTGACATGACAAAACGCCCACAGAAAAAGGCGAATATAAAAAACATAGATCACTGCTCTGAAATATAACTCAGAAATTTTATGGGTACTTGGCCCGAACAAAAAGTCCTTGGGCGTTAAGTCCGCTTTCAAATTTAAATGACATTAAACGCACAGTTTAACTTGGGGTAACCATTATAAGACTGGGCGAAAAGTCCGACGGGTTGTGGACCATAGTCCGAATTTGATGTGGACATAAAACCCATAACATTTGTGCGTGGGCGTTTTGTCATGTCACTTCCAAAAATGGCCAAAAATTGTTCGAAAATAGACACATTGTGTTCCAAAAATAAGACCGTGATGTTCCCAAGATGAGCCCGAGTTGTTCCATAATTATTCCCAAAATATGCACAAATGGTCTTAAATCGTTACCCAAATGTTTCCAAGTTGAGCACAAAATGTTACTAAAGCCACACCAAAACGTTAACAAAGATCAAACAAGGGGTTTTAAAATTGCGTTCATGAAATGACACCGCTGTTCACAGTTAAAGAAAATGCGGGATTACTCTAATTTTGTCAAGGAACGGTCTATCTTTTTACATTTTTTATGAGCGTTTATGATATAGTTATCCGATTTTGACCAAATTTTGAAGAATTAGGTGAAGGCATAAAAAAATGCCAAATTCCAAGACGGTACTATTTAAAACAAAAAGTTTTTCTTACCTATCTTTGAATCTATACCATGTATATCTCATAGAATTATGAGAAAGCATAAAAAAATAAAAAAAATACAAAGTTTGGAGAGATTTCCTTTGAAAACAATTAAGTTTTTCTTACTAAAAATAGTTTTCCACCCGATCGTTTCTGTGCGAGCTAAGAGATATAGTCATCCGATCTGGTGACTCTGTGCAAAATTTCAGCTCGATAGCTTTAAAACTGGGAGACTAGTTTGAGTAAAAAAAGACAGACAGACGAATGGACAACGCTTAATCGACTCAGCTCAAGAATATATATAGTTTATGGGGTCGGAAATTAATATTTCTATGCGTTGAAAACTTCTCGGCAAAATTGTAATACCCTTTGGGAAGTGGAAAGTTTTTGGGTAAGCCTAGAAAGAGACATTTTTTAATTTGTGGATAGCGCGGAATTAGTTTCTGTTTTAAAACTCCTAAACAAGTGGTTGTTTCTGTAAGTTCTTAGGGAAACTCGATTGACAGAAGTTTTCTACTGATTTTAGAGAATATTTTTATCCTTTTCCGCATACCCAGCTACCAAACATGCTAAAATTAAAGATCATAAATTTGTAGAACCCTTCCTTTGGCTAGGAGTAGTAACTGACCTAAATAGTTATGTCAAATTAAGTGTGGCTCTGGGCCCCTAATTAATTTCGGGGTGGTATTTTCGGGGTGTTGTCTGGGTGGGTATACGAGATAAATCCATCGAGTTATTCAACAACTTGCAACCGTAACTGTCATGAGAATGGCTGCTTAATTGCCATTCTCAGATCTTAATGAGCAGCGCACACGCAAATTATAAATACCCATTTGAGGCACATTGTAAGGAAATGCCAAAACACAAGCTCGAGATCGAGAGATGTATGTGGAATGGAGGGAGGGAGGGAGCTAGGGGGAGAGGCCACTTTCACAGCGCAAAGGTCAGCGTAAGCAACGATCTGCAGAGGCTGCCGCTAGAGGCAGGGGACGTGTGTCTAAATTCGTGCCAAGCACTTGAGAAAACCAGATAAAACTGCTGCCATTTAAAACTAAAAATAAAGTTATTAAAGTTGAGACTCGCGAATGGCAATTTTGAAATTGAAATACTATTGGCGTACTCACCATTTTGAAAGCCCTTCGAATTGTATTCCAAGTGTAGCACAACAACAAAAAACTCTGCCAGAGCCCACAAACGGTGCCAAAATGTTTGCAAAACTTGTGGCCCAAACGCTTTTATACCCCGTTCATGGCTTGCGCTTGGTCTTGGGATTGGGATAGGGTTTGGGGTGCGTTTGTCTTTTTGCATAATGCGCGGTTAGCTCTGCTGCTGATTACAAAGAGCCCCAAGACAACTGCTGCTCCCACTGTATATATTTATGGGATTATGTGTCTCTCTCTCTCCATGTCTGTGGCAGTCATATGATTATGATTAGGTTGATTAGAATGCGCTCTTATCACTTGTCCGCTGCTGTGTGTGTTAATGTTTATGGCTGCCCCATGCCGCATGCCGAGTCCTTCATCTCTCGTTCAATTGCAATTGCTGGGCCATTGCGCATACGCCGCGTAGGCGACGGCAACGGCTGTCAATTGGCGCACAAAGGCCATCATTAGACAATGATGACAAGTAGGAGTCGTTAGGCATATCGATGTGAGCGCTTATTATTGAGAAACCCTTTCACTTTCCCCTTCCTCCACAATTCTGTGGCAAGGGCAATTCTATGCAGCTGCTAGGACCAGTGCAATTTGCAATGCAGTAGAGCAGTGTTCTCCAGCCATGCCCCGAGGGGCCGAACACTCTCGGAAATGTACACCGAATGCTTGCCGAAGTAATGCATCAGTGAGTGTTAAAGAGAGACAGAGAGCCTCTCTTCTTGGGGAACCCTGCAGTAGAGTCAGTGGTTTTGTGTTCTTATCACAGCATTTAAAGGGTAGAGAGAACAATTTGTAGCCTATCTTATTTTATTCTGAACACAATCTTATCTTAAAACTTAAGTTTACTTAAAAACTTATGGCCATGATGTCCGTGTCCGTGTCCATGTCCATGACCATGTCCACCGCCTCCAACAACCACTGGCTTGACCACAATGACAGGCTTCACCACCACCGGCTTAACAAACACCGGCTTCGGCTTGACAAATTTGCCTGACAAACTTGACAGCAGTTGTCCTGGATGTTTTTGGATTCCTTTAGGTTTGGCCAAAACGCAAGCTGCCAGAGCCAGGAGCAATAATAGTTGGCAGCACTTGAGCTTCTGCATTGTGTGTCGATCTGTGGTAACAGCCGGCTTATTCCCTGCTATTTATGGTACGATTCTACAAGCATGAAAAGCTCATTGACATGCCAGACTCGTTGCCAAATTTTCAGAACGAATCGAATATCTTCCCCTCCAGGTGTAAGTGCAGAATCACTAATTTTATTTATATATGGCAGGGCAGGGGTTTTCCTTGCCATAATCGCAATTCTGCACAACATTCTGTTGGCATTCAGACGGCGATTTATGTGATTAAAATCAGACAGATGACGTCTTTAGCGCTTTGAATCTACCCGATTCGCACTTGACTCGCTTGCTGACATAATTTCAGCATTTTCTGTTTCACTTTCGAGGCGGAAGTCTGTCATAGCCAGGTTGAATCAGTGTTACAAGTTTAAAATTAGATCTAATGAATATGGATTATGCACTTGTTCCAGAGCAGGTTGAGCTGGGACAGCCTTACCCAGTGGAATAATTATAAAATTTTGAGATCAACTTCTAGTGATATACGTAAGAGAGGTTGTACATATTTAGGATTCCTTACACATCACTGCGCATATAGCAAAGGCTTTTATAAGGGGCATATCGCTGGTCTATTCCTGAAGGCTGCGTCAATTTCACATTTAAGCTATGTACTCAGACAAACTAAGTCTAGACTTTTTACGCTGGAGTCCCAGCTAAAGATACAGTGTGGCTGCTCAACGCCAAAATACCCTTCAATAGTAAAACACCACCAAATGTCAAACGGTCTTACTGCACTGTGTTTGTTTACCTATTGTGATTTGATAACAATTAAATTGATTTAAGTAATAAAAGTGCAAATGCGGGAGTATTTGGATGATATTTGGAGAGCAGAAGTCATGGGCAAACCCTTAGTTGTGTTTTATTTTGTTTTTTTTTTGGGCTGCAGGCTGCAGCCATTGTTGAATTTTTTTAGAAAGGGTAATTTGCTAAATAATTGCAAGCCATTTTTATTTTTGCTTCTACCTAGCTAAACCTATATCTAAAGCTATCAGCTTTTAGACAGTCAAGGTTGCGGCGCCACGCGTTTTTAGCTGGGTATGAGCTATGGCATTTAGCTTGTAAGAGGCAAGCTAAAAGCATTAGCAACCGTTAAGCTAGCTTTTTTTAAAGGCAGTTGACCCTAGCTAAATCGATTTAGCTTGTCTGAGTACACTTCACTTATGTATGTAACTGCCTGTGAATGTGTTTCACTTGGGAGCTGAGAGTAGTTGTACTAGAGCTGCACCCGTGACGTGAATTTGACTGTGTCACTGTGTGTCACGACCTGTCAAGACGTGATCGTCTTCATGCGTGAACAACCGTAATTCGTGCGATTTTCGTGAGTGATTAAGAAATGCTTGCTCTTTTGCTAAAGGTAAAAGAAATGTGTAGCACTCTTACGATCAACAGCATAGTTCAAAACGACAGCGAAGAACTAAGCTCTCCTAAGAGCAGTCACATTAATAAACGACATAGAGAACAATTATAAAAGAATGCAAATATTATCCTCTTTCTTGAATAGCGGTCCAAAAACTACCGTTGTTAGCTTCCTAACTTTTATTAAGACGTACGTGGTCTCGCTTAATTGTGGTGAGCTACATTTTGTTGACTTTGCCTTTATGTCACACCCTTCTCAAAACGATCTCCTTTCCCCTCGGCCCTCGTTGGCGTGTTCGTTCTTGGACCCAACGTTGGTTTCCTCCTGATCGCGCTATAGCTCTTTGGGCAGCTTCAACACCCTTGATGATAACCAGCAAACTGTCAACGCGCGACATTGCACCCCGCCCGGCCACCATAGGAAGCATTAACCTGTAGAAAATGTATCTGGAATTTTGGAGAAATATCAGGATTTCCATACTTGAGAAAGCTTTCAATGCAAGTGCTAAACATTCCACCAAGCTTAGCGAAAAGTGAGCGCGTTTTTTCTGCTGATTATTAGAAGAAAGGGAAACAATATTGATACGCTTATTTTTATTCCCTGTTCCCATTAAAAATGGGAAAAGGGGGGTCATGAAGTTGTGCAAAAGTATGTAACAGGTAGAAGGAAGCATTTGCGACCCTATAAAGTATATATATTCTTGATCAGCATTAACAGCCGAGTCGATTTAGCCATGTCCGTCTGTCCGTTTAAATGCGTCGATCTCAGAGATTATAAGAGATAGAGCCACAAATTTTTGCATGTAGGTAGGTTTTTACCAGATTCAAATCGAGTTTGTTTAGATTTGGAAAATTCCTCCCCCTTCCTCCTTTAAGCGCAAAAAACTGTCAGAGCCACAATTTTTAAGTTAGTTTAAGTTTAAGTTTTACTTTATATATATCATGTAAGGCCCAATATCTATCTATTCTGAAAAGATCAATAAGATCGGACAAAAAACACCGATGTTATATACTAATCAATTTTGCTGCAATCGAACAGAGGAGCAACCCAAGGTGCATTTATTTAAGGAGACGTATTCAACACATCTGCCCTCTTTCAAGGGGCCTTCTTTTGACAGTCTGAGTGCCAACGTCGTCGAAAGACGACAATAACAATAACAAACGTAGAGTGCTCTGTTCATTGGAACCGGAAGCGCGAGACAGCACTCTCTCTAGGGCCAAGGCAGTAGCTGAGCTGAAGCGAAATAGCACGGAAAATTGTAGGGATGTCTTATTCGTGCTCATTTCGATTTTATGGTGAAACGAAGGTTAGCCGTAATCTCGAGTTCCCAAGGACTTGGAAAAAAAACAATATGGGAAGAATCTATAGGCATTAGTATTAACAAATATCATGCCGTCTCTTTCTATCACATAGGCATTGATAGATTGGCCCTCAGCATATGCTGACGGCTTCACCTTGTTAATTCCATTATGCTCTGACTCTCAGAGAGCTGTCATCTGAGCCGAGAGAGAGAGGAGAGAAAATTAAAGCCCCTTGCCACTACGGAATACGTCACGTCACTTCCAAAAGTGAACTATTTATTTCACTTTTTGGAGTGGCGTTATTTCACTTTTGAAAGTGAAATAAAGCCCGCGGGCGGTATTTCTCATTCATCGGTGATTAAAAAGAAAATATTAA
Source organism: Lordiphosa collinella (assembly GCA_018904265.1). Taxonomy (NCBI): domain Eukaryota; kingdom Metazoa; phylum Arthropoda; class Insecta; order Diptera; family Drosophilidae; genus Lordiphosa; species Lordiphosa collinella. The sequence goes on from JAEIFV010000223.1 coordinate 49,022, forward strand.
TGAACTGAACGAGAGCGTAAGACGGACAAACAGGGCGATATTTCCTTTTCAAAAGTGAAAAAAAACCAAGCGGGAGTTTTTTCACTTTTGTCATTAAGAAGAAACAGATAAGTATGGTATACAGGATTTTTTTAAGGAAAACGAAAAAGAAGGATGAGTAAAATAAGAGCGAACCAGTTGCATTCGTCAAGGTCACATATGACTAAACATCCTTATAGCGTATATCTTCCTGCAATTTATAAAGCCCGGCACTTTCGAAAGTTGGATTAACTTGAATTCCTTTTAGAATTTTCTCCTTTCTTTGTTTTTTCTTGAGGGAGACAAAAAAAAAAGCGGGGTCGAATAAATATTATACATAAATGGAATACGAGTAATAAAAGCGATTTCTTGCTTAGGGATTGAAGTTGAATCGGCGGCGATTTTTTCTTAAATCCGTATCACAATGTTTTTTTTTTCATATTTTTCTCCCTACACCTTTTATTTCCCTCATTCCAACTCAATGTCAAGCAAGAAATCGCCTACGTTGCGTAGTCCCCAAACAAATTGATATCCTTCAATAAAGTTTGCCACACTAAGGTCATCTGGTAACTTTGACTATTAACACTTTCAAGATCGACACTTTCAAGATAAAAAATTGTTCAGGACATACTTTTAGTAGTATGGCCATTGAGGTTTGCTTCTATAAATTTCAAAGACAAAGGGCTAAATGGTTCCATGTCTATTGATCTTATATCTGCACAATCTACAACGTGGACTGCTATGAGGTTCACTTTTCAGACTTGCACTGCAGAACTGGTTCCGCCAGTGAGTTGGTTCTACCGTTCTCACATATATCGATATTTTTGCCACCACTAATGAAAAATTTCGTTCATTTGGGTTTGTAAACAATTTCAAGAGGCAGCGACATGGACAGCAGCGTTGTGGTACTAGACGATTCACAGGAAATTGTTGAGGTTGTAGAAAGCGATGTGGAAGAAGGTGAATTAAATGAGGAACTAGATGAGGGACATCAAACCCCCAAATCTCCCGCACAACTTGATGCTTCCGATCCTAGTCTTGGTGCCACCAATTTAGAGGCACAGGTAAAGTGTTGCAAACTCCAATTATAATTAATTATTTAACTCTATGGCTTCGCCAGGATGGCGTTGGGAAGCAGGAGTCGGCCGGCTTGGTGTTTGAGTTGAAGTTCTGCAAGAAGGAGGTCTTTGAAATGCTACTGGAACGAATCATGGAAGTGTTGAATGCCGCATTCCCGGACCAACACTTTGTCTATAAGGCCCTGGCAGCAGAGTCAACTATTAAAGCATACGAAGCTAGCGAGTTTCTAAGGCCCCCAGTTCTGCCGCCATCGCCTTCGCCCCCCGTTGATGTTGATGAGCCGCTCTTTTGTATCGATACGGCGCCAACCGTCAAGCTAAATGCCGCCCAGGTGCCGTCCTACAAGCGCACCCATACTGAGGTGCTCGACGAGCAGACGGACATGCGGAAGAAGCTAAAGGCCGATGCGGTTAACAAATGCTTCCGGCCCAAGGCGCAGGCCAGCTGTTTCAATTGCGGCGGCACCGATCACTCGCTACGAGAGTGTCCACGTCCGCGTAACCATTCCAAGATACAGAAGGCACGCAAGAAGATCAATCAACGAGCGGAACGGTACCACATCGCTGCCGATCAACGCTTCGGTCATTTACGTCCCGGAGGTCGCTTAAGTACCAAGACTCGCCATGCCCTGGGCTACAATCGCGGAGAGTTGCCATTTATGTTTTATCGTCTACGCGTTTTGGGATATCCACCTGCCTGGCTGGAGCATGCCAAGGTTCAGAGTTCTGGCATAGCTCTCTTCAATGCTGATGTGAGTAACGACGCGTAGAATAGCCAAAGGTCAAACATTTGAATTGCGTCTTTTACAGGGTAGCGAAGTGCACAAGTCGGATGACGAAGATGGTGAGGAGGATTCATTCAAGTACGATATACACAAAATCGTAGACTTTCCTGGCTTCAATGTGGCTCCCGGCGACAATTTCTTTGATGTAAGCAGTTTTAAATTGAAATCTTAAGCAAACTTTAAGTAAATTCAATTATTTTCAAAGGACTTTAAACATCACAATGTGCCACCTCTTCAAGAGCACCAGCTCAAGGAGAACTTTATCAAGTCCCTGGGCGAGAATGTTACAAAGGGATATAAACGCAAGAAATTGCTGGACTTACCACCCACACATGACGAGAGCCCAGGAGAGCAACTGGCCAGCAAAACTGCAAACTGTGTGGAGCATGACATGGAGGTTGAAGATGAAGAAGACGAGCCCCCTCTGCCTAGTAAGGCCCCACCCTCAAAACCGCCGCCACCGCCTCCCATACAGCTAGAGACAAAGCCCGATCGTTCTCCCTCACCCTCGTTAGCTGATTTGAAAGATCAACAGGAACAATTGCTACAGCAGTTGGCCAGCAATACGTCATTAGAAATTGAAACTGCACCCTCCACACCGCAAAAAGTAACCACAGCTTCCTTTAAAGCCTCATACGAGGGCACTCCCATCCTAAAGTTCTCCGTGTACGACAAGTTGCCAGTGGGCGATAACTTCAAGGTAGGCGTCAGCGATGTAATTAATTTCGAAAATCTACCAGATTCCACGGGCAAATATGAACTAATGAAGGATCTGCTAAAAAATGTACGCGTAAAGATGACCCAACTGCAGAACGACGATGAGAAGTAAGCTCTCATCCACCTGTTTTTTAAAATTTGTATGTATTTAAATATATTTTTACTGGAGTTTTATAGTCAATCAATTTAATATCTCCACGATTTGAAATACTTCTCAACGACAAAGTCTTTAATTCTAATTTTACAAATATTTATTAAATGTACATTCTGAAAAAATCGTAAGATTTTATTAACGGGTAACGAAACTGCAGCGAAACAAATCCCTTGATGAAGGTAATGAAAATCAAGATCGATGTCGGGTCACGCAGCCAACAGAACCTCGTGGTGCAATTTAACGTATCTAAAATTCATTGTTTGCTATTTGCTTCTTGCCCACTTTGTCGCCTGGACACGTTTGTAAATTAGTAGTAGGCAGCGGTAACTTGCTCATCTATCACTATTCCTTTTTCGCTTGAATTTGGGTAGCGGCAGCAGCGCTTGGCTTGGCTGCCCACACTTATAATCAGTCGCTTATTCGATCTTTAAGCTAACGCAATGCTATTTTGTTAATCGGAAGTTTCTGTGACAGTCGGTCACAGTCAAGATTAAAGCAGACACTTCGCTAGTACGTTCGGTAGCTTAGTTAACCAGGCAGACATTCTCGGTCTCGATTCCACACGCAATACCCTTTTGTTGTCTCGGTCTCGTAGTAGACGCTTATTTCGCAATAAACTACACACTAAAATTGAGTGAAACTTGTTGTTTTATTGGACTGTTTTGTGATAAATAAACTAACAAAGGGCTTGTTAGTCAGACATCAACACATTGTACATACAGTGGAACATATTACAAGTAACTCTAACACCAAATTTCGTAGCCACTTTATTAGGAAATAAAGTGGAATAATTCGCATAAATATAGCTAGTAAGAAAGCTTACTAGTTTGATCAGCCAATTCAATTCAATAACGATATTTTCTAGTCAGCAGATCTTTTAAGGTTGTCGCATTTCTTAAATTAGTATATGCTTACTGGAATACATACTAATGATTGACTTAAGCTTAGCTTGAATATTATGAAGAGAAACATCAAGACTCTTCTACTTTGGCCATCACATCCGTTCTACGATCCTGGCCGCTGCGACTAATACCCGTCACTCGCCTCTGTCTCGAGCGACATTCCACCAGAAGGGTATACCCAGCTACGAAATATGGCTCTGCACATGGTCGCCCCATCTCTGCTTCGGTCGACCCGTCCCGGGCGTGCCTCCTAACTCGTTCGCATTCCGACTGTAAACCCATTCTGCTGGAGCGTTATCATCCATACGGGTAACATATCCTATCCAGCGCAGCCGCTGTTGTTTTATGCGCTTGACAAGCTTAGAGCTCGTACAGTTCGTGATTCATTAGTATGGGAAATTCGTCGTCCATAAATCCTCCAAAGAACTTTTCTCTCGAACACGCCAATTGCCGTATCATACGCTGCTGTTATTGTCTATGCTTCTGCGCCGTATAGCCGGACTGGGATGATAACCGACTTGTATAGCGCGATTTTCGTTTTTCGAGAGAGGACTCTGCTCTTGAACCCCTTACTGAACCCGTAGTAACATCGGTTTGCAAGAGTTATTCTTCTTCGGATCTCCAGACTGATGTTGTTGTCGCTGGTAATCATCGTTTCGAGGTAGACAAAGTCCTTTACAACCTTAAAGTTGTACTCTCCCATGCCCAACGCGTAGGCTCACCTGAGACTGGAACTTCGTCTTATCCTCATTTACCGCGGCCATGTTTTGACTGCTTTGTTTCTGGAACCGTTTCCGTTTATATCGAATAAATTTCTTTGTAACGTTAGCTCTTCACCCTATTTAACGCTGTCTTCTCCTTTCTCTTTTAGTATCTTCTCCCTTTAGCTTCCTCACCAAACTTTGCTCGTCTTTTGAAACTATCCCGCGCGCCTTTAACCACACGCCAAAACCCCCCCACTCAACACCGCGAAAAACACCTAAAACTTTTTTTTTTAATGAACGTTTTTATTTTTATTTTTCTTAAACATTTCACGTTTTATCATCGTTTGATATCGGCGACTATGGAAGCTTTTTGTTTTAAATGGGATCGCCTCCAAATTTGTAAATAACATGTTTATGCTTTTCCATGATTTCACCAGTTTGGTCGATTCGACTTATAGTATCGATCCCTAAGTAAGGTCCAAAAGTTGTCTTGTTAGTTTTTTCAAACGCAAGAACCGTTATTATGCTTAAAAACAGTGCGCAATAAAATACTCGAGTGCCAACAACAAAATACGGCCACAAAAATCTGCTGCGCAGTTAATGCTGCCGCCCTTTGTTTGAGTTTGATACCCTCCGCTGGTCTAGATCAGGGGTGGGCACGATATTTTATTTTGAGAGCAGTCCAAAAACAACAACAACAAAAACAACCCCTATTACCGATGCTCGAATCCACCAGCCAGCCAGACACTCCATATATTTGTTTTTGCAGCCGCGCACACGCCTGCGCCAGGTTGCGATGCGCAATAGAGGCAATTTTTAATGCGTCTGCGTGGCGCCAGCTGCCGAAACATAACTCCCGGGAGCAATGGGAGCAGAAAGAGCAAGGCCCCCCATGTTTAGATTTCCTAGGCAGTGATTTTAGAAGTCATTAGGAAGTAAAGATTTAACGATATTAAGTGGACTCGATATATAGAACATCAATTTAATGAATTGCAATGAATTAAAATCATCAACCCTAGAAACCAATCCTTATAAAGGGTGATTTTTTAGCTATTATCTTTTTGGCATCACTAACTTAAACAGCTCACGCACGTTTCGTGTTTTGTTTCACTGTCAAACGTCTTCAGTTTGGTCTATAATTTAACCATGAATCGTCTTACAAACGAACAACGCTTGCAAATTATTGAATTTTATTATCAAAATGCGTGCTCTGTTAAGAAAGTTCATCGCGCGCTTCTTCCATTTAATGGTCAGTTTAATCGACCCACTGAAGCGGCTATTCGGGCTATTGTGACTAAATTTCGCACCAAATTTACATTGTTGGACATTAAACCACCAACACGCTTACGTAGAGTGCGAACTGAAGAAAATATCGCAGCTGTATCGGCCAGTGTTAATGATGACCATCAATTATCGATTCGTCGCCGTTCGCAGCAATTGGGCCTCTGTTACTCAACAACGTGGAAAATTTTGCGGAAGGATTTAGGTGTGAAGCCTTTCAAAATACAGCTGGTGCAAGAATTGAAGCCGAACAACCTACCGCAACGTAGAATTTTTGGTGAATGGGCTCTTGGAAAGTTGGCCGAAGATCCACTTTTTTACCGAAAAATTGTGTTCAGCGACGAAGCTCATTTTTGGCTCAATGGGTACGTAAATAAGCAGAATTGTCGAAGCATTGCAAGAGCTACCAATGCATCCAGAAAAAGTCACAGTTTGGTGCGGTTTATGGGCTGGTGGCATCATTGGACTGTACTTCTTCAAAGATGATGCGAATCGTAACGTAACTGTGAATTGTGAGCGCTACCGTGAGATGATATCCAACTTTTTTTTGCCCAAAATGCAAGAGCTTGACTTGCATGACATGTGGTTTCAACAAGACGGTGCCACATGCCACACAGCACGCGCAACAATGGACTTATTGAGAGGCGAGTTCGGTGAACATTTTATTTCACGTTCGGGACCGGTCAATTGGCCGCCTAGATCGTGCGATTTAACGCCTTTAGACTATTTTTTGTGGGGCTATGTTAAAGCTCATGTCTATACAGACAAGCCCGCTTCAATTGACGCATTGGAAGACAACATTGAAGCATTTATTCGTGAGATACCGGCCGAAATGTTGGAAAGAGTATGCCAAAATTGGACTAAGCGGATGGACCATTTGAGGCGCAGTCACGGTCAACATTTGCATGAAATAATCTTCAAACATTAAATTATATGGACCGTACTATCGATTCAAATGAAGATTTCATGCATTTTTCTGAATTTTATGTGTTTTTGTTCTTAAAAAATCACCCTTTAGTAGGAAGTCCTCGTTCTACGGACCTAGATATGTTGCTTGGTTAGTAGGTCTTTTATCCCCGAGACGGGTATATTTTGGTTGCTGGGTTTGTTTTGCGTTTATTTTAAGCTATTTCAGTTACAACCATTGAAACTCTGAGTTCGTGCGGACCTACCATGACTCCCCAAAGATGGTTTTAAAAATTCTTAATTGTGCTTTTTGACGCGCAGACCTTATCAGCTTTGTTTTGAATTTCACTTTCAAATGTATTTTTTTAATTTCCAATCCTTCCTTTAGAAGATCTTCATAATATATTACACACAATAAACCCAAATGTGTGGGCAAGAAATGTTCTTCTTGAAATTTATTTACTCATATTTGAGATTGCACATAGAATAAATAGGTATACATATGCCTTGCTAGGTATCCAATTTATATAAATTTGTATACGTTTCTGGTGTGTGAGTGTGTTTGTGTGTCTTTAAGTTTGTACAACAATTTTTTATATATATATTTTTAGAAAGTGAGAGTTAAGTTTGTCTAATTGATTTAGAAACAAGGCTTTACGAATCGATACAATAATTTCGATTTCTCTACACAAGTTTGTTTTTTTTTTTAGGTTTGCTCCCCTTAAGAAAATATATATGTTTTCCATTTGCCTAAACAAAAATGCAAGAGCTTTGTGGCTATATATATATATATATATTCCCCCTCTGCTTCCCCAGCTTTAGTTAATTGCCGGCGGTGGTGGTGGTTGGGGTGGCGAGCCATCTTGATTGTTGTTATCACGACGACTGGGCTTAGCAATGGTCCATCGATCCCAGGTAAACGGATTCACCACATACATAAACATGGCCAGGATCATGAAAAACATGGCCATGGAAAAGCCGCCGCTATCGCTTGCACCGGTTGGAGCCACGCGTCCGCTAACTGCAAGCATTTAAGAGTAAAATCCACATGTTCAATTCTTGGCATTACTCACCATCAATGCACTCGGTGTCTGTGCAGGCATGCTGATTCTGGCGTATCTGTTTGGGGATGATTCTGTATAGTTATACCGCTGGCATTAGCTGGATTTGTGGAGACTTACAAAATTGATCAGCCGCTGCATGGCGAATTCATGCGACCAAACGCATTCGCAGGCATCGAATTCGTCAGACATTTTGATGGATGGATGATATTAAACTGGGTTTAGCTTCACTGGCTGAATTGCACTGCAAAAAGACGAGAGAAAGTCAGAGAAATAGAATACAGCTGCTGCAACTGACGTGTCTTTCCAGTTGGCACTGCCGCTGGCGTATGACAATAAGCACTAAAATTAAAAACAGAATTGTTTAAAAACAAAAACGTACTCAACTGAAACGAATTTATTTGCCAGCAGGCGAAACAAAACACAGACCGTAATCGGAACTCGACGCAACTCTTCGCTGTTTGAGTGTGGCTGGATGATTAGTGGTGAGCGAACGCTTCAGCAAATTCTGATAAAGTCTGTGGAGAGAGCACAGAACAGAAATATTACTTAAATGCGCAATCCAGCATGTGTACTTGTGTACATACAGTGCGAATTATTAGACCGGACAAGTTTTAATTTTCGACTTTTTTGAAACAACTTCAATTTTGACCCAAACACTTGAAGGTTTTATTGAAAAACAAAACGTATTTGTTTGGCAATGAGTGACATATTAATCAAGGAAGCAATGTCACTTTTTAGATACAGTGAAAAATAACGGGTTCTCAACCGAACCAAAACGTACTGAACCAAGAACCGAACCAGTTTTGTTTCGGATTTTTTTTATCAATCGAGATATTTGTAAATAGGGGGATTTTTATATATAGGGAAAAAAGCCTTTACAGATATGGGTATTTCGAATCCACAAGAGCCTGCCTTATCTAACCTGACGCAAAGACTGCTTTCATAGGTATTTTGCAACTATCTAGCACTCAACAGTTGGGCTTAATTGAAATTGAAATACTTCATAGATAGATGACATACAAACTACATAATATGTAGTACATTTGTTCATATGTACAGTGTATGTACATACTAAAGTCAAGTAGCGCAAAATACCAGCCTAATGTAAGTTTTCTATGTGTGTATGTGTTCTCTTTGAATCTACAATTGTATTGTAATCTCTAACAAGCAAGAGCCAGACGAACTTTTTCATTATCGCCAAACACAACCGCAACAGACTTTATCAAAAATATTGGCTACGTCCTTCAAACGCCAATAAAAATAGTGTCAAACAAGATGCTGATTGTTATTGTTAAATAAAAAAACATAAACATCAACTTTCTCAACTGTTGTTGTATTCTCGTCAAAGTTTATTGGTTAAACAGTTAGGTTTTTGGCGGTGGGGGCGGGGTAGGGTGTTTTATTCAATTCACATATACATGCAGCGCGATGTAAACAAATGTCAACCGAAAGTCTTGGATTTCAATCTTAATACTGATTCAATGATTTTTGTTGCTAAATCTTTTTTTATCATTCGTTTTAATTATTGTTTTATTACTATTATTTTTGAACTATTATTAATTATTATTTACAACGTACACTAACACCAACCTGGCAATTGGAATGAGAGAAAAAATACATATGGTACATAGCCAGTGTTGCCATATCCGATTTATTCCCGTCAAATTTGGCTTGAACTGCGGGAAAAGATTTGTAAAAAGCGGGCAGCGGGAGTTTCGGCTACACTGTGAAAAATAACGATGCTGTTTTTTTTTTAAGTTTTGTAACAGGCAGGTGGCAGCAACTCTGGTCCCGCAGTGTTATATTTTCATATTTATATCTGTTATAGTCTCCGAGTGTAATGAGAACATGTCCGTGTATAATTTTATAAAATTTTATCAGCCTTATGTATTTAGAAGATGGGATTGCCAGGGATTATAATGATTTTGGCCTTGAGATGATTTGGTAGGAAATTAACTGTAAGACGTTAGAGTTTAAACTATGGTGAAAGTTCCAACCAATATAATTTAAAGCCATGGTTAATCTAGTTTTGCCCAACGATCGAAATTCGACTTTTTTTTAATTCCCCATATTTTATTCTTAATTTTATTTTTCAATTATCTTTTTTTAGATTCTCTAAATACCTTTTTGTCTTCGCCATCTATTATTTAATTCCTTTTTCTTCTTAATTGTTAGCTTCTTATTTTCGATTATTCATTTGTTATTATTTTCTTATCTTTCTCCTTTTCTATATTTAATCTCATTTTTACTAAAGTAGTTATTTAGCTTTCGCCACCACATATTGCATCAAAGTGAACGTAGCCTAGTTTGGCCGATTAACAAGTTTACCCGTCATCGTTGTTTAAAGTTCATGGCATTTTTAAATTAGCTGGTGGTGGGTCACACTACTCAGTCCGCTCTGCTTTGTTTTGATGGCAAGTGTTTTACGCTTGTATTTCTGCCATGATAGCAATAGCTCTACCGCAAGCCTTAAACCTATTTCGGCAATCAGCAACTGTAACATATTGAGACAAATTTTAATCAATTTTTAATAAACTGCAAGCTTTGTTAACAAAATTTAAGTCCGAATGCTTGGGGTGGTATAAATCCTAAATGGCATCCTGGTCTCTCACCGCCAAAATGAGAGCAACCTTGTCTTCATGCGAAAACAATGCCAATCGGCACTTTCGCTTTGTTTTTCTCTATTGCCATCAAAATTGCATTAGGTGCTCAACGCAAAATAAGGCCCACTGCCTATTAACATAGAGTCCACTTATGTGCTGTTAAGGCCAAGAATACTTTTTTAAGTCCGTTGTGTAAAAAGTAAATTGCAAGGAAACCGTTACGCCTCTTCTTCGCTCAACTGTTGTATGAAACTTCTCGTTACGTCGTGAGTCCGCCTGGTCCTTTATTTTAGTTATTTTTTTATTTTTCCCAGGCTTCCATCTTCCCACTACTTTTCATTTCTCTTAATTTTTCTTTCCTCCACAACCCTTCATCCACTCAAGTTCCATACTTTCCTTTTTATGTGTTCTTTAATCCATGTAAAGGTTAAAAAAAAAAATTAAACTAGATCCAAATTATGTTTGTACAGAAGACTGATTTTCCAGTCATTAATTTATTACATTAAGATTTTATCAAGTTCGTCTTAATATAAAGCTTACAATAATTGTTAATCAAGACATTCCTGAGCATCTTATAATTTCTAGTATGGCTTTGCCCCAATTACCCTGAAAGATGAAAAAGTAACGCTTAACTGCCGGTTTACTTTAATAGAAAGATGAGAAAACGTTGCTAAATACTTAACATACTTAAAATGGTAAGAAAAAAAAATTTATAGTACAACTTACAAACCAAACCAGTGGTTTTATGACTATTTATTTCGGGTGCGACTTAAGCCCAATCGTCGTTTTTTATTTGGAGGCATGCAGATGGGGGATATACCGTCCATCAAATTCGCATTCGATCGATCAGCCAGCGGTGTGCTGGTCGATGTGGGCAATGGAGCAAAGCGTGGTTTCACTGGCGTAACCACTGCATTGACACTGGGGCCATCATCACCGCCGCAGTGGAGCTTGCGTCGCTTGGTAAGGGTCAACAAATTACGACGTGCAATTACCGAGGCTTTTGTGCTGTGGTCGAGAGGTGAGCGAGCGGCCAGTTGAGTTAGTGATGTATGCACTTCTGGTGTACACGAGGGCGTTGTCCAGGCGCTATTGCATGAAGCCGATTTGAAGTGATCTTTAGTCTGCCTTTCAATGGATGGAAAGCCATACCAACTTTCCCGCCTTCGCTTGGGTGTATCTGAGCCGACTTCAGAAGTTTTCTTTAATGTTTCGCAAAAGTCTACGACTTCTTCATCTGAGGGAAATCCCTTAAAATCTTCACCTGATACGCTTTCTGAGATCGATTCACTTGAGGGAGACGACGCACTGACAACATAGTCTTTAGCTTCCAGATGTCCTGCTTCCAGATCAGCCATTAATTTAGCCTCCTGGTTACTTATTTCTTCTGAAATTTCAATGGCTTTGTTGGAGGCTGTGCGAATTTCTGCAACTGTAGCGGAGTCACTCGTTGGTTTTGTTAAGCCAGTTACATCTATGGCACTTTGTTTCGAATCTAGTTTCCAAAACTTTTCGGAAATATTTGATTCATTTGTCGTTGGTTTCTCCACAAAGTGGCAACTACTCGTTGGTTCGATTAGATTCTCCTTTTTTATAGTAATTCGCTCTAACAATTCGGTGTTACTCGTTGGTTTTGGTTCAAGATCAGCCATTAATTTGTTCACCTGGTTTCTTGTTTCCTCTGAAATTTCAATGACTTTATTAGAGGCCGTACGAAATTGTACAAATTCTGGTATTTCATTAGAGTCAAGTTCACTGGTTTGCATTTTTGTCTTCATTGCGCAGTCACTCGTTGAATTTGATGGTTCTACAGCTGGATTTTTTATCTTTTCTGAACACGGAATGACTTTGTAAGATTCAAGAATACGTTCCTCAACCAATTTGCAACTACTCGTTGGTTTTAAGAGCTCTGATTCTATATTTCCGCTTAGTTTTTCGGTTTGGATCTGCGTTGCTTTAATTATTCCGGGAATATCCATAGTTTCCCAATCATTTACAGCAAAATCCTTAAACAATTCGCTGTCACTTGTTGGTTTTGGTTCTAAATCAGCCATTAATTTGTTTACTTGGTTCCGTGTTTCCTCTGAAATTTCAATGGCTTTATTAGAGGCCGTACGAAATTGTACAATTTCTGGTATTTCTTTGGATTCCCCTTCATTAGTTGGAAATTCTATTGCGCAGTCACTCGTTGAATTTAAGGGTTCAATAGCTTCATTTCTAATCTTTTCTGAAGCTGGAATAACTTTGTTATACTTTGGTGTGTTAATTCCCAATGGTTCTTCGAACAATTTGCAACTACTTTTTGGTTTTGCGGGCGACGTTTCCACATTTTCATTTAGTTTTTTGGGTTGGATCGGCTTTTCTTTAATTTTGCCAAGAATGTCCATAGATTCCCAATCATTTATAGCAATTCCCTCTAACAATTCGTCGTCACTCGTTGGTTTTGGCTTTAAATCAGCCATTAATTTATTCACTTCGTTTTTTGTTTCCTCTGAAATTTCAATGGCTTTATTAGAGGCTGTACGAAATTGTACAAGTTCTGTTGAGTCTTTAGAATGCCAATCATTTGTTGGTATATCTTTCTTTAACCCACAGTCACTCGTTGAAATGGATAGTTTGACAGGAATGACTTTGCTAGAGTCCAAGTAGCAACTGCTCGTTGGTCTGGAGGTTAACGTTTCCACATTTTCGTTTAAACTTTTGGGTTTGGTTCTGCGTTTCTTCAACTATTCTGTGAATTAGCATGGGTTCCCAATCATTCAACGCAAAATCCTCGAACAATTCGCTGTCACTCGTTACTTTTGGTTCTAAATCAGCCATTAATTTGTTTACCTGGTTCCTTGTTTCCTCTGAGATTTCAATGGCTTTATTTGAGGCAGTACGAAATGTAAACTCATTCGTTGGTATTTCTGTCTGCAATACACAGTCACTCGTTGAATTTTTCACTTTTACTGAAACTGGAATGACTTTGCTACTTGTTGGAAAAGGTTTCTCGTCCAATTTGCAACTACTCGTTGCATTTGAGGGCGTCGATTCTCTTAGTTTTTCAATTTGCTTTTGCGTATCTTCAAAATTGCCCGGAATTTCCATAGGTTCCCATTCATTTATTGCAATTCCCTCTAATAATTCGCTGTCATTCGTTGGTTTTGCCTCTAAGTTGGCCATTAATTTCATTTCTGGTTTCAAAGGCTCTAATGTGACATCGGCCATAAGTTTGGCAGCTCGGTGTTTCATCTCTTCCGAAATTTCAATGACTCTATTCGTCTTTGGCATACCCAATTTACTTCGCGGTGAAGCCTCGGCTAATTTTGGTATTTTTATAGAAACCCATTCACTCGCTGGTAATATGCTTGTGTTCATTTGGCAGTTGCTCATTGATTGGTCAGCTGGTTTACTGAATTCTTCCGAAACTTGATTATCCAATCTATTTGTCGGTAAAGGTAATGAATCAACATCAAATTCTGTCTTAATTTTAGCAGCTGCGGTGTTTGTTTCCCCTTCATTTATGGCAATTCCTTCAAACAGCTTACAACTACTCGTTGACTTCAGTGCATCCATTGATTCAACTTCCAAATCAGCCATTAATTTAGCCACCTGTTGTCTAGTTTGCTCTGAAACATTTATGACTTTATTGGAGGCTGTGCGAAATCCCTTAACTTCTGTATCATCCAGGGATCTAGAAGAGCTCGCCTTCATATCAGCTTTGTGGGAGGCCGCACAAAATTCCTTAAGTTCTGTTGATGGCTGATTTCTGGTTGAAAATTTTACCGGTTCAGGTATATCCATTGGTAATTGCCATTCGCTAAAGGGAATACCATCGAAAAGCTTATCGGACTCCTGTTTGGGAGGAATTCCGGGTAAATCTTCAAATGAAATCTTCTCCGTATTATAATTTTCCAAAAAGGAGTCGCTTTCGGACCAATCATCACAAAGTTTAGCATCTGAAATAAAGAACTTTCGTTTAATAGTCCAATTCCACTACCAAACCAACTATTTCTAAAGTATTTTTTGGACCGATTGGAAAGTTCTAAAGAAATTTAAAATGGAAAAAACCTGGCCGAAATTTTTTTCTTTAGAACTTTTCAATCGGTGCAAATCAAGAAAGTTATGCAAGTTTAAGTAGACGCAAATTAAGAAAACATAAAGTTGGTCTTGTGAATTAGGGGAAAATGCTGTAATTTACCTGTGGGCACCTCCTCATTTTCGAAGTAGTTGCCAGTGGTTGCACTCTCGCCAAAAAGAGTTGCTGCTGCAGCTTCTGCAATTGGAAAAGAGGATAAGTGTATGCCACAAACACCCGCAAATGCCAACACTACCATTTTCAGTTCCCTCAAAGGTGTAACCGCATGCCAATAGATCCTCTTTTAAAATTTCCACTCCCACAGACGTACACTTGGAGGAGGATGTATCCGACTGATTCCACTGATCCCTAGGCAGGTCAATATTGAGGCGGCTTTTGTTTAAATCCTGGCCAGAATTTTGTTTCAGTGAGAAGTATTCACTCAGATTTAACAGATTTTCACAAATCCTCTGCGAACTGTTGGCATCCAAGTGACTAAGTGATGTGCTAGGCAGAGGAACTTGATGATCTTCCTGAACGGACAAACCAGAGGAACAGCTCAGGTGTTCCTCCTCATCGTAGACCAAGAGCGGAGACGGTGGGCGCCGTTTTCTGCTGTAGGTTTTCAGCTTTTTCTTACGATAACGAAACCAAGGTGAACATTCGCATACCGCTGACTCCAAGTCCTCTTCTTCGCTAGCGGATGAGGGGCAGAAATCATGCAGTATCATTTCAACTAGCTGATGGGACGGTGGCGATTTGGGCACAGGTGGCTGCTCCTCGTCAAGATCGTCTTGGCTCGAAAGTAGACAACGTGAAGTAATAAATCCACTACTGGCTGGCATTGTACGTTGTACGGGTCTAGTTTTGGCCAGTTGTTGGGCCTGCAGACAGTCCAGGCGATCGAGGTAGATCAGCTGTGCCAAGTCTTCGTCCACGCCAGTCGCCGGCTCCACTTGTTCATGTGCTACATATTTGTTACGCTTCTGTCTACGACGTACACGCTGTGAAATTGAAGAATGGACCTCGTCTGCTGTAGGACTGGCATCTATGTCAGGATCGTCCTCATCCCAATCCATATTTAATACAAAACAAACACAAGTAGATTCAGTGTTGCCAACTTTTCATTGAAAAAAAAAGCTGGATTTGACGGGATGGATGATGAAAAAAAGCTGAAAAATTTAATGATAAAAGCCAGAATTCCCGCTGCCCGCTGTTTTAAAATTTTTCCCGCAATCCAGTTTCAAAAAAAAAAGACAGATTTTACGGGAAAAAAGCGAAACTGGCAACACTGAGTAGATTGATGATTTTTTTTTTTTTTAAAGTTAAAAGATGTGAAAAATGAACTTCACATCAACCCGTCAAAGTCCAAGTGTACGGAAATTTTAAAAATAAGTTCCACACAAGCAATTTGAGAAAACGTAAAAAACTTTATTCTTTAATTGAATATGTAAATCGTGCAAGGAACTTATGTAGGTATTTATTTTAGCCACAAGCTTCCACATAAATTGCTCAGTTGTTAAAACCTACCGTCAGCTTCGACAGCTTCAATTCATTCTTGATTTCATGCAATTTGTTATTGCTTTCTGCTTTTATCATGTAATATACGGGCAGATGAATTGAGGAGTCTGTGCAATAGGTCAGTATTAGAGTCTACTCTAGATATTTTCCTATTAAACAGCCCTCTGATTTTGCGATTATCCCTATTTTATTCCTCTTGGGCTTTCTCAGAAAGTTGACCGATTGGAAGAATGCAAGAAGATAATACCGCTTTTCCATGGCAAAGAATTTTGTGCATAGTTACAGCCATTGGGTACCATGGATATTCCCTCACAATCAATTTCTTTTTGCACGTACCCGAAATTTAGAATAAGTCATATCAATCACAGTTTTATAGATAAACGGTTTGTACCTACTGCACATATTTAGTAGTCAGCATAATACATTGATCTGTTCAAGATTTGATGGAAGGTGGTCAAGTTATGAGCAAATATAGTTTTCTATTTTGGCTGAGTACTACGCTCGTTTGCAAGTTTGTGCAAACAAACTCTTGCATTCTCGAAAGACCTATAACCAATCTTCAATTTCGCGTTAGGCTATTCCTATTCCTATCCTATTCTTAAAAAAATATAAAGTAAAGAGAAGCAAGTTCTAAAAGGTATATGATATATGTCCGCTTTAGATGCAAACTTTACTAAGTATTTCAGCACAATAAATTTTATTTGTTTTTTCTTTCATCGTCTAGATCGTCAGAACGTCGCACTGTGCAATAGAAATAAAATGAAAAATTAAATTTAATTAAAGCTACCCTTAATACTAATGACACCTATAGTGGCTAGGTCGCTTTACTCTCCTCACTAGACACGACTTTCACTGGGGATGATATCGATAATATTACCAGTCGATTTTTTTGCCCAGCCCAGTGTGACCAGATTTGTGTCAATGCTACACTGGTCACACTACAACACGCAAGGAGCGAATCAAACATAAAACATAATTGAAAATAATACAAAAAAAAATACGCCCTCGCTCTGCAGTAACATTTTACATTGCTATTGCTGCCGTAACATTACATAGGATAAGACAAACTCCTTGTTTCGCAACGTGTGTACGTGTAAGTTGCAGCCCAAGCCAGCCAAAAGCGAAGCAAAAGTGAAAGCCCCAGAAAAAGTACAAAGAGCGAGAGAGAGAGAAACGGTAAACGGTGAAAAGAGTCGTCTGGGCGAGAGAAAAACGATTTTTTCAGAGAACGCTACGCGGGAGGGGAACGTGTGAACCAAGAACCTGGTGAGTTGATTTTCGGCTGCCTGCCTCTGCGATTCGTATTTTTATTTTCGATTTCTGTGCGTTTTCCCCCAACCGTCCGTCCATCGAAAATAACCTGAACGCAGAACCCACAACACCAGCGCGCTGCCGAAGACGGTCGTCAAAATTCTCAGCCACAGCCAGCACCACGCTTCACCTTACAGCACCTACTACAGCGCCCCACTAGCTGCCACCACGCTCCACAAACAGCCAGCGGCCATCATGTTCGTCAACTCGATGACGTTCCGTGGCAATCCGGCTAACTATCATCAGCAGCAGCCGGCACTGAACCACCATACGCTGGCAGCGGCGGCCCATCACCAGCAGCAGCTGCATCACCATGCCGCCGCCGCCGGCCATTTGGGCCATGTCGGCGGCGGGCATGCGGCCAGCAATCATTTGGCTGCGGCCGCTGTGCTCGGCCGCCATGGCCACAGTTCGCTGAATAGCGGCCACACGTCCAGCTCGTCGCACTCCACCGGCGGCGCTTTGGCCAGCGGCAGCAGTGGCAGCGGCAACAGCTCTCCGGATAGCGGCAAGATCTACATCAAGAATCTGGAGCGTTCGATTGACAACAAGGCGGTCTACGATACCTTCTCCGTCTTTGGCAACATACTCAACTGCAATGTGGCCAAGGACGAGGATGGTAACTCCCGGGGCTATGGCTTTGTGCACTTTGACTCGGAGGAAGCCGCTCGGGCGGCCATCGAGAAGGTCAATGGGATGCTGTGCAATAATCAGAAGGTTCATGTGGTCAAGTTCATACCGCGGCGCGACCGGGAGCAGGAGAAGGCCACCCATTTCAAGAATTTGTACGTGAAGAATCTCAGCGAAGAGTTTACCGAGCAGCATTTGCGTGAAATGTTTGAGCCCTATGGGCGCATCACCAGTCACAAGGTAAGTGGAGTGTTTAGAAGTGGGTGGGTGTGTGCGTGCGTGCTTGAGCGATGGGTGGAGGGGGAGATATGCAGATGGCAAAACCATGTGGCACAGTTTCTCAGCAGGTAGAAAGAGAGAGAGAGCGCTTATAATGCTCTTAAACCCTCTTTATGCAAACTGTTTGCTGCGCATGCCCAAAAGGAAGGAAAGTGTGTAAGAGGAAATATCACACTGGGCCCAAGCCTAGTCCACGGTACCGGTAAACAAAATTTACAAATTGGTCTACAACTTTTACATAACTGCACTCAAATCCTTAAGGTTGAGAGGTTACTGGATAAGCAGAAGCAGCCAACCACAGTTTAATGTTCTATTTCTGGCAGCAATGCAAATGAACCGCTATCGGAAGAATTTTAAAGTTGTACATTTTTGGGAACTTGTAACAGGAAATTCAACTAAGATTACTAAATAAATAAACAGCTCCGGTGGTTGGGTTCTTTAACTCCTATAGATCTCCAATGCAGCGCAAAAACTGATAAAATCGCGACGCATCTAAGCAAGAGCCGAACACGCAGTTCAGCCGAAGCTTTTAGTGCTTATACTATGTGTAAGCCGCTGCTTTTAAGAGCTTTCCAATGCCCAGTAGGTAGCGACGTGCCGGTCTCTGGTTTAGGGTAACTATCGGCCTGGCCAATCCGCACAGCTTTCCCAGAGTTTGTGCTCCAAATGTCAGCCAACCGCCTGGCGATTTCAGGCAGCCATTGTCTTTGGTATATTCGTAAACCAGTAGTCTGTAAGGGATAACCGCAAGCACTGCTGATCCTCACACTGCCCGAGAGCATAGCCGAGCGAGCTACTTCTCAATCTCTTGGCTTGTGGGCTTCTCATTTTCGCAAAATAGACAGTTTAGATGGCCCGAGGCGGTATCACACTACCCGCTACATCACAATCGGCCAGATTACCAGAGACTGTACATGAAATGTCGTGAGTCCGGCAGGCGATTTTGGGACATCGTTCGGCTAGCACATTCTCTTTAAAATCGCCTCATTCCCCATGAAGAAGTTTTGAACTTTTAACGTTGCTCCTCTTCTTTGATATGAAAAAAAAAACTGGGCGAAAAGTCCGATAAAATGTTTAAAATATGTCCGAATTTAATGTGGACATAAGGCCCATAACATTTTTGAGTTTAATTTCGATGCTTACTTAGATTAATTTTGATATGGGCCTTTTGTCCTGTCACCAGGGCAGAGCTTGTGACGTGATCCCTTCTCTGTAGCCCATAAACAAATCTTGCAACGCTGTTGAATGCTACATTTAGTTTGTGTTGGCTACCAGCATCACATTTACTAAAAATTTCTATTCCCTAGAAAAGAACGGGAACAACGAAAGACTTCGGCTTCAGGGCTCTTATGTTGGTTGATAAAAAACTCTGAGTTACTGTTAGTTGCCTAAGCAGAGCATAAATCTTTCCAACTGTCTTATTTATATGATTTTGCCAGGATAATGTTTTATTAAAGGTTATTCCTAGGTTCTCAGCCTTATCAACATACGATATTGGCGCTCCATCTTTTTCATTTTATGTAAAGTTTCGGTGATTAGGTTCTTTTTGTGAAGACATTTTGATTTGATAGGGGTTATGCTAAGTTCATATTTCATGGCCCATTAACTAACATTTGACAAATGTATATTGTGCATCATCCGCATACATATGGGCTTCACACTTAGACTACACATTGGGAAGGTCATTAACATACAATGTAAACAAAAGAGGGCTGTAAAACTAATCCCTGTCCCTAGTAGACATATTGGCATTTGGTACTAGTGCTTGATTTCGGTTCATTAGGCATGAACGCATTAGTTTTATAGCCGTTTGGGAGAAGTTGTATAGCATTCTTAACTTGGCAGAATTTCGTGATCTACGGTATCGAATGCCTTACTGTAGTCATGAAGTGTTAGTAAAGTTACATCGCTTCTGTCCAAGTTTCTGCAGATGTCTTCAACTATTTTAATTATTGCGGTAGTACACCTTCTATTCTTCCGAAATCCAGACCGATTGTTGTTGTGGAGTTTGCTAAAGGCATGGAAGGTTATTATTTAAAAAGGTAAGGGATATGGAGATCGGCCCAAATTCATCTTTACTTTTAGAGACTGGTATTATTTTCGCAAATTTCCATTCGCTTGGGAAGGTTGAAGTAGTGATCGCTATATTCAAGATGTGCGTTATGTGGCCGTTTAATGTTTGGCAGCAAGATTTTTATGAATTTGGGATTTACGCCATCAAGGCCCACAGCATTTAATTAACTTTACGAAGTAAATCGATTCTAGTCAGGATGTAATTATAATTGTTGATTTGACTGGCCCTACAAGGTAACAGCTTCCAAACAGCCCAACATCGTAAAAAATATATGTAAAAATTTATGTGGCTATGAGTATATTTAAATTTCCCACCTAACATTCGGAAAGTATACCTTTCGGGGTTTTTATATTAACTGAAAGTTATTCTGTAAACACGTTAAAAAATAATACTATATAACCGATGTTTGCCCCGAAAAACGCGAATAACTTTGGCAAACGGTAACCAAATTCATCTAAGCAACATTTGTCTGACGAAGAATTAAATGGACTATTATAATAAAACCTAAGAAAAAATAGCTTGGAGCAATTTTGTTAAACCAGCAAGGGTTAAAGTAGAAATTAAAAAAAAAAAGTTTTAAATATCGGAATTAACATGTTTATAGAAAATCAGCGAGTAAGTTCCTGAAGCGTCGCTTGGGCACACACATTCGTGCCAAGAGGAAGCGTGAGGAGCTGTCCAACATTCTCACCCAATTGAGGAAGGCTCAGACCCATGCCAAGTAAACAACAACCGCAGCATCATCAGCAGCTACACGAAGGCGCGCGCGCAGTGTTTTTTTTTTTTTGTTGGTGAAATGTGCAGAAAACATGAATTGATACTTGAGCAAAGATCTATAAGAAAGAAGAATAATATAAGAAATTATAAGAAAAGAATTCATGTTAGGTGAGCAAAGTGAGCACAAAACGGTTTTTGGGCCATAACTTCAGATTTTGGGGGTCCCCGAGGAAAACCAAGTATGAGGAAGTGCTAAATGCGACCTGCTCTACAGCGTACGCTAAGTCATTTCCCAGTTTTTTTTTCGCACTGTAGCACGGTGTTATTGAACGAAGTCGCAGACAAATAGGAGTTACATGTAATTTGAAGCTATTTTCCCAATTATTGCAGTAAATGCTCTCAGTGAATGTGCTCAACAGCTTGACAACTTTTCTCTGCTGACACACAAATACAATGGCAGCAGCTGAAATTCTGCTGACGTCTCTGCTTTCATTGCCGACCCCATCAAAACGCAAAAGTCGTCATTCAGCCATGCTCCCATTTTCGCATTCGCAAAAGTTTTGCGATTTGAAACCGGTTTTTAGTAAAAATTTGCTCCCCAAATCGCATGCGAAAATGGGAGCATGGCTGATCAACTGCTGTGACGTGAGATTTCTAACTGTCTATTAATTCCCATGCTGTTGGTTATCTATGCTTACCTTTAAACTTTCTCCATCTTTCAGCTCATGCTCGACGAGGAGGGTCGTTCACGTAAATTTGGATTTGTGGCTTTCGAGAACCCACAATCGGCGCTGGCCGCCGTCATTGGATTGCATGGCAAACAGCTGGGCGACAACAAGTTCTTGTACGTGGCCCGCGCACTGAGCAAGGCCGAACGGCAGCAGGAGATCAATCGCAAACTGGAGGAGCGCAAGCGTCAAAAGGCCGGACAAATATTCTACTATTAGATTGGATGTCGAGCGGGAAAGGCGGCATGCAGGCAGCAGCGATTTAAGGCGTTTCTTTAGAACCCACAACATGCATACATACAATATATACACATATACCTATCTAGATATTTAAAAGAAATTATATAATGTGCAACTAAACAGAGGTCAGAGGTCGAACGACATTTAGACATTAGGCAAAAAGTGTTGCAACACAGTTGAAATTTATACACACTCACACACACACAACCACACACACACGGAACACACACTCTCTCTCTAGACATTCACTAGCGGTTTTCTTTCGAATTAGATGTTTGACTTTACTGTTGAATTTAGAGAGCAAAGGCAGCTTCTAGCACACTTCTGGCAGACACTAATAATTAGAAAGTGGCATTAGACATGCAAATGCATACACATATAATATATATATAAATATAAACAATTAAACTACAATTGATGTAAACCCCCTTTATGAACAATTCAAGCACCCAACTAACCCTGCCCCTCCACGCACGCTGTAGTTGGAAAGCGTTTCAAATACTCACACACACACTCACACACACAATCGCATTGCTAATCCTTGAGAGAAATGAGAGTATTAAACATTTTTAGCAATTACAAGACATTTTTGTAATTAATTGTAAATTGTTTCAAGTAGCAGCAGCAGCCACAACATATTTACCGAAGTGTACACAATGCAATGTTTAACCATTTTTAGAATATTACGAAACATGAAACAAAAGAAAACGGAAAAACAAAACAACCAACCAACTAATTAACCAGAAATACATAATTTAAGATTATATGGAGCTTAATTTTTAACCACACACACTCGAAAAGAAAAAACAAACAAAACAAAACAAAAAACCCTCACACGGAATTTGTAAAATTAGAATTCGACGCCTAGACATTTACACGATGTATAGTTAAACAAAAAAAACAAATGAACAGAGAAAAACAAAAGCAACCAAGAAAAACCAAGTAAAATTACCTAAATAAGGCAACAAGTTTAATAATCCTCATTTTTGCATATTTATTTTTCATGATCAGAGAACTGCAACGATTCTAATTTACAGCAGAGCGCTAGGATTAGGACACACACACTCACACGCCCACACTCACACGAATGCAATATGAGAATTTACACGAAATAAAATGCAAATGAATATTTATGCGAATGTACAAACAAATTTTTCCTTTGCGAAGCAAATTAATATATTATTGTAATTGAGAAACTTCATTTTTTTCGTTTCTGTTTTTTTTTTTTTTTGGTAATTGCTTTTGCAGAATTTACCTAAAAGAAAAACCGAGAATATATAGAAAAACCCAAGGAAAAGTATGTAAACCTTTTATAGTACTAAATTTTTAGAAGGAACAAAAGAAACATAAAAAACGAAAAGCTAAACACAACAAAACACAAAATTTAATACATTAATAAACACTCGATTTTGCACATTTTGCTAAATGAGACATGGAATTACTATATGTAATCTCTACATAATATCTATATACAAATGTATGTATCTATTTTTTTCCCCCTTTGCCCACACACACCCACACCCCCGTCTCCCACGCCACAAGCACATCTAACCCAGACCCGAAGCAGGCAGCGTATAATAATGCATTACGAGTATATCTATGATGTAATTCCATTAAAACAAAAATCCTAATTATAACATATTACAAAAATACCTACTTATTAACAAAAAGAAAAAAAAGGACAAAAAAAAAAACAAAACAAACAAAAAAAAATGACGAAAATCAACTTGCATTAAGCAGAAATATGAGAAACTTGAATAAAAATGCTTTTGCAAAAAGTGTTTGAAAATTACACAAAGTTCAATTGTTGTCAAATAACCATCAAGGGTTTCCATTAGCGTTTGGATCTTACTTAATTGTTCTTTTTGTTGGAAAACATGTTTCATTTCGGTACGTAAAAAGCTGAGATCTACACGAGTGCACTGCAACTACTAATGCATTGCATAAGAACTTAAAATTTTTCTCACCCGAGTGTCGAAAACACTGCAACAAAATGTCGCAGTCTTTTATGACATGGGTAGGCATATTTGTGCTTTGCATATGCAGGGTCAGAAACACTCGCACGGACGGCAAAAACCTGAGTGTTTCGATCGCTCTCATGTCGCTCTCTCTCTCTCTTGACATTATAAGAACAACTCAACGGCGGTTACAGTAAATTTTACAAAACCAAAGAGCGAGAGAAAACACAGTCAAAATCCATACCAGAAATCTGACTCCAGCTCATGGAGACACCCAGTCACAGAAAAACTAGTACGAAAATGAGTCAGTAAACGAGCTGACTGCATATTTAGGGCGTCAAATTTTACCAAATAGGCTTTTACCGCGGGTACACTCGAGTCAAAAACTCTTGCAGATCTACAAAGGTCAAACACAACCATTTGCAGATAAATGGCAGATTTGGGCAGATCCAAATCAACTCTCGGAGATTCTAAGACTAGAATTCAATCAGGTTTTTAATGAATTTACAGATTTTTAGCCACCAATTGAAATTTTTTATAAATCGATACAAAATCTTCACTTTCTTGGTGTATTTAATTTGGTTTGGCCCGGCTATCTTTTTTTAATTCAATCGATCGAAATTCGAAAAATCTCTGAATTCCAAGATGGGTTTTATAAAAATTCAAACTAAAAACTGAATATTATTATTGGTTTTTGGCAACGGAAACATTTTACAATTCCGATTTTAAATGGTTTGATTCAACCCAAAAACGAGATTAGGCCTTATTGTGCATTTATTAATTGCAATCGTAAATGCCTAAAACATGCGAGGTGTGCTCAAAGGAAAAGGTGAGTTTTGAATTGTTGCAGGCTGTGTACATTCGATTATCGATATTTTGTTTTTGTTATATTCGGACACGTATGTTTATCATATGTTTGCATTAGCAGCCAATTTCGATTAGTAGTTTGTTTCGGGAACTGCAAAGGTTAGAAACGTTTTTGTGTGCTCTTCGATGTTTGACTATATTTTGAGCAAAAGCAACGTCGCATTGGTATCACTCAGGAGTTGTTGAATGACGTCAACGACGGGTTTATAATGCGTCACAGAGTGTCACATTTCAGTGTCACAATGTCACAGCTCCATACGAATTTGACATTGTGACATTAAAATGTGAGGCAGTATAAACCCAGCATTAGACACTTGTCTTGCAAAAAGCGAATCTAAAGGGGGCAAAAATAAACTACGTAATACAGAAAATTCGTAATATAGAACTGTCTGAGTATTGAAAGAAATTGAAGTGTTCTGGAAATTAATTCGCTATAAAGAAAACTTCGTTGTACAGGAGATCATAAAAAGATCCACTGTATTTTCACAAAATTCGGTATTTCTTTTGGAGTTAATGTTGACCGAAGACAGACTCTGTGCGTTTATTTATCCAAAGACACTTAAAATTAATATTTAAATTTGAGACCAGGGCTACTTTGCTAATAAAATTATCGATAATTTTGCAAACCTATCGGAGAATTGCCATCGATATTTAAGATAAAGCGGTAGGTTTAAATTTGATGTTAGCTTCAATTGGTATTTACAAATTGCTTGAACAAATATGGACTCAGAGCTGGTACAAGTTCACTGACATTATTTTGTGTGACATTTCTGGCACACGGCGGCAGGGCTCAAAAATTTGTTTAATATTTGATTAACACGTCTGCGTCTGCACAAATATGTACAATCGCCCTAATCCCAAATAAGTACACAGATTGCAAATTAATTACGATTGTTAAATTTGTTTATTCTGCGTCTCGTGTGATATCTTAGTTTGGATTCGGTTTGCATTTGTAAACCAGCTTATCTGGTGTAATAAATGAATAGTAAACAATGTAGTTGTACGCCCATATGTCTTATCAGCTTAATTTTGCATTTGAATTAGTATAAAAATGAAGTGAAACTCAACAGGTTATAAAAGGGTTCAGCCCTGAACTGGTCTAAATAAGCAATGTTTATTCTGCTCACTTGATACAAAAACTAGAGAAATTCCCTGCTGTCCTTGGTTTTCGATGATTCAAGGTTGCAGTTTCTTTAACTCAAATTGGCGTAGACGCTTTTAATTTCCTGGTACTGATAAAATGTCCGCCAAAAAAGCGTCTTACCAATGACAATTATTCATGAGTATATTTTTATAAAATAGGTAATTAAAATCCAAATCCTTAGAGATGCCATTAATGTTGGTACACAGAGAAAGAAGTCCGTTCTAAATGTACCAAAATCATAACATTTTGTTGACGATAGTCTGCTAATAGTCTCTTTACACTGAGTACATTTTAGAGGAACGCATGGAATTTGATGATGATGTGAAATAAAAATTTACACTGGTAACATGTAACATCTGTCAGTTGATGCTCTTAAAAATGTATTGAATATAAAATATTACAAAAAATACAAAAATTTATTTAATGTTTGGTCAACAATAGCAGCTTTGAGAAACATAGGGGGGTTATTGAAAGACCGCCATGCTTGGTCTTCCTCCCAAAGTAAGACTCTTTGGGTGTTTGGGGACATCTCTCGCCTACTCTACTGTTTCTGTCTCTTCTATCTTGATAATTTTACAATCACTTCTTGGTTACCAAATCTTATGTATGTGGGCTTTGGTACTACCGATGCAGACGCTGCTCGAAATTTCTGAATCAAAGACAATTGGATCTTTTGTGAAGGCGGTGTGAAGATCTGCATCATGTCGAGATGTTTTTTCGCATGTCATCAACAAATTTCTCATGCCAGCTTCCATGTATTTTAAAGTGCATGACAAGTTTCTCTTACATTACTTTATTTTATGAGGAACGTGGGGCTTATTAGCCCGCTTGCAAATTCCTGAACATTTGTTCACATTAGTGGTATTCCTGAAAGTGATTTGCTTTCGACTTTGATTTGCTTTGGATTTCGTGCATCAGCTGCTCACGACTGTTCCATACAAATTGTGCAGTGTGTCCAGAAAAAGTAAGGAAAGTACGAAATCAACTTCGAGACTGATTTGGATTTGATTTCATTTTAGTGTGACCATTTCCTTGCACTCCGCCCTTGACGGTTGTTTAATTCAGCTGATACTTTAATGTGAAAAGGTTCTAACTTTTTTCGCATTTCAAATTTGAGTAATTAATGAAATAATATTTTAAGCCATTTGGAAATTAAAAGCGAATTTCTTAGAATTTTATATTCGTAAAGAGTCAGCACAACATATAATGTTGTGCACATTAACTTTGGCCTACTAGGATAAAAATCATTTTAAAAATATGCAAAATCCGCTGTCTACTAATGAAATACATAATTAATTAAATTAAAAGTTGCAAACATTCTAGACTACAGACTCTGCCTACAAACTTACTTAAGGATCATAGAAAACTAGTTTTCAAAATTAAATTCGAAATTTTTTGGTTGCGCGCCTTTCTTTAAATCGCCGCCAATTGTTTTGCAAACGAAAGCAAATCAAAATGAAATCAGGGCTGTTCACTGTTTCACGAAATCAAAATCGAAAGCAAATCACTTTCAGGAATACCACTATTATATCACGAACAAAACGTTCTCACTCATGAACGGTTTGTGTTTGTCTTATAAACATTCTTTATGAACTGCTTGGTCATGTTTCAAGAACATTTTGCCCTTCTTTTTCTCCTTTTGCGAGTTTTCTTTGCTGTTACGCCTGACTAAAATATTTATAAGGATCGTTTATAAACGAAAAAAATAGACCAAAATCATGACCACTTGGTATTGGTTTTGTAACGTCAGATTTTTCTTTGTGTACATCTCACAGTTATCCTACAATCTTCAATAGAAAAGTTAGCAACGAATTGGAATTACTCATAATCTGTTCAGTCGATTGTAATGCATTTTTTTGATAAAACAGTTAAATTGTGAACATGAATTTATCGATGGCTTAACCAACATTTACTTTTCACAAATTAAGTCTGTGCAAAATAGACGTGAAAGGCTCCTTGACCTGATTTTTGTTAGTGATGCTTCCTTACCAACGGTAGTCAAGACTAACCCATTATCCATGCCAGAAGGTTGCCATCATCATCTTTCTTCAGTTGACTGGACATTTCTCTATTTACTCTTCGACATTGCGTCTGCAGTTAAAGCTTTTTACCTAATCTAGACTCTTTAAATATAGAAACATATTAGAAAACTGGTTCCTCGATGGACTTTGAGCTCTAAACTTCTGCTCTAATGCTTTTCACCATTACCATTACCTCTCAAAATGCAGGATCAATTTCCGAAATGATTCGTTGACTCTAAACCAGTGGTGTCCAAACTTACACACAATCACCAAACTTGCCAACCACGCGTGGCTGCCTTTTCAAATTTTGGACATCGCTGCTCTAAACGCAAGTCGAGCGCATTTTCCCATACTATCAGAATAGGATTGGATCTTCTGATTTTAATATTGCTAATTTATTTGTCACATTTTTTCAGTCGACCTATTCATCTTCTACTTCATATCCCTATTCTCTACCTCTCGCGAATAATATCAAAAGAAAAGTTAGCAACAATTTTGTATGGTCATACTAAAAACGGACCGAATGATTTGGATGTACAAAATTTTACTGAAACTTGTTTCAAATTGCCTTAATTTAACTTAAAAAGGTTATATGGATGTCCCTTATTATGTTTCAGATTCCATCGTTCCATATTATTGCTAATTAAATTGTCATATTAATAAATGACCATAACTTAAAGAACAGCTGGGTGGCCCTGGCTTTTGCGCTATCTGTATTAATAAGTTCAGTGAGATGCTCAGTTTCAAAGTTTTTGCTTGTTCCTGGAAGAATTTGAACACAACGAACTAAAGACTAGTTTAAATTTATCGATTGTTGAAAGCGGTGGAAACGCACGTTTCGATTCAGTGGAAACACTGCAACACAAATCGGTGAAGCACAATCAAACTTTAATTGTCTGGAACTGTCAGTTTATTGAAATACATAAATCTGTATTTGATTTACAGTCTAACATTAACAAGACCCGCATTCGGTCGTATTACGCTTGAACAATATTCCAACTAATTTCGTTCCAAATGTTGACCGATACAGAATCCGAGAAAGTTCCAGTGCCGGCTCAGCCCGAGGACCCCGAAACTAGCAGTGCCGTCAAATTACCGCTACCACTGACCCCCGCCGAGACGAAGACTAAGCCAGCATCTACTCCTCCCGCTTACAGTCTTGCGATTACTCTTACTGGACATCTGCGCGGAGTCACAGCCGTAAAATTCAGTGCGGATGGCAACTGGCTGGTCAGCTCTTCGGCAGATCGGTTGCTTAAACTATGGGATGCTCACTCCGGCAAGTTCGAGCAGTCGCTGGCTGGACACGATGAGGGCATTAACGATATCACCTGGTCTAACGAAGGCAGATATCTGGCCAGTTGCAGCGACGACAAAGCGCTCAAGTTGTGGGACCCCAAATCTGGACGCTGTGTCAAGACAATGCTGGGACACCAAAGCTATGTGTTTGCCTGCCGCTTCAATCCGCAGGGCAACCTGCTAGCCTCCACCAGTTTCGATGAGACGGTTCGCCTGTGGGATTTGCGCACTTGCAAGACTTTGCGAATTGTGCCCGCGCATCTGGATCCCATAACATCGCTGGACTTTAATCGTGATGGCAGTCTGTTTGTGACCAGCAGCTTTGATGGGCTCGTCCGTCTGTGGGATACCAGCAGTGGACAGATATTAAAGACTCTAGTCGATGATGATAACACGCCTGTCGGCTATGTGAAATTCGCTCCCAATGGCAAATTCATTTTGTCCTCGACCATGAATAGCACCCTGAAGCTGTGGAATTTTAATAGGCAGAAGCCCAAGTGCCTGCGCATGTACAAGGGGCACAAGAATGAGCTGTATTGCCTGTCGGCCAACTTTTCCGTTACAGCCGGCATGTGGATTGTGTCCGGGAGTGAGGACCATACTTTGTGCATTTGGAATTTGCAGACCAAGGAACTGGTACAAAAGCTGGATGCACAACAGGATATATTGCTGTGCACCGATTGTCATCCGAAGGCCAATCTAATTGCCTCCGGAGCGCTGCAGAACAATTATACCATCAAACTCTGGAAGGGCAGCGAGGCATAAGAACAATATTTATAATTTTTGACTACAATAATATATTAAGGAGAACTAAAAAATGTATCTGTTCAAATATAAATGTCATTCCAAAGAAAGATTAGTGTAGATTCCGTAGCTGAGGGTATAAAGAAGAATAACACTTACTTTTTTTTGTGTTTTTAAATAACCGTTTAAGAATGATCAAAAAAGTAAAAATACAGCTTAAGATCCTAACCAGTGGAGCCATTTTAGTTATTTAGTTGCTAGAACTAGTAATTTAAGTGGGAATGCCCTTAATTATCTGAAAATGCTATTTGCTATAAATATGTCAATTTTTAGATTATGTTAAGATTTTTTAAGTTGGTGAGAAATGCCTATTTAATTGTTTTGAAACCAGAATGTTCTTTGCTATACAGTATTACATATCAGAGAAATGAATCAATAGAAATAGTCATTTGTGACTTCAGTTTAGTTTTACTAATAAAATTGAGTACTCAAAATTATGCCTAAAAAGCAAGCGCCATGTTATAAGTTCATGACCGAACGGCCATTAAGGATAGCCATGTTTTTTTGTACCAACTCCTCGAAATTTAGTACTGATTCGATACTGAGACCAACTGATGGGTTCTATCACTACCGTGGTGTCGGCAAAAAACTCAAATAATGATGGCGCTGTCACAAAATTCCGGTAATGAGATCAGCATGAGATTTTTGTCCCTTGTGGTAGAGCTTTTTAGTCTTAGCACCTTTTAAAGAAAATTGTTTAAGATATTGTTGGATTTTTATCTCAAAAACGCATATTTTCTTCACAAGAGCTTCTTTTTTAGCCTCTTGTCTAGGAATTTTTGATTCCCATGTTTTGGCAATGCTAGTCCTAACAGTAACGAAACTCTTAAAAAGCATGTCATCGTGCCAGACTCTGTCAAAGAACTTTTTCTCATCAAGGAACACAGCAACTGTGTATTCCTTAGCGTCGAACTGTTTCAGTATGAAGTTGACAACTCTATCGATCTGCTCCGGGGCTCAGTCGCTCTTCTAAAAACCAAACTAAAAAGTAAAATTCTCTATTTATTGACCTGTTAGAGTCAGGGATAGTTTGTGATGGGACTTTTCATAGTGTTCTGGGCAATTTTCTAGCGCACTCAAAATCTTTAGACCTCATCAAAATATTTATAAAAAGAGAAAGTGTGAGACCGCAGAACCGATCTTCACGAAATTTTCACAGTATGTTTATGTCGATCAGCAAAAAGTATTAGGTTATGTGTCATGTCTGTGAACCGGTTCGAAAGCGGTTAAAAACAGAGTCATATCTTAAAAGTCATTTAAGCTACGAACTTGAAATTTGGTCTGTGGGTTGATAATGTGGAGTTGGATATTTTGCTTGTTCAGAAACGATTTTGAAGCGGTGCAAAAATGGAACATTTTATGGAATTTTTTTTATCATATTCGAGTCTTTTTCGAGTCCTCGATCTAATTGAAATAGTCATAATTGCGCTCTATTTCCGATCATAAATTTGAGTTTTGTCGGGAGAAAATAGTACCCAAACCGCGGATCTTCAAATCATATTTCCAATCGTTTGCTTTTCAAAAAAAA
Organism: Lordiphosa collinella; assembly: GCA_018904265.1. Lineage (NCBI taxonomy): Eukaryota > Metazoa > Arthropoda > Insecta > Diptera > Drosophilidae > Lordiphosa > Lordiphosa collinella. The sequence continues at coordinate 80,416 of JAEIFV010000223.1, forward strand.
AAAAAAAAAAGAAGAATATTATGAAAATAAGTTTATTAACATATTGTATACAATAATATTTCTTCCAAAACCAACTGAAACTAGCCTATTTAAATAATTCAGTCACTTTTCGGCGCTTGGCTTAGTGCGGGTCCCCCTTCCAGCTATAAGCAGAAGACACATCGTTCGAAAATATCTTTCAAACGTCTGCCCTGATAAATTGTGTTGGGCCGTCTCCTCATGTTTTTGTATTAATTGTCTTTGAAAACTTGTAAAATTTATAACCATAAGTCGTCGCTCATTATAGAGTCACTTTGGTGATTTCTGTTTTCCAGCTTGACAAAGATAGGCTCTTCCGTCAAATTGGTATCTGAAGAACTTCTTGCTGAACTTCACTTCATTATTCAACTAAAATGATCAGAAGTGAAGAATTTTACCTGTGCATTGAAATTTGTAAGCAGAGGTACCGTTCTGGTCGAAATGTTACTGCTTAGCAACGGTCTAAATAATCACATTTGAATCCCCTGCATGATCAATTGGCGATTGATCTACATTTTGTTTTTGTATTTTCAATAAATCACATTTTAAGCATATGCATAAGTCATTTTCGAGTCTTCTTTTAAGAGTAATCTCTTTTCAATCATTAAAAGGGCTCAAAATCGACTTATCACGGTGATTTTTGCTAAAATGATCTTCCAAATGTTGGGTGGGAAACTGGAAAATTGGTCTGTGGGACGCAAATAGTATGTGGTTGATATTTTCTTTATTTTTAATTCGGTTTGAACAAGTTTGGAAGAGTTCAAATGTTAATTTAGACTTGCACCCAGCTAAAACTTGAATCATATTCTCACAATGCAAAGGCCCCGTGCGAAGTTTGTTAAACTACTTTTCGGACCTTATATTTCTATGGGAGCTATACTATATAGATATCCGATTTCGACCAAACTTAGTGGAATCATAAATAAGCATAACAAACTAACATGTACATTTTTTGGAGGCGATTCCATTTAAAACAAAAAAGTTTTGCTTACTAGAACTTCTTTTTCGACCGATCATTCATACTGCAGCTATGTGCTATAGTCATACGACTTTGACAAAACTTTGTAGAATTGTGTGAAAGCATTCCAAATAAATAAATGCAAATTTTAAGGACTTTTCCATTGGAAACAAAAAAGTTTTCCTAACTAAGACTGCTTTTCAGACTCTTCTTTTCTATGACAGCTATATTATATAGATTTCCGATTTCGACTAAAATTGATGGAATTATGGGGAAGCATAGCAAACTAAGAAATACGAAGCTTGGAGGCGTTTCCATTGAAAATAAAAAAGTTTTTATCACTAAAACTAGTTTTTCGACCGATCGTTCCTATGACAGCTATATGCTATAGTCATCCAATGCGGCAAATGTGCAGCGTATTTGTACCAAAAGACTTCGTGCAAAGTTTGGTGAATTAAGCTTTGAAACTGACGGAGGAGATAGCATAGAGACAGACGGACGTATAGGGCTAAATCAACTCAGCTCGTCATGCTGGTCAAGAATATATATACTTTATGTTGTCGGAGATGCTTCCTTCAGTGCGTTACAAACCACCGGACCAAATCCAAATCGAGATTGTTTCAGATTTGGAACATTTCCCCCCTCCCCCATTTAAGCGCAAAAAACTGTCAGGGCCACAATTTTTAAGTTAGTCCTTTGAGACTGCATATATCAAGTAAGGCCCAATATCTATCTGTTCTAAAAAGTACAATAAGATCGGACAAAAAACACCGAAGTAATATACGAATCAATTTGGCTTGTAGAAGAGAGGGGGTCTTGCATTGTCAATTACAGCGTGGGCACGTGCGTGCGTGTGTTTGTGTGTATGTGTGAGTGTGTGTGAATGTAAATGAAAGCACATGAATTCAAGGGAACAGGGTATTCGGCGCACTCGACTACAGCTCCCAAGTATCCAATAATTTTGACGATTTCTGCGACCTTCTTGGAACGGTGCAGTTGTATTCGAAAACTCAAGCTGCAAAGGTGCTTTTAAGTACTAGGGAGTAAAGGGGGTTAGACACTATAGTGGTTCAAGACTGATGCCGAACCCGATTGTTATGGTTTTAAAGTTTCTTGCAGCCTTATCTTAATAATTATTTCAGCTATAAACTCGATATTTGGGTGTTAGAATACTTGATAGTTGGTAATAGTCAGTTAGTCGTTTAAAGCCTTAATAAACCTTTGTAAAAGTGGTTCAAATCCATATTTTTATAATCAATGAATCTATGAAATTAAAATTTGGAGTCCCGTTTCAATGAAAGGTTCATATTTAGCCGGTTCAAACTTTATTATCAAAACTCTGAAAACGGTATCAATAATTTTCTAGAATTTTGTGAAAACAACATTAACATTATCCTTGGACCCAATTTAATACTTTGTCAAACCTTTAAACTTCAAACAACTCCTCACTCTTAAAAAAAAATTTTAAAAAGGGCAGAGTATAAACAGAATATGTTCCATTAGGGGATCCGTCCCCTAATTCCCTAAGTGTTTAGTGGACTGTAAAAACTACATGATTTCCTACTAATCTTAGCTTTTAATTATGAATGAAATTTATGTTAATGAAAAAACTAGATAAACTGCTCCAGTAAAAGTATTAAATATATTCACGATTAAGACGAAATACAATTTTTTGAACGGAAAAACCCTTGTTGCATTCTGTTTTATGTTTACTTTCGTCACAATGTTTAATTTTCCATTGAATTTGAAGCATTTTATTTAGATAAAACAAACCAAAAGAGAAATCGCTGAGAGAAAAACCTAACTAATATAGTTTGTACAACATTAAGATAAATAGGTTTTATTTTAAAGCAGCTCTTTCTACACTCGGGCTATCATTGTTGCTGTATATTGGAGGTGATCTGTAAGATTGTTAAGCGATAAGGTCTGATACCTGTTGGCCCGTAAATCATTTATGGCTCGCTCACTCACACCAAAACACACAAAAGCCAGCTCGCAGCAATCGCCACAATGAAACGATTAGAGCGACATTCAAGTCTGGAGCGGCATACAGAGCGGACGCATTCCGATTTGCCTTCCCTTCAGTGCAGTTCTAAGCGAATCGAAACCTAAGATCGTGCTACCTGAAACCACCAACGGTCATGAGAACGGACGAGGGTGAGTCAGCTATTATGCAGGGGGTTTTCCAGACTTTAAACAAGCACTTGGCTAGAATTGTCAGTGCCGAGATGGTAATTACAGCAGTCTGATGAAAATTACTTCCTATAGTTCCATGAAAGCTTATCTCCTACAAATTGACTGATAAGGCGTTACCAACTCAAGATTTTGATCGGTCAATTTTATAATGGGTTTAGCCAAAACATATTGTGGGGGCCGGCACGTACAAATCATAAACAAAACCTTGTTCTAACTTTCCAGATAACCTCTACAGGGAGCAGCTTCCGAGTGTCGCTTCGCTAATCAGGGAGTCCGGAGGCAAACTGTGCCGGCCGGCTACCATAACAAACAAGTTTCCCATACTGAAATGGTTGCCCCGCTACCGAGCGGAATATTTACTGCCAGATATTATTGCCGGTTTTACAGTTGGACTTACCACCATACCGCAGGCTATAGCCTATGGAGTTGTGGCCGGACTAGAGCCACAATATGGTCTATATTCGGCCTTTATGGGTTGCTTTACCTACATTGTGTTTGGATCTTGTAAAGATGTGACAATTGGTAAGTGAACGACCGCGTTTACTCGGAGCTAAAAACTAAGTTAACAATTTGCAGCCACAACTGCCATCATGGCCTTGATGGTCAATCAATATGCCACCATTAGCCCAGATTATGCGGTACTTGTCTGCTTTCTGGCTGGCTGCATTGTTTTGGTGCTAGGATTACTCAACATGGGAGTTCTGGTGCGGTTTATATCCATTCCGGTTATCACCGGATTTACCATGGCAGCGGCCATCACCATAGGCAGTGCCCAAATCAACAATTTGGTGGGATTGAGCAGTAAGTACTTATTACTGGAATTCTTATTTTAAGAGCGCTGAAAAGGATAGTTTTCAAATTACATATATATATTTAATTGATCCAACAAGTAGAATCAAAAATAGACTAAAAATTAAGAAACAGATTATTGTACGTCAGGTCTACATGGACAATGCAACACAATTTTTTCTATAAATTCCCAAAAAACTTGATTTTAGACCGACTCGGAATATTTAAGGCACAATTCGAATCTATTGAAATAGTTTTTTAAACTCTTTAAAAAATTGCATACCCTGCAGTACGGGAGGTGGCGATAGCTACCTGCACTACTTACATTGACTACTTACTTGCTTGTGGCAGCCTTACTTTAAGATAAGTACGCGGCTAAATATTACTGGTAATACTCAACCCAAATACATACCGACGCAGTAACCTTACTTACTGTTGCAAACTAGGTAAGAAAATTAAAACTACCCAAATCATCCACCAACACCAAATACCGCAGACTTTCTAATCTTTTGGTAAGGCAGCTTAAAAACACAGCTGTAAACCTTTTGACATAGCAAAGTGAGTTTAGAGTTTCGTTACACAGTTTACATGGCAGATACAGATATTCAGATATATTCACATTTTTGGATTGGTGTGTGTGTGAGCAGCGCAAAAATTGCTCTCAATTTCAATAGCAAAACAATAACCGAACACGCAACGCAGCGGCGCTTGTACAGCTTATACTGTGTGTGTAGAAGCAACGTTGCTTTGAGATTTTCCGTATGCACACAACATAGGGACGTGCTGGCCTTTGATGTAATGCAGTGCTTGTACCCCTAACACACCCCGATAGCCCCTGGCCGAGTCGATGGCTAAATTACCTTCTCGCTCCCAGCCGTCGTTGAGGGCAGTTCAAAGCTCGCAAAAAAAGCATAGGGCAGAGCACCTCACCAATACTCTCACAAAAAAGCACATTGAAATTGGGTAAGGCAACAACAAAATCACACAAAATTGTTGTTGGTCAGTTTGCTTGCGCCAATCAGACAAAAGAATAAAACCGGTTTTTGTTCAACGCGACGCAGACGAAATCGTTTGCATGTGTGTCGTTTTCTATACCTCTCGCCCTGCATGTGTACGCTCATTGACTTCCTATCTTCGGTGCAATTACAAAAACAAAACGTAGCCAAGGAGCATAAGGCTGTGCATCGCTGCTCTAAGACATGCCCAGCAAAAAGTAAGCACTGAAATGCGTTGCTGGTGGGTTGGGCTGCGAGTATACTAGTGCAGCGTACTGCAGGGTACTTAACCTGAGCACAAAATGTTATTAACATTCATTTCAAAAATTGTTTTTTAAATACATAGCTCCAATATTTTCAAGTAATGAGTCAAAAAAGCCTAATCAGATGCCACTGACATAGCCTAACCAAAGGCCAGAAAGGTATAACTGTATCGTTTGTCCTACAAAATGTTTCCCACCGAAATCGTTTGAGGTTATGTACGAAATAAGCTAAATGGTAAGATTTTTTTGGGGGAGTCATCAAAATGACACTATTTAGTCATGAATTTGAAACTATTACCTATCAAATTCTGTTTATTACTCCAAGTATCAAGTTGATATTTCGAAAGTATCAAAATGATATTTCGAAAACGTCAGATTGATACTAGCTAGTATCAGGCTGACACTATTTTATATTCGGCCCTGTTCCGAATTCCGAGTCGGGTTTCGTGTAAACGTTTACATGTAGAGTTTAAACTTAACAATGTTATATGGAAGGTGATGAAAATTTCAAAGGTTACTAGATTAGGTTTCATGAAAATCGGAATTGCTTAAGCAGCTGAAATCGATTGCTCAATGCCAAGTGGAATCAATTCGACAAAAAAGAAGACCTGTTCTAGTAGCCACTGACATTTTGCTTACTTTTCATATAAAAGTTGTGAACTTCAACTAAGAAAAGGTAACGTTTACACGAAAATCCTTAATTGAACAGGTCCGATTAGTTTTTAGTATCAATTTGATACTAAAAATTATCATTTTGATATTTTGACTGACAAACTTTAGGTGTCATTTCGATACTAGCTTTCTCAATTTAATATTTAGTCGCTTGTCGGTATTTCAGATTTTTTAAGGTATAATTTTGTCCGATATCTTGAGTTTGGGACAGGTTTAGATTCAACTATTTTGTCAAAATTGGCTCGGCTCATGGTTTGGTTCGCAGTGAAAAATAAATCGGAATTCTAGATTCGAATCGGTTCGGTTCAAAACCGGTTTGCAGCCTTGTTTTTAACAACTACCTTCTTTTTTCCTCAGGTCCCTCCAATGACTTACTACCTTCCTGGAAGAATTTCTTTACCCATTTGCCTTCCCTGCGACCCTGGGATGCCTTTACTGGGCGTCGTTTCTTTGATATTTCTATTGCTCATGAAACAAGTGAAGGACATCAAATGGGGCAACCGTCTATTCTGGAAGTATCTGGCCTTATCTCGCAATGCCTTGGCTGTCATCTTTGGCACCTTTTTGGCCTACATACTTAGTAGAAATGGTAATCAACCTTTCCGAGTGACAGGCAACATAACGGCGGGTGTGCCACCTTTCCGCTTGCCGCCCTTTAGCACCACCGTGGATGGGGAGTATGTGTCTTTTGGGGAAATGATCAGTACAGTGGGTGCCTCATTGGGTTCCATACCATTGATTTCAATACTAGAAATTGTGGCCATCTCGAAAGCCTTCTGTAAGTTTACACAAATGATATGACAGAGCCTTATATTAATCCATGTTCCATCCATAGCCAAGGGAAAAATTGTGGATGCCTCACAGGAAATGGTTGCTCTGGGCATGTGCAATATAATGGGTAGCTTTGTGCTTTCCATGCCCGTAACGGGCTCCTTCACGCGTACGGCCGTAAACAATGCCAGTGGAGTGAAAACCCCACTAGGCGGAGCAGTAACTGGAACTCTAGTACTCATGGCTTTGGCCTTTCTGACGCAAACATTCTATTATATACCCAAAACCACGCTAGCCTCCATTATTATAGCAGCCATGATATCACTTGTGGAACTGCATCGAATTGCGGACATGTGGAAGTCGAAGAGTAAGTTGGGAGTGACGAGAGGATTTACTAATCTAAGTGAATGTATGTTTTTTTAATAGAGTGGGACCTATTTCCGTTTGTGGTTACCATTGTCACCTGTTTGTTCTGGAGCTTGGAATATGGCATACTATGTGGAATTGGCGCCAATCTGATCTATATTCTTTATAGTAGTGCACGTCCTCAGGTGTACATAAGGCTGGAGAAGGTAAGCAAGAGAGCAGAAAACGGTAATATAAAAGAGGATATCGACAACAGAAACAGAATATATGCTAAGAGCGCTTGGACAAAGCTAAAAAGAGAGCGCAATCTCACTATATCTTAGCCAGATATCCTACCATTCAAGCTTCTATGTATGGGAATCGCTGCTATATATGTTTTTTCATACTTCTTTCCTTTTCCTGCAGATTAATGGGCACGAAGTAGCTCTAGTAGATGTAAAACAGAAATTGGATTATGCCTCTGCCGAATTTCTTAAGGAGAGGGTTATACGCTTTATAAATCAACAGGACTGCGAAATACGTCTCGTGGTGATCAAAGGTGAAGAGATCAATTCCATAGATTACACCGTTGCCATGGTAAGTACTCATCTTCTTAACTTCTATTAAACCAAAATTGACCACCTTAACTTTCAGAACGTTGTCTCATTGAAAGGTGATCTCAAGGCTCTTAACTGTGATATGATCTGCTGGAACTGGAACATTGCCTCGGCCGGAGTAGTATGTCGTCTGAGTAGTGATATGCGTCCCATTTTCAAGTTTGACTTCATCTTTGAAGAGCTGGTAGTGGCTCATTTTGACAACAACTCCAATACTGCATCGACTGTAACCATTCAAACTGACAATACGTCCTAAAACTAGTCCAGTTTCTGCATACCAATCCAGACGACTGGTGACATATATGTTTAGAGAAATTCAAGTATTTTACCCAGTCATATCAACTGCTGAAAACTGATGTACCTAACACTAAGCCTACAGAATTAGCGTAATTGTCGATAAAATCTGAAATAGCTAGAGTTTGCACTGTAATCGACGATTCAACGAAACTTGTCCCCTATGTCCTCTTTGAAAATATTAAAACCGAAGCCAAAATTAATCAACCAATATTTTGCAAAAGGGGCTTATGCCTAATAAATGGGAAAATTTCCTATAGTGCATTGGGCCAAATTCTCTTTTTGTTGGCATAAAGTCGTACATTTTTGTAAAATCTATTTTTAATTTAACTTAATATCTTAAGAGGGCACATTTTTGTGGCAACGCTGCATTTTTGACCCGCTAACAAAGTTGGATGTTTGGTCAACTGTTTTGTTTGTCAAAATGTGGCAACACCAGGTATCCAAATCTTTGTTGACAAAATGGAAAATAAATTTCAAGGTTAGCCAAATATACTTGATTTCGAATTATGCATTCAATGTTGTTGTTGAGGACACTGTTTTAGTTTTGTCTTAATTTAGAAAAAAAAATCTAACTAACTGAACTGTTCGTGTATTATGAAGTAAAAATCTAATTTCTGGCAATTTGTGCCAAGAAGAAATTATTCAATTGTTTACTCCAAACTGTGATTTTAAACTTGATGCTAACTTTTTTTTGCCCATTTTTGCCCATATCTGAATAAATCGCGTTTAAAAATCGACAAAAGCTTCAAATTTGGTTTATATCAGGGATGCAAACCGTTCGGAAATAAGGACTGGTTCGGCTCAGTGGTTTACACAGTTTTTAAACCACCAGTTCGGTTACATGGTTTCTTAAGCTAACTGAACCGCGGTTCCGGTTAGGTTTAGTGGTTCAATTTTAATTTATTATTAATATAGTCAAGGCCAGTTTCCGTTTTCGCAAATATTCCCGATCTTCCCTCAGATCTGCGCGGAAAGAAACTATGTCAAATCTCAACCCTTAAAGCCCATCCTTAAGTATAACAACCTGATATTTTAGTGATCGTTTGAAATTACGATGAGTTTAAAAAAATGACAAAAACTTATTTCTAGGATCGCCCCTAATTACCGCCGAATATAAACCCTTAAAGCCAGTACTTAAGGATAACGTCCCGAATTTTGCTTAAATCTATTCGGAAAGTTTTTTTTTACCAGACTTTCAAAGCTAAGGCCGTCCGAAAAGTTGCAAAATCGAATTTCTGTTCAGTTCAACCCTAAAACCTTTCTTAAGTATAAAGTCCCAGTTTGAGCACAAAGGTATTTTTTCCGAAGTTTTGAAAGCTAAGCAGTCTATTTTCTTGATAGCTCTTAATTTCACCCTATCTCAACTCTTAAAGCACTTCCTTGAGTATATCGTGGCAGCTTACCCGGAAATCTGCTCGGAAAGCATTTTGAAAATGTCAAACAGTCTATTTTTCTTGGATAGCGTCTTAAGTTTCAGTCCCTATCCTGAACATCTCTTCAGAAAGCACTTCCTTGACAGTTTGTTCAGTTTGATCGTCCCCACTCCCTTTACCCGGAAGCCACAATTTTAAGATAGGCCTTCCAAATACATATATCAAGGAAAGCCAAATATTTTTTACTATACTTGAAAAGTCACAAGATGCGACAATATCCAAAATTAATTCGAACCATTTCATACGAAATTGAATAAAAAACACACAATTTAAGGCCAAAATATTTCTAAAGAACATTTGAATAGTCGAATGTTTTTAAGAATATGTGACTTTTCGTCCTAAAGAAATTGAATATATAGCTTGCCTAAAGTTGGACTAAGGTGAAGAAGCTCGAAAGACTTATGTTAATATCGTCGCGTAAAGAAAACAAGATGCGTAAACAAATCGATTAGCAACTTCCATAGAAGGAAAGTTAACTTATGACAGGCATATTAAGAGATCGGTGGACAATTGCAGGAGGTGTACGGGATCACATGTTATAAAATGGGTGCTACATATATGCGGCGTCGATAAAATTCCTATAATTTGTACGACTTAAGACTCGACAGTGAACTGAACCGAAAGTGACGCTGGTTCAGTTTGCGGTTCGGTTTATCAGCTGTAATTAGCGATTCGGTTCGGTTCAGAACCGGTTTTCATCCCTGCTTTATATGGCCGCTATGTGAAATAGTGTTTTTTGTAATGTAATGTAACGCCTTGGCTTGTGCGCTTTTAATTTTTAAGTTTGAGAAGATTTTGCATGGCTAATTACTATAAAGCTGGCGCCAACAGCAGTGAGGGGTGACCGGATGGGTAAGTTTATTCAAAGAAAAAACTTTTTATTAGATGTTCCAAGGCGGGATCGAAATTACGACCTCTTGCTTAGCGTTCGCACACACTAGCCGCTGCGACACACCCGGGAAATAGTGTTTTGAGCTGAACCAAATTTGGTAAGTTTTAGATCAATTGCTTAAAAATCAACAAAGTTGGTGCAAGTCGGACGGATCGGTCATATGGCAGCTATATAAAATAGTGCCGCAAATCGAAGCAAATTTGGTAAGTCGCCTTGGGCACCTATAACATGCGTACAAATCAAATTTTAGTTCAATTGCTTTAAAAACCACAAAATTGGTGCAAGTCGGCCAGATCGGATATATAGCAGCTATATAAAATAATGGACTTAAACGAGCGAATCTTCGTTTGATGTCTTGGGGGCACGCAAATATGCGTACAAACCAAATTTGTTTCATATATCTTAATAATTGGAGTTTATACCAAAAAAAGAAGGGAATCTGGCCCAATGTGCAAGGGTCCAATGTAATTATGCTTACATCTGTAGTCTTCCATATTACCCAAACGTGACTGATCCTTTGTGTAGATAAGTGAGGCCCCATATAAAGATTGTTTAAAGTGGAGAATGTTTACTTAAGTCAGTCATCTCCACATACAGATGTACAGAACTAGATGTTATACCTTAAATCGTTCCCATCAGCGATTTCACCCATTAGCTCACTGCTCTCAAACCAACTCTAACTAACCACTTAACAGCCCAGACATCGAGACGACTATCTGCCGTGGCGACAACGCGTCTGGTGGTTTGGGAATGCTATTGAATTTCGTTAACCCAAAAGAACCCATTCGAAGAAGTTGGATCATTATGTCATAATAGTTCGACAGCAAAATTAATTGAGCCATTAACCGCAACCAGACGACAGGCTGTCTGCTCTGCTCCGTTCAACCTTTCTTCGAACCATCGACTAGGAGAGAACTATAATTTATGGCTTTCCCCAGGCACTTGAGCACAAGTGGCTCGCACACAGACCTTTCACCACCAGAGAGAGTGTCACCTTTTCTCAGAAGTTTGCGCTTCATCTTTATTTCCTTACGTATAATTACCCAGAACGCGTTGACCAGTGGGATCGAATGGACTGCGCAAATGACAATCGGCTGAATAGCGTTTGCCCAGTATATCCACCTCATACTGGCCATTTTTAAGGTATTCATTGTCTATGACTTGACCATCTGTACGCTGAATGTAAGCCTGTCCCAGGGATTTACCCAAAGCGTAGGCATATTCTGCCCTTCGGAGTATGCCCACTGGCTCACCATTTCGGTATACTCCTTCTAGGCCCCAAATGGGCACCTGCTCTTGCAGCGTCAAATAGACCAAACGTCTTTTGATACCCTGCAGACGTTGCTGCTCAACAGCCGATTTGCCGCGGTATTCCCCAGACTTGCGGCAGGTAAAACCCAGACCCGCTTCCAGAGGGGTGTCATCCGGACGCAAATCATAGCTCCACAGGTGATAGCCTTTCTCGCTGCTCAAGGCATACAGGGCCCGATAGCCAGCATTTCGTAGATCAAGCGGTGCTCCCGCTTCCATGAGAGCCTGGTAGACAGCCACGCAATCTTGCTTGGGCACATGTAGCTCATAGCCCAGCTCACCCACAAAGCTGACACGAAGCAAGCGCACACCCATGCCCTTCAACTTGGCCAGGCGTGTACCATTTGCGGGCAAGTTTTCATCAGAGAGCTCAACGTCCAGCAAAGGTTGCAGAATGCGTCGACTGTTGGGACCTTGTATGGAAATGACACCCAAATCGGAGGTGAGGTCACGTAATTGGGCCTCAAATCCTTGACGGCGTATCTCCTGGGACAAACTTGTCAAGGTGTAGTAAGCAGAAGCACCACCGGCTACTATGTAGTAGCCCTGTCCCTTGAACTGGGGATCGTAGATAGCTCCCGTACCGGGAGTCAAACGACTGATGGTCACATCGGCTTCTACGCCGCCCTTATCGTTCAGGGCACAGGTATACACAGTTCTGAAAGACGATTAGGGTAGTTAAGCTGAGACGAACTTTGGTTAAACTACTCACTTGCTAGGATCACGATCTGTGTTGGCCGAGAATAGCCAATCCGCTGCTTGTTGAGCCTGTGGTCCTTCCAGCAAAAACTTGGCAAAGTAACTCATATTGAAGACCACCGCATTGTTGCGGCAAGCCAAGGCCTCTTTTCCTATCTGTATTAGAGGGAGAAGGTCAGAGGAGTAAGCACCCTAGTTAATGCCTTACCAGCTCATGATGTTCCGAAAAGCTGCTGTACTTAAGATCGCCCTCTAAGACCGTTTCGTAGCTGCTATTCTGATGCCTGGGATGACCATAGCTGCCGTACCAGTCGTAGGGTTTTACTTCCGCCTGCTGCCCTTTGGGCAAAAAGAAACCTGGTCGCTCCCAGCCCTGCTTCTCCTCCATGAAGGCATTGTTCTGCAGCATTTGCTGGTGCAACGGATCCTTTTGGAAATCCCGCCCAGCCAGTGGCTGATCGTATTTAAATACCATGCTATAGTTTTTGACATAACTCTCGTGCGATTTCTCACGTATCCACTGAGTGGCACGACCTTGGTCGGCGGTAAAGCGACGCAGATCGAAGCTAAACATGGGCAAATCTGGTTGACCATTGATAACCCAGAGGGCGGTCTGTTCGCCACACCCTCCACCGAACATCATGCCAGCCGAATTGAAGCCGCAATTGTGATACAGATTGTCCAGCACGGGATCCGGTCCCATGAGCGGCTTGTGATCAGGTGTAAATGATTCGGGACCGCAAACTGTGCTCTTCACTCCATATTTGGCATAGGTGGGACAGAGTTTCTGTGCTCCCTCTATATGTTGCTCAAACACCGTCCAATCCAGTTCGTACAGGCCAAAGTGGAAGTCGGGAGCCACTGGCTCGAGCAGTATGGGATTAGGCTCATAGCCACCCATGCAAATGGCATCTCCTTGTATGCGGAAGTAGGTGGAATAATCATGATCGCGTATGTTGGGCAGGCCGCGTACTCCTGGTATGGATTCGGACACTATGTAGGCATGCTTCATGGGCACCAGGGGTAAGTGAGAGCCATGCTTGGCTACCAAATCACGTCCCCAGACGCCAGTGGCGTTTACTACTTTCTCTGTTTTAATGTTGCCAAAAGGTGTGACCACGCCCACTACCTTCTTACCCCTAGGACCCTGTTCCACCATTAGTTCCTGGGCATTACAGTTCTCAATCACCACCGCACCCTGTTTGGTAGCCGCCTTCTTCAAGGCTGCACACAACATAGCCGGATCCATTACCCCATCGCCGGGCGAATAAAGTGCACCCACAAAGGCCGACGGATCTAACAGTGGAAACAGTTTCTGCGTTTCCTCAGGACTAAGCACCTGATTCTCTATACCCAAGGCAGCGCCTACAGTGGCCAGACGTCTATACTCGTCCAAACGTCTCTCACTGTGAGCTATAAAAATGCCTCCATTTTGTATCCAACCAGGATCAAGTTCCGTTTCCGCTTCCAACTGACGCAGCATCGTACGCGAGTTTGCCAGAAGCTGAATGTCCACATCATTGGGACGTAGACGCCAGAGCAGACCGGCAGTATGCCAGGTGGTACCAGCTGTGAGCTGGGCACGCTCCAAGAGCACGGCCCTCACCCCACGCTTTGCCAGATGATACAGCGTATGACATCCTGCCGAACCGCCACCGATTACCACCACATCCGCTGAGCTAGGCACTGTCTGGCTGGGAGCGCTGCTAAGTGCCCTACCACCGTGGCACAGCTCGTTCCTGGCTGCCTGTCGTAAGATGCTGCTAGTGCGCCACATTTTCAGCCTCGCGCAACGAATCAAAATTTCAAACTAAGCCCCCGTCTCGTAGCTGGCCGCCTAGGAAAGATTATGTACCAATGTGATTTGCATTTGATAATCATTTTATGGGTCTGTTGAACTTAAGGGTCGCCCTCACTGATAAACCTAGGCCACTGCTTCCACACACATCTGCTTGTCGACTAAGGCTAAGGCGAACTATCAATACTGTTTTCAAATTAAGCCAAGACACGCGTTCTACTTGGGCGCCGAGCAGTATTACTGGATTCCCTTATCAAGCGAAATAAGGTCAAAATATTATTATTTCAATTTGCTAAAAATATCACTTGATACTCTTGAAAAATAGCTTACCTGAATCATACAATGTGGGTACAGCAGAAAATGAAACAGCTTCGGATTTCAAGGTTGATAGAATTTAGCTAACATTTAAGGACGTTGTTTTCTTAAGTTAATATGGGATGAACATTTTTGTTATGAATTTGTAAAGTTTAAATTTAAACGGTCTAAACAGAATCACAGCTAATAAATAGTAAGACACAGCAAGTAAATGACCGGCTCCGTATATTTAAGGATAATCCTTTTTGAGCTATTTGGCCTAAAACTTCGAAAAAGCCAAATGTAAAAATATTAAAAGTTGTAAGGTTTTATTTTTAATCATATGAATTCATTTATAAGCTCTCTATCAAGCTATCCTTCGATCAAATCTGTGGATTCAGGACTTTTTGTACGCCTTAGTTTGACCAAAGAACATTAATAAATAGATGCAACGTGTCATACAAATAGTTTGGAAACTTGTGTTCGTTTCTCATGATGCGAGGTAAAGCAAAGAGAATTAACTCGAGATTCTGATTTTAAAAAGCCTGCTCATCTTTAATCTTCGGCTCGTCTGCTTTAACACATTTTTTTAAAGGTCTTTGTGTCAAAAGACGGGTTCGGTTGATATGTCAGTCAACCGAGATAATGGCCGATTTCTCATCATCTGGAAAGACGCATACGTCAGATAAACTTGCAATTTGATAAGGGATCAGCCCAATAAGATGTACATATATATAGATAACTAGCTGAATTTGCATTATGAGAATATGTTTCTAGTTTCAACTGGGTGCAAGTCGATATTAAAATTTGAACCCGTCCAAAGTTTTTCGAACCGAATTTTAAGTACGAAAAATATCAAACTACATATTTCCAACCCACACAACAATTTTCCAGTTTATAGCTTAAAAAAAATTGGAAGTTATCTAACTCTCACATTATGAACCTTCAGACCACTTTTCCAATCTATTGGTGAGGACCCGAACCACTTTTGTAGTGGTTCAGCCGGATGGTGCGGAGCCGGGAAAATGAGTAACTTCATAGCACTTAAGGTTCTTAGCTTAAATAACTTCTGAGATATGGCTGCAAACGACATTTGAACCGGTTCCATTTTTGAACCGCTTCGAAACCAGATCTGTACCAGCAAAATATCCGTCTCCATATTTCAAGTTACTAGCTTAAATAGCTTCAGAGATATGGCGCTAAGCCTCTGTTGAACAAGTTCGAAACCAGTTTTGAACCAATAAATCCAACTCCACATTTCCAACCTACAGACCAAATGTTGAGCTCTTACTTAAATAACTTCTGAGATATGGCGCTGAACCACTTTTAAACCTTTTTTAATGGGTGAGAAAAAATTAACAAGGCCTATAGCAGAAGCGTAACCTACGGCGAATTCTAAGAAAGTTTTCCCAGGAAACCATAGGTCAAAAATCACCTAGCGTGGTCAAAATTTGTATATAGTTTTTATAAAGAACACTGTTGAAAAGTTCAAGAATGGCAACAAACATCATACTTATTTTAAAGGAAATTTTGCCAGCTTTCGGACTCGGTTTTCATTTTTAAAATATTTTGGTTTTTAAGTCGAGTTAATATACAAGTTATCATCCCAGTCCTGCTATACGGCGAGAAGATGACAATGTCATCAAGATGAGGCGGAATTGCGTGTTCGAGAGAAGAGTTCTTCGGAGGTTTATGGACCTCTAAACGTTGGCGGGATTTCGCATCCGAATGAATCACGAACTGTACGAGCTCTATGGGGACATTGCTTGTCCAGCGCATAAAACAGCAGCGGCTGCGCTGGATAGGTCATGTTACCCGTATGGATGATAACGCTCCAGCAAAACGGGTGTACAGTCGGAATGCAAACGAGTTAGGAGGCAATCCCCCGCTCGGTCGACCGAAGCGAATGGCCCGGCAGGTAGCGGAGCTGGGTGGTCCTCCTGGTGGAACGTCGCTCGGGACAGAGGCGAGTGGCGGGCATTAGTGGCAGCGGCAGCGACCGTAAAACGGTTGTGATGATCTTATTATCATCGATGCCAAAGAAGAAGAATATAAAAGTTAAAAAAAAAACAAATAAATGCCATATTTCAAGGCAGAATCACTTAAAATAAAAAGCTTTTCTTTCTAAGACCATTTTTCTGACCTATTTTTTGAATGGGAGCTGTAGATATCCGATTTTCATCAAACTTTGTAGAATTATGAAAAAGCATGAAAAACCTATAAAAACGAGAGGAGGCGTTTCCATAGAAAAACAAAAAAGTTGTTCTCACTAAAACTACTTTTCCAAGAGGTCGTTCCTATAAGAGCTATGAGACATAGTTATCCGATCCGATCGGTTCCGACATAGCAGCGTGCAGTAAAAAGAAGAGTCTGCGCAATATTTCAGCTTGGTAGCTGAGAGACTAGTTTGCGTAGAAACAGGCAGACGGACAGACAGACGGACGGTCAAAGCTCAATCGACTCAGCACGTCGCTCTGATCAAGAATATATATAGTTTAGGGGTTTGGAAAGGAATTTTTCTATGCGTTGCAATCTTCTGGGCCAAATTATAATGCCCCTTGCAAGGGTATAAAAATAACGGTTTTGTGGTCGATTAATAAAATTAAACGTCGATTGATCTACTATCAACCAACTTAGGTTTAGTTCAACAGATAAACAGCTGGTACCAGCTGTATTTGCAAGCTTGGCATGCTCCTGCCATTTTAGGGATCTTACACGAAAATCCCAAAAATAAAACACTTCAGATAAACAACGAACAAATGATTCATTTTGTTCTAGCGTAAACACACCGCCTTTGGTTCTTGTATTGGTGGACCTGGACCAATGTTGTTGCCGCCAGAATGTCGAGAAAACTCAGATCGCACCATGTGTTTGGTTTCTTCCGCCAATTGCAGCAAGGCACGCCCACGTACCAAAAATAGAGCACAAGCCAAGTGAATGAGAGATCAAGCGACGGAGAGTGTGTGTAAAAAGGAGGATTTTCTTGGCACTTCGTACAGATGTGTATTATATGTGCTACGAATCGGTCGTATGTATGTAGCAGCGGGGTTTTCGATACCAGTTCCCATCCTATTTAACGAAAGTGAAAATATGCCACGCAAAAAGCGCGCCTCTAGTCCTCCACTGGAGCTTTACGATGATGACTTCGACGAGGATGCCAGCTCACAAAGTAAGCCTAATCTACATACCTTTCCAAGTGGCGCGAGACTCATGTACATGTACCTCTCGCTAGGCTCCCAGCCGCCGGTGCAACGAAATGCGGCTAATGCACGCGAACGCATGCGAATGCGAGTACTGTCTAGCGCCTATGGACGTCTGAAGACCAAATTACCCAATATCCCGCCCGACACGAAGCTCTCAAAGTTGGACACTTTACGTTTGGCAACGCTCTACATTAAACAGCTAATTACCGCCGTCGAGACTGGCAGCAGCAGTGTCAACCAGCAGCACCACCACCATCCCAACAGCACCGGAGCTGATGTGCTGGATACGAGTCACTTGGCGGAGTGCGGCGGTGGTAGCGGTGGCACATTTCATTTTCACAATGGCGGACACAGCGGTATGGTGAGTGTCTCAATGCAATTGCAATCCCAAATCGGATATAAGTGATGTCAGTGGCACCACTTAACATTAACACCAGTGGAAGATGAATGAATTCCCAATATATGAGTTTACCTGCAGCTGGGCCGTCTCAATGTCTGACAGGTGTCAGCTGGGATATATTGTGATAGGAAAGGAGGATAGATAGGCCTCTGGTCCAAGTTCAATAAAGAGTCGAATTAGGTGAGTGAATGCAACTGACTGAGATCCCTAATTGAGATTGAGTTAAGTAGTTCTAATAGGATAGGAAGTGATAATATTTTGAACTATCAGGTCTTAAAACTACAAGACTTGACATTTTTTTGTAAGCCCGCAAATATGATAAGATTAAAGGCTGGGACTGATTACACTTTGATCGGCTTAAAAATTATGTTAGATCGTTTAACTCCAATTTTCCTGAACTTGAGAGTGGCTAATCTTCTCTCTGATTAAGAGTGAAGCTTACCTTGGTCTACCGAATATTAAATACCCCAACGTTTTTATACCCTTGCAGAGGGTATTATAAAATTGTGCGGATGTTTGTAACGCATTGAAGGAAGCATCTCCGACCACATAAAGTATATATATTCTTGATCAGCATGATGAGCTGAGTGCATTTAGCCTTGTCCGTCTGTTCGTCCGTCCGTCTGTCCGTCTGTCTGTTTCTATGCTATCTCCTCCGTCAGTTTTAATGCTTTCCTCACCAAACTTTGCACGAAGTCTTCTGGTACATAACGCTGCACATTTCTCGAAACCGGTCGGATCGGATGACTATAGCATATAGCTGCCATAGGAACGATCGGTCGAAAAACTGGTTCTAGTGAGAAAAACTTTTTTGTTTTTAATAGAAACGTCTCCATTCCTTACGCCTCGTATTTCTTAGTTTACTATCTTTTCCCATGATTTCACTAAGTTTGGTCAAAATCTGATAATTATAGCATATAGCTGCAGTATGAATGATCGGTCGAAAAAGAAGTTCTTGTTAGAAAAACTTTTTTGTTTTAAATGGGATCGCCTCCGAATTTCGTAATTAACAGTTTGTTGTGCTTTTCCTACTACGCTAAAGGTTTGAAAAAATGCTAGCTTCCAAGTCTTGAATCGGAGCTGTCTTTTCGACGAAGCCAGAGTTGTAATATCATACGATTTAGGCGGCCGTAACCATATTAATATCGAATAACAGAGAGATCCTGGTGATCCTTTCAGACTGAAATTTTTGAAAGCTTAAAATAAGTAATTAAAGTCAAAGTGAATGTTAGCAGGCTCAAGGTCGAGGTTTGATTAAAGTTCAATAATCAACCAGAAAATTCAACAGAGAATACATTTGAACATGAACAGTAGCTGTGGCTGTGTAGACGGCCGTTTCGGCTGCCGCCATGGCAAAGCCTTCGTCAGTACACTTTCAGTTGCTGTCACACCAACAAGCCATTTGCAAATCCTATTTATACTAACCACTAAAATCATCAAATTCGGCTTACTTGAATGTAATTTTCCGGCCTTTTAAAAGTACGACAACTTCGAATCACCAAATATCCACATTGATTTGTTAAAGAAACCTGGCCGGGTATTTGGAAAACCATTCTTGAAGATTACATCTAAGCTTTTCTTATCAAAATGGCTTAAAGACACTGTCAGTTAAACAGCTAGTTTAACTCCTTAGATTTCTGGGAAATTTTGAGGGTACTTTTATCATCGGACCTGTACTGATTCCAGAAATTTATGAAATTGTCCCGTGGACTACACGAGTCACTCGTGTTAAAATAAAAATTAACTTTTACCTTTATCTTCAAGATTTTATATAAAAAGAGGAGCTCTTCAAAGTATTTATATTTCATTTGAGTAGTTCTTTCCACTAAGATTCTGCCCAAGGTAGAGAATAAAGTTTTTGTCATAGAAGATGGAAGAACATTTTAGGATTTGGTTATAAGCATTTTTCGAATTTTTCCACCCACTTCGTCCAGTCTAATTTATTACGATTTATTCGATGTTAATTTCCAATTAATTGCTGTGGCACATCTCAAACTTAAACAAATCGCCCAGCATACACATATTCATTGGGCAACATCTGCTCGTGCGACAAGTATTCCACTTCTACCTTGGGTGTAGGTAAATAGATGGAGGTGGGCTCCCCCCGACTAGAACGTACACAAAATCACATTTTGTGATTTCAGTTTGTCTTGCTTTCCTGTTATCCGATACTTTTGTGAATTTCAAAAAATATTAAATATGAGTGACAGGCTCAGGTCCGGGGACCACAGACGGGCAGACGGTACAACATTAGTTAGTCTTTGCCTCAGCTCTTGCTGTTATTTTTAAAATTGTTCGACTTTGATGCGCCCAAAGTGAATGACATCCAAGGGAAAAGTGTCGTGGTGGCGTTTTCTCTTCTTCTCTCTTAGATAATTGCAGATTTCCCCCGCCCAGCCCGCGCACAATTCATCACAACACTCAACTTATCTAAATAGATGCAATTGTTTACCCAATTGTTTGAGTTGTATGCGAGAAACTTGAGCAAATATTGTGCGGCGGCGTCTTGTGCCCATATGGTAGCAAAATATTCGTAGCTGTGTTTGCATTCCCAGATCTTTACCCGATGAGCGGGTAGTCATCTACGCACGCGCCTGATGTTAGACGGTGGGAACTACCCCTTCCCTTTGCGTTGTGTCCGCAAGTGTTTGGCTCCTTATGTTTTTATAGATGCGTTAATGAGGCTGTTATTGTTTAAGCTATGAAAACATCTTCTCTAAGGAGGAGCGGGAGAAACAATCAAAGTTGTATAAACAAACAAAGGCGCTGTCGTTGTCGGGTTGTCGTCATATTGTTCCATTTATAGCTGTGTGGTTTCCTTTCCCGCTCATTTTGTGATTTATGAAAACATGCACATTTGTTTCTCTTTCCAGAGCTGGCCCTTTGAGTTTCATCAGAGTAATCGCAACCTGGCCTATAACAACAACAACAACATCCCCTCATCCTCCTCCTCGACCTCCTCCCGATTGGACTGGCAGTCGTCGATGCAATCTTATGCCAAAATGCCACGTAATGAGTCGCACTTTAGCTATGCCCAATTGCAGGATGCGGCACACACCCACTGGTATCCCATGGACATGCAAATGGATCCAGGTAGTGCCTATGAGACCAATGGATCACATCAGCGAGGCCAAGCGATAGCTACCAATCAAGCTCATGGCCTTTAATTATTGCATTTACATCTCATTGAATCCTAATAGTTGTATTAAATCGTGATTTATATATATGTACTTCTCCAAGCTAATTATTAAGCCAAAGATTAGGTTAACTTCATATAAATACATTTTTTATGCCAATCGAATTTGAAATTGTATCACTTGCGCGCCAAAGCAAAATGTGACCCTGTTTGATTTAGTTCTTTGCAGCCCTGGCACTCTTGCTGTCTTGGTAAACAGCTGGCAAAACAAACAAAGAAATTAAAGCGATTGAACTGATAAAAATACGGCAAGTCGACTTTTGGATACTCTTCATATATTAAAGAGTCAGGTGTAATTTAATGAATAAAAAAATCAAAACTGCAGCCAAATAAATATATTTTCGGTAAAAAGTATCCACATGGAAAGCAAGCCCACTTGATGCGGATCTTTCAAAGCAATTTAAACCTCAAAGTAGTTGTTAGCTCAAGGTCAACGCTTGATGGTTTTTCAATGTAATTAAATTTCTGTTGTTATCGGGGGTGACACAGAAAGCTTTTCCAACCACATTCTTAGGTGACACAGAAACTTTCGCTTTTCGGAAATATTTGGAATATCTTCCAGCTGATCTTAAAAATAATAATATAATAGTCCCTAACAATTCTGAAACGCCTCCATTTGGAAATCACAGCTAAAAATTCTTTCAACTGGAGCAGAGCTAGGCAAAATGGTATTATACTTATAGTAACAAAAAAACGGAAGATAGCGTAAGAAAATGAAAAAATTTGACAAGAAAAATGTTCATATATTTCGAAAACTAATATTTATTAACTTTTAAGGGGCTTAGATGTTTTTTCGGTAACAGTTGATTTGCAAGAAAATTGGAAAACAAATTTCGAAATACTAGAATAAGACCTAAATGCACAAAAAAAATCTAAAAAAGAGATGTACTCGTATATATAATTGTGAACTTGAAATGTTCAGAGGTGTAATTATTTCGAACTGAAGGTATGCAGTACCTATTAAAAGAATTTATTATTTTAGATCACAATCTATAACATAGAATATATTATATTCAACCGGTTTATTAACGAAACACAGAGAGGGTGATAAATAGTGAGCAAACTGCACGACAAAGTCGTTGTGAGCTTACAGTAAAAGAGTATATACATGTTTTTGTGAATAGCGCAGCAACAATAACATGCGAATTAGCTCACAAATTATTGCAATACAAAAACAAATATATAAAAAACAAGAACGCTGATGTGTGTTTCAGAAAGTGCCCGATTATAGTTCACTTCCCAGTGTGGAGGCTTGAGATTAGAAGTCGATTCTCGTAGACTAACATACATATGTACATATGTATGTGGATTTGCTACCGCTGACCACTGTTCGGGTGCGATTAACAAGTACTAACAAGTTGTACTCCATCGTCCACAAAACGTTTTCAGTGACTTTTCAGTTTTTAGTTAGTAAACGGCATCCAACAAAGACGGACGCCCCCAGAGCAAAAGAGAGAGAGAGATTCCAAGGCGGAGAACCTGTTTTACCAATTGCAGCCACAAAATGCCAGCACAAAAAGTGAATCCCGATCTCCAGAAGGAACGCAACACAGCCACTTTTGATCCCAAAGAGTTTTCCATCTTTTGGGCCGGTGGAGAAGAAAGATACAAGGAGAAGAAGACGCTGGGTAAGCAAATTTTGTAAATACGTACGTACGTATGTACATTGTACATTGTACATGGTATGTACTATTAGTATGCTAAGCCGAGAGCCATTAACATTAACTGGTTGGTTGGTTAGTTGGCTGGCTGGCTGGTGAGAGCTTTGCCCAAACGTATTTCACCATGACCAAGCGGAATTTAAAGCTGGGATTAAGCCATGGATTGTGCAGATCAAATGCGATTGCATTTGTAAGCGATAAGACTTTCCCATATGTTTTCTTATCCAACCAAAGCGAGGCTAGTGCCAAAAACTTATCAGCCTTTGTTTTGCTACACTTCTTCGGTGACGCTTGATTCATTCATTAGTTAAATGCAAATGCAAAGTCCATTAATAATACTTAAATGGCAACCATAACGTTTTTATCGAGGTGTTAAACTTTGAACCCACCGCTCGTAAACCAACATCTCCATATTGTGATTTATTGGAGTGGCGATTGCAAAAATAACCGTGTACTTTGGATGTACATTTGTGTCTCTCTCCCCACTTTGCTACTATTTTCAGGGCCACTTGAAGAGGCTATAAAATAAAACGAATGGCTGATAGCTTTATCTGGCAGATTTGCCTTAATCGTTTAAAGGCCATACCACACGGACATAAGTTGGCAACACCCAGGTCATCATAGACAGGGTGTACGTGCACCGTACACGTACAGAGAAAATATTTTCCTTTTTAGTCCAGCACTTAAATTTTTAACTAAATACCACCCTGATCCCTTGACGTGCGAAGTTTTTAAGACGTTGCAAATGGTTTTTTGATAGCTATAAATTCCTATAAATTGTTTTCATATTTTTATACAGACGTACATGGGCTATATCGACTCGGCTTTTCACGCTGATCAAGAATATATATACCTTATGGGATCGAAAATGTTTCCTTCTCCCTGTTACATACATTTGCACAATTTCATGATCCCCTTTTCCCATTTGTAATGAAATCAAGGCATACAAATTGTTTGATGTGAATCATCTATAATTTCGGTATAGAAGATTTTAGTGGGAGTAAAATTTGATTTCAGCGTCACGCATCACGATGACATGGCTAATATTGTGGTTTTGTTGTTAAGCTGTTGACACACAACCGCACCGAGTACTGAGAACTTAGAATCGAGTACTCAGTATCAAATACGAAGTACCGATTACTTAGAATAAAGTACTGGGTATCGTATACGGAATATCGAGTTCTTAGTATCGAGTACTTAGAATCGTGTACTTTGTATCGACTAATTCGTATCGAGTACTAAGTATTGACTACTAAGTATCGTCTACTAAGTATCGATTCGTGACTATCGAGTAGTCAGTAAAGAATTCTTAGTACAGTACAAAGTATTTAGTATGGAGTTTTTAGCATCGAGAATTTAGTATTTAGTACTGTAATATCCAGATTTGTGTACTGATTATCGAGTTTTGAGTATCGAATATATAGTAGTAACACACACATAATTATGTGATAACAGAGCATATCGTTTACGACATGTTTCACATCAAGGCCCCGTGAGTTTTAGCTACATTCACACCTTTTTTTTTAAATTTTTTTAAAAGAATTTATTTATACACTTGAAAAGTGTATTATTGTTTTGCCCAGAAGTTTGGAACGCATAGAAGGAATCATCTCCACCACATAAAGTATATATAATCTTGATCAGCATGACGAACTGAGTCGATTGAGCGTTGTCCACCCGTTTGTCTATTTCTACGCAAACTAGTCCCTCAGTTTTGAAGCTATCGATCTGAAATTTTGCACGGAGTCATCCTTTAGCTGCACACTGCACATATGTCAGAACAGCGGAAATTGTATGTTCACTTCTTATACCATACAAATTTTTGTATACCCTTGCAGAGGGTATTTTAAAATTGTCCGGATGTTTGTAACGCATTGAAGGAAGCATCTCCGACCACATAAAGTATATATATTCTTGATCAGCACGACGAGCTGAGTTTATTAAGCCATGTCCGTCTTTCCATCCGTCCGTCTGTCTGTTTATATGCTTTCTCCTCCGTCATCTTCACCAAACTTGGCACGAAGTCTTTTGGTACATATACGCTGCACATTTGTCGGAACCGGCCGTATCGAATGACTATGGCATATAGCTGTCATAGGAACGATCGGTCGAAAAACTAGTTTTTGTGAGAAAAACTTTTTTGATTTTAATGGAAACTCCTCCAAACTTCATATTTCTTAGTCTACTATCCTTTCCCATGATTCACCAAGTTTGGTCGTAATCGGACATCTATGTATATAGCATAGCTGTCATGGAAAAGTATTGTTTGAAAAGTAGTCTTAGTTAGAAAAACTTCTTCGTTTTCAACGGAAATGTGCTTTCACACAATTCTACAAACTTTGGTCTAAATCGGATGACTATAGCATATAGCTCCCATAGGAACGATCGGTCGAAAAACTAGTTCTAGTGAGAAAAACTTTTTTGTTTTCCAAGGAAACGTCCTTATCATTGGCATATACTTATTTTATATACTTTTACACAATTCTACAAAGTTTTGTCAAAATCGGATAACTATAGCATATAGCTGCAGTACGAATGATCGGTCGAAAAAGAAATTCTTGTGAGAAAAACTTTATTGTTGTAAATGGGATCGCCTCCAAATTTCGTAGTTAAGTTTGGTCGAAATCTGACATATATAGTATAGCTCCCATAGAAAAGTAAGCTCCGAAAAGTAGTCTTAGTTAGAAAAACTTTTTTCTTCTCAATGGAGGCTGCAAGGGAATACATTTTTTATTTTGATTTTGCTTTGACACTGACTTCTGAGATTTACAAAGCAGCAGTTTAGTAGCAAACAATTTTTTAAGTTTAAAAAACTTATTGCACAGTTAATCAAAATTGTACACCTTTTGCTTCTTTATGTAAAGCAATTTAAACCCTGATTAAACTAACAAATTTTCACAACAGTTTAAAACAATGTAAAAAACGCTAAAAAATGTTAATAAAAACTTGTGCATGCATATGTTGTGTTCGAAAATGATGAAAAAATACCTTGTAGTGCCAAACTGAGATCAGTAAAGTTGCCCTGTGACGGTTTCGCCCGGTTGTAGCAGCTCATAGCAAACCAAGACCAATTGGTGCGACCAATTACAGGGTATGACCTTGCCACTGTGAATATTTAGCTTTCGAGTCGATTTTGGCGAATGTCTGGGCGGCTTGTATGATTTTTTGCGCTTGGGGTTATCGTAATGAACTCATTATACACTTGAAAAGTGTTTTGAAAAGTGTAAGTAATCATCTCCGACCACATAAAGTATATATATTTTAGATCAGCATGACGAGCTGAGTCCATTGAGCTTTGTACGTCCGTCTGTCTTCGGTACAGGGGTTTAAACCTGCCGCCAAACTTTACGTTCTGTTTTTTTTGTCCGATTTGGGTTTGAATCTCGGATAAGCTTTAGCATCCAAACGTTGCTCCGTGTAATATTTCAAATTTTCTTTGACGCATCCGCCTGCTAAAACTTGGAATGGAGAACATTTAAATTAAGTTTGTTTCATTTCCAAGCTCTGAAAATGTCACTAGCCCATAAGATAGGATAAGATTCGGTACTTAAGATGTGCCGGATGCATAGTTTGTAAGTCGGATTTGGGTCCTAGACTAACATTTAAGTTTAAATTAGTTTTTGTCTTACTTGGAGCACACCTCTAAATTAAACATTTGGGTTCTTCGGTCCTTGGGTCCGGAGAGACATTTTTAAGTACAACAACATGACATTCAATTCGAAAAGTTTCACGTTCAAAATCGGCTGGACTATTTGGATTTCTTTCGTTTTAAAAACTTTAACAAACTTTGATTATTGAGACTCATCGCAATCGGCTATCAACATGTTTGTTTTCACATTTCTTCCTCTTTTCTTATAATTTGCGTTCAATTCCTTAAACTTTTATTTTGCAGAGAAAATGTTTCTGGAAGATCCGGCTCTAAAGGATGACTTACCCATTTCGTATTTGTCGCACAAGGAACTGTATGAGCACAGTTTACGCAAGGCCTGCATCATAGGCGAGAAGATTCGCAAGCTGCGTGCTGATGGCGAGGATGGTGTTGACACCTACACGTATATATACCTCTCAATCAATCAATCGATATACATTTGATCTTGGATTATCTCCACTGACAGTGCGCTGCTGGGCGGTTCGCTGGGTTCGGCCATATTGAAGGAGGGAAATCCATTGACCCTTCACTATGTCATGTTTGTGCCTACGGTTATGGGTCAGGGCACTGTGGATCAGCAGGTGGAGTGGTTAAGCAAGGCCTGGGATTGTGAGATTATTGGAACTTATGCCCAAACCGAATTGGGTCATGGTACCTTCTTGCGTGGCCTGGAAACGCGGGCCGACTATGATGCCCAGAAGCAGGAGTTTGTGATTAATACGCCTACATTAAGTGCCTATAAATGGTGGCCCGGAGGATGTAAGTATTTGTCTTTTGCAGTTTTCGACGGGATTTCATCCTATTTTCTGTTTAATAGTGGGTCATACAGCCAATCATGCCATTGTGGTGGCTCAGCTCTACACCAAGGGCGAGTTCCGCGGCCTGGCGCCTTTTATTGTTCAGCTCAGACACTCGGAGACTCATGAACCGATGCCTGGCATCGATATTGGCGACATTGGCACCAAACTGGGCATGAAGGCGGTGAATAATGGTTATCTGGGACTAAAAAATGTGCGTGTGCCGCTCAACCATATGCTTATGAAGAATCAACAGGTCCTGCCCGACGGCACCTATGTGGCTCCCAAGAATAGTGTGCTCACCTATGGCACTATGGTAAGGAGTTGCGGCATTGCATCCTTTTCAGTTAACCAAAATCCTTTTCCAGATGTTTGTACGCTGTGCCTTAATACGTGACACCGCCCAGAGCCTGGCCAAGGCCTCAACCATAGCCACACGTTACTCGGCGGTGCGGCGTCAAAGCCCCATCGATCCCAATGAGCCGGAACCACAAATTATGGATCACACCACACAGCAGCTGAAGCTATTTCCCCAAATAGCCAAGGCTATTGTGTTCAAGACCACAGGCGATGGCATCTGGAATATGTACAATGTGATATCCGGAGAGATTGAGCAGGGTAATTTGGAACGTCTGCCTGAGATGCACGCTCTCTCCTGTTGCCTCAAGGCCATTTGCAGTTCTGATGCTACCTCTGGTGTGGAGACCTGTCGCATGTCTTGTGGCGGCCATGGTTACATGGACTGTTCCAATTTCCCTACTATTTATGGCATGACCACTGCTGTGTGCACCTACGAGGGAGAGAACACGGTAATGTTGCTACAGACGGCACGTTATTTGGTCAAGGTTTATGGCCAGGCATTGAACGGAGAGCAACTGGTGCCCACAGTGGCCTACATAAATGACGCACTGAAACAAAAGAAGTTTGTGAATTTTGATGGCTCCTTCGAGTCCATAGTCAAGGCCTTTCAGTTTGTGGCCGCCAAGTAAGTGACTTTGAAGAGGTGCAAGAATTGATCTAAATGTTGTAATCCTTTAGCAAAATACGCATAGCCTACGAGCAGATCGAAATGCGTCGCAAGCAGGGACATGGCACCGAGGTGGCAGCCAATCTGAGTGGCATGTTCTTGACCGCGGCTGCGGATGTAAGCAAAGAAGCGTGGAGTTTATAGTTTTTCTTAACAAAATTTTGATTGCAGATCCATGGTCGTGCCTTTTTGGCTCAATCTGCCTACACAGAGCTCAAGAACTTATCGGCTCAGGTCTCGCCCGCTCTGGCTGAAGTGCTCAAGATAGTGCTGGAGCTGTATTTGGTGGATGCCTGTCTGAATCGCATAGGCGACTTCTTACGCGTAAGTTTGAAAGAGGAAAGAGCTGAAATTTGGATTTGATTTTGTTTCCTTTTTTACGACAGTTTATCGATTTAAGTGATGAGCAAGTCACCAAGTTGGAGATGCGCCTGGAGAGCTGCCTTAAGAGATTGCGTCCAAATGCTGTGGCTCTGGTAGATAGCTTTGATCTGCATGATCGGGTTTTAGACTCGGCCCTGGGTGCCTACGATGGCAATGTGTATGAGCACATATTTGAGTCCGCCAAGAAGAATCCATTGAACAAACAGCCCGTGAATGAGGCATTCCACAAATACTTGAAGCCTTTCATGAAGGCACATTTGTAAGAGTTGTTGAGTTATTTCTTTTGTAAATAGTTTTTTTCATGTCTATTGTTGTTTAATCTAGTTCAACTAGTCTAGTTGTTATACTTATACTCGGAAATGCCAGAATGATTTAGTAAAATACATTTTTTTAATTGTGCAATCCTTACTTACGGTTTGTTTTACCTTATGATGTTATTCTGTATGCCTTTATGCTAGGGTAGTTCAGAACCAAACCGAAAATATGAACTGGGTTGTTTTATCCCACCTAATGAACTCACCAAACATTTCTGCTTCCAACAATTACTTCTTTCTGGCCAAGCAGCATTTCTCCTATAAAGAAAAATCCAACAATTGTGACGATTCTTGGACAGCCTTGAAGGAATAGAAATTGTTTCAATGCGGAATCCGTATGCTGCCTGAAAAATGGTGAACAATCGTAGCTAACGATGGACTAAGTTAAAAAGTTATAAGCTCTTTGCTTTCTGATAATGGGGACTACCGGAAAGGTTTGAACCACCAACACACCTTTTTTAGAAGACCCTACTTTGGAAGCCGAAAACTTTTTGAGTAGCCCTTGCATTCACATATTTTTTTTTTAATTGAGCAACCAATTACAAAAAACAGAATTACAAAATCTTTTCCCGATTTCTTTCCACAATTTTGAAAAAAACTGGTCTAATTCAGTCGTCTAGACCAGAAGAGGGCTTACTTAATAAGTATTATTGGCTAGATAAACGCGATTTACGTTTTAAAACTCATCAGGGTCCTGAACCGAACTGTTTTTCTTTGTGATTTTCGGTTCGGTTCAGCATTTCTGAAAGGAAGCCGGTTCGGTTTGGTTCAAAACCGGTTTGCATCCCTGACTAAAATTCTAAAGAATTTGAAGTATGAGTAGGATGTCAGGCAACCCTTAAATGGATACCGGCTATGCCCTTCCGTCCAAGCTTTACACGTATATAAGCTACATTTAGAGGGGCCCTTCGTTTTCGAATATTTCTCACGTTTTTAATATTTTCTAACTCTTAGCCTGCCATTATTTTGGGTTCGTTTACTCAAGTACAGACTGTTTTATCGGCAACAAACAATGAAAAATGGCTGTCCAACATTAACAATAGCCTTTTAAAAGAAATTCTAAATTGTTGGTCATGCTTAAAGATTTTTCTTGAGTGCTGGAGCCGCTGACAAGGAAGCTACAAATCATAAATCATACACTGAAAGGATGACGGCTATCAACGAAAACGGAATAAACACTCACTTCACCAGCAAACTATTAAACATGGTGGTTCCAGCAAAATGGTATGGAACTGGATATCTTACAACAGAGAATTTGTTAAAACTGTCGTGGAAGCACTAAAGCAAGAAGACTTAGAAATTTATTTAAGACAACTCAGTGAACTGCTTAGACACCGGCTCTTAGCCAGGCTAAGAATCGGTGTGATGTTCGAAGAATAAATCACAAAAATTATTAGGAGATCTGGTCTATAGTAAAGGAATTATGGATTGAACTTTCCAAATGAAGATGCGAAACTTCAATTCCGAATCGATGTGGAGCGGTTATTACCCCCAACAACATATTCTTGGTCTAATAAAACTTAAACATTTATAGAAACATCTATAAAAATGTAAACCTTTTCGCCCTTTTGCCCCATATTTCTGAGTTGTTTTATGACAATTTCACAATTCTTATGCAATTTTCATTAACAAGCCTCAATTAAATCTTGACCGATGGTCGACCTCCACTGGTTAATTGAAAACAAAACTGATTATTGGTTTGTGAAGAAAGCTTAAACTAAACACGCTTTATTAAAGGTTGATTTTACGGATTGATTTGTGGTTGTTTAGATAGAGAGTGCAACTCATTGACTCACTGGACTCTTGGCGTTTGTACGCTGTGCATAGAGCCTACGTAGCAATCGATTGCCACTGAGGAATGTGAATACTGCGATGGGTATCAGCAGACGCAGTGTTTGGAACATATCCAGTTGCAGCCAGAAAACAAAGAACAAGCCCAAAATGCCGCCAAAGCCCAAATGGAAACCAATGGTGCTGGGCGACAGCGTTAGATTGGACACATTAATGCCCAACTTGCCCCAGAAGACAAAGAGCAGCACCAAAGGTGTGATGCACAGGCCGGTGAAAATATCGGAGACGATGCGTGGCGGACGCTTCTCAGGCACGCGGAACTGATGTACTATCTCCGGTAAAGGACCGGTGGTCGGGGACTTTGGCTGCACATCTGCAAGAAATAGGAGTGTTGGATTGAGTATGTTAAAATATAGCAATAGTTAAATAACTCACCTCGATCTTGGTTAAATTTCAGCTGCACATCTGCCACCAACCATTCGAAAGAGTTGGAAAGCGAAGCATCGCCCACCGTCAGGTAGATGTTGTAGGTGCCACTTTGATAGTTGAAATTCTTGCCATTTGTGCCCACATCCATGTCGAATTTGTATGCCTTGCTGCTGTCCTGTTCGGCCACGAAAATGATCTCCTTGTCCGTTTCGGGGTTATACAGGCGCACAAAAGCCTGCTGCACCGCAATGGGCTTTGTGGCACCCTCCTCGACTAGCACCACCTTGAGCAGCAGTTTCTGCGTGCTGTCCGCCGTGAGGATTTCTTTCAGTTTGCCTGGATAGCTGACGCTTTGCTTGCGCGTGGCCGCACTGGCATCGGATTCAGCTAAGCCCAGTTCCAGGGACTGCACTTTGACACGTCCCAGTACCTTGAACTGCAATTTCTGCTTGTAGACATCATCGACATTCAGCTCGGCGTGATAAATGCCACGTGCTGGCTTTAAACTGGTCAGATCGGCCACATAGGTGGTCTTGTCTGAGGATTTTGACTGCAGTTTCAATT
Organism: Lordiphosa collinella; assembly: GCA_018904265.1. Taxonomy (NCBI): domain Eukaryota; kingdom Metazoa; phylum Arthropoda; class Insecta; order Diptera; family Drosophilidae; genus Lordiphosa; species Lordiphosa collinella. The sequence goes on from JAEIFV010000223.1 coordinate 112,179, forward strand.
TATCCGCCACCACAGAGTTATCCTTCTTGAGCAGAACCTTGGCCACCAGGTTTTGGGGGGCAGGAGACAAGGGCTTGCCCAACAGATCGACCACGGCAACATTTAGCGTGGGCGATTGGGCCTCCAGCTGACCATTGCCAATCAGCTGCACACAAATGGGAGCAATTTTGTCGGCTTCGCTCAAAGTTTTTAGAGCCTCGATAAGCACATGCGCTCCCTTGGCTGTTTGCACCGAACGACGGCTGAGGAAGTAGTTCGCAAACTTGACAGCCTGATCGGCGGAGACGGGAGCTGGCTTATTGTAGGCCTTGGCCACACCAAAGGCACCGTTGATAATCAGCGCTGTTATGCTAAGGCCGCCCTCGAACTGCAACAGTTTGCCATCGACTTCGTCCGCCTGAACAATGGCATCCTCAACACGGTTGGCAATAAAAGCCGCACTGTTGCCGCCCAGCTGGACAGCCACATTGAAGGCATAGCCCAGACCACTGAGCGTATCGTCTTTCTTGAGCAGCTCCTGCAGACGCTTTACAACCTTCGCCTGGGTTGCCTCATTCACCGCCACCCCGAGTGCCTTGTGCGTGATCAGGCGATAGTAAACCTCCTGGGTGCTGCCCAACTCCGATTCGAGTGAACTGTAGACCTTCGAAAGCAAAGCCTCGTCCAATTTGGCAGCACAGCGTAGATTCTTGCTGGCTCCCATCAAGTAGTAGTCCTTCTCAAAGCTCTGCAAGGCAACCAGTCATTAGTGAGCACCAAGCCCAGTGGAGGAGTGTGAGTACTTACATTCAACTTGGATTCCTTATGCAGGGCCACCACCTTCTGGCACAATTTGTCCTTTTGCTGGGCATCCGTGGTCTCAATGTTGAGGCTGGAGTAGAATATGGCTTGCAGGTCATTGGAGGCAAATCCATCGACAAACACTTTTTGCAGGCGGGTGAGATCTTTGGTCCCGAGATAGCTGTCGACGGTTCGCGTACTCCACGTCGTTGCACACGAGCTTAGTACGCAGAAGATGGCCAACGCTGTCGAAACTGAATTTAGTCAGAGATTTTAACTTAAAACAATGCCGGCAAGCGCCAGACAGAGACAGCAATATCGTGGCCAGCCAGCGATGGAGCCGTAGCCGGCATTTGTTGTGTGGCAGGACTTGGCTTGCACTCACCTAATTTCAACATTTTCCTATGATGTATATGCGCTTTGGCACGCTCCTTATATGCTATAGGAAAATAAATTAATAGCGCTTTTAAATAAACTAAATAGCCAGCACCGCCTGTTTCCTTCTCGATACGTTTTTCACAGACACGTCAGCGGTAGGGTTGTCGCCCAACAAAACCATCGATAGCAGCATGCTGCGTGCAACGGGCACACTGCGGGAAGTACAAAACTAGAGCTGCATAATTCTGCGTCAACGCTGGCGGGAATATTTACAAGTGAGCAAGTTAGTTTGTTAGCATGTACAGGGTGGCTGATGAATATTGCTACATTAAGAAAGTCAAATAACTTTTTTTTCAGTGTATGGAATTCTGTTTTCTTTTATTCATGTTAAAGCTCATTCAATTTTATTAAATATAGCTTAATTAGATCTAAAAATAATTGAATTTAAATCCCCCCTTCGTTGAGCTCTCTTATCAAAAAGTTGTTCTTACTGTTGAGAGTTGACCAGGAATAGCCGCAATTGTTGCTCGAATTTATTGCTTTAGTTCATTCAAATTTGTCGGTTTTGTTTTGTAGACTTCCTGTTTGCAAGAACCCTACAGGAAAAAGTCAGGTGCAGTAAGGTCGGGCTACCTGGGGGGCCAACGGAATGTGGAGTTTCTGGATATCAGCTTATTAGGAAATTTTCGTCGCAGTTCATAACAGGCTGGGCTATGTGAGGAGTTGCACCATCTTGCTGAAACCACACAAACTTGAAAGGAATTCTCTTTCGGCGTAATTTTGGATAGAAAAACTCTCTCAGCATGCTCAAGTAACGGTCTCCAGTAACAGTAACGGTGTGACCGTTTCTTCAAAGATGTAGGGCCCGACAATGCAGAGTGATGAAACTTCACACCACTCTGTCACACGAAGTGGATGCAATTCCGTCTCATGGAGTATCTGTGGGATGGAAGTACTCCATATTCGACAATTTTGTTTGTTTATGATGCCGTTTAAGTCGAAATGGGCCTCGTCAGACATAAAAAAACAGTGAGTACCTCTGATACAGAGTATAAAAACTGACATAGAGCTTTTTAAGGTATGAACAAAGATTGCATATCTTAAAAGTAAGTGGGGTCATAGGAGAATTTGACCCACCTAGGATGAGTTATTCCTCGAAAACCCCTTAAATCCCAGACGTCCCGTCGTGTAGTTTCATGTAAATTTGATTCTAAAATTTAGTCATGCGTAATGTACGCTTATATACGCTTTTATTAGCCAGCTTTAAACAAGAAAGCCAACTCCATAGAATCTAAATAATTGACTGACTGCGAGTCCAAACGGCTCAAATGTAAATGACAAGCACCTTCCTTCTCCTTGTTCCTTCTTCATTTAACATATAGAATTAACTTTTAACTCCAAAATTTGCCTGCTCGGACTTTCTCCGCCCCCCCCAAGTTTTTCTAGGGTGCAAACTTCTCGGTGCACTCCTGGATGGGTCTGGTAATAGAATACTTCTTTTTAAACGTTTTTGTGGCATCACCATCATGATTCCACAGTGTGATGGCCGTGGTACAGTACAATGGATATTTGTTGACCAAAACCTCCTTGCGTTCTTCATCCTCAGGCGGAACGTCCTTGCAATACTGTTCATAGTACTCGGATTGACTTTCTTCCAAGACCATGGGCTGCGTATTTTGGCGGTTGTACTCATCGAAGAACTCCTGCCACAGGAACTGCTCCATTCGATTGGCTCGGGTGGCTGTAACAGGCGCAGGAGCATTAAAAAAATGCATCTATGCTAAAACCAAATCCCTTGCTTACGCAGTACTTTCTTGATTTTGGGTGGACCAAAGCTGATTTGCGTTTCGCTAAGTTCCATGGGACATGGGGGCTTCTCTTTAGATTCGGCCATGTTCTCTCGATTCAAGTGTGTTACAACTAACGAAAATAATTTATTATGAGGCGAGCAAACGGATGAGTGTCAATGAATGTTTTCAAGGCCTGCTAGGCTTTGCTTTGCTAGGCAACCGACTGTTCCGGCTGCGCGTTCTGCGCCGGCGCTTCGTCCTCGACAATGAGTGAAACCTCTTTGGGTCTAAGTATGCAGTAGTAGACCACCAGTGTGGCCAGAAATAGAATGCCAGAATATACAATCCACTCCCAGATGAAACCAAACCACCAGGACTCGAACTGCTCGTTAGCATACCAAATGGCTGACATGGTGATGTTTTCGATAAGTGTCAGCAGCAGATAGCTCACATACCACCTTCGTATGCTCTTAAAGCACACCCGAAACTCGAGCAGCACAAAGATGTAGATGTAGCCGAGCACCAGGTAGAACAGAGTGCGATTCCAGCCTCCCCGGCAATGCGTCTCCAGCGCCAAGGCAGCCAGCATGAGAGCATAGTGCACGCCTACCACTATGAAGAACGCCTGGGGATAGAAGACACAGAATGTGGCCAGGGACAGCATACGCATGGTGATGAAAGCAATCCAACCAAAGAAGGCAACAGTACGACCAGCAAAATCATCCTGCTGTATGCCGTTGACTATTTTGGTGGGTCTGGGAAAGTAAAAGTCCACCACATCCTTGGGTGTAAGCGGTGTACCCTTGGGAGAGGGCGCCGGAGGTGTATTTACTAGCGGAGTACGTTCCGAATCGTTGAAATCCTCGTTGACACGCCCTATGAGTAGTTTGGGCGGTCTTGGCACATGATCCTTGATATACAGCTGGGCATTAACAAGCAGCATGTCCTTAAAGGTTTCCAGCTGGGAGAGCGGGCGCGTAACACGTCGACTGCTGCGCCTGTCGGACATGGTGCGTCGCAGGTCAGCCTCTGGCATAGTCCTCAAAGCGGGTATGGAAGGTGGTGCGGTGACAGGTGGAGGTGGTGGCGCCGGTGTTTCGGGCACCGTATCCAGCACTTCAATGCAGTTTAAATTATCCAGTTCCTGTCGACTTAAAAGGCGCAACTTGGGTTTGGTCACCTCGTGCAACTTATCATCATCGGTGGCATTCCCTGTGGCAGTAATGGGTGGTCCTGTATGAAGTAGAGCCTTTGTTTCCAGTCGCTCCAGCCCCTCATTGTCCACCTCGTCCTCGCCTTTGATGTTTAGTTCATGACTGGCAGCTGCTGATGGCTCCTGTCTGGCATGAAAGTTAGCCATGATCTTGTCGGAGGCGGGAAAACTGGCTATAGTACGTTCCGACTCTCGCTTTTTGCGCTCGGCCTCGCTGCACAAGCGTTCGTTCTGTTCCAGCAGGCAGCAATGCGCCTTCACCTGTTGCTCCGTGGCCCAGGGATAGTGACGACCCACACGACGTTGACTCTCTATGCGATGGTAACTGGTAGTTACCCCTGCCAGATCTAGGGCAGAGAATACTAGGCACAAAGCTTGCACAGCGGCTGCAAAAGGCAAGGATGAAATTGGATGAAATATGGAAGTTTTAAGCTTTCTTTTCATACTCTACTTACACGTTTCGTAGTTTCGGAAGAGATCCTGGGAAAGCATATGATACAACTGTAGTATTATCTGCGGTGCTGCCTGTGCATAGGCCTGGATCAACAGATATAGCTCTATGTTGGAGGTTTGCGTTGCCTTGGCCAGGCACTTCATCCGTTCGATATCGTCGTCATTGTGGTACAGAGACTCGATGGCCCAGAACAAGCGCATGGTGAACCTATTGTGAAATACTAAAAGTGTCATTAGGGCCTCAATCTTAACCTCCTCCCACCTTACCTATAAACCACAAAGAAGGGGAAGAGCAACAGACGTAGCAGACCCAAAGCTAGGCCAGTGCATTTACCCAGGCCAGCACTGGCGCTAGTACGCTGCTCCTGGGAACTGATCACAAGTACAAAAGTAAGCACAGGTGGTATAAACACCAGGACCAGTGTCCCGGCTCCAAAACCCACTTCATGCTGGCTCAAGTGCTGATAGCCCAGTGCCAGATCCGCGGCAGTCTGAACAATGTAGACCAAAAGTGCCAGACAGGTGGGCAATATGTACGAGACATAGATGCGAGTGCGACTGCGTATGGTGTAGCCCAGTATATGTTCTGGGGGATTGGCGGCATTCATTTCCGATTTCGCTACATCCGACGGTTGTGAAATCCCAAATATTACTACTTGGCTATGAGTAAGCGCACTCCCACCAATTGCTTATCAATGGGCTGGGTTCGCCCAGGGCCAAGATTAGATAAACGGTGACAATGTGCTGGTGGTAGAGAATGCCTTAGTTTTGTTTACATTTTGAAATTGATGCGGTCTGTATTAGTGAGCCAAACACTTGCTCACTTGTTCAGTTACTGACTCCGTTGAGGTAACGCGAGTCTAAAGTTTTGCATCTTGGATACTTTTAGTGTAGCCAGGTGGGACATTAAATTTCCATGGTTTGACATATTTGATCACAACATCGAGTTGACTTCGGTCATCCAGAAGCGCTCTCACACTCCGAAAACCTAGCGTAGTCCTTTTTCGAAAATTGAAGGATTTGCATCCACGGTTTGGTTGATGTGTATCCACCTACTTAGCGAAGACGCTACATTTTAAATCTTGATTCATACTATTTACGCCTTCTCACAACAAGCTCACTACAAATCGGCTAGGGAAGACACTTGTCTGGTTTTTTACAGTCTGAAGTTTTTGAGCGTCTCGGTCGGGTAACAGGCAGATTCAAAAAACTTGCAGAAAGACTGCCCGGCAAAGGCTTACAGCAGAGTTAATTAGAGAGGAGTGGTTATTGTCTCATGTCCCATACAGAATTAAGGAAAAGAAGATCGTAACCTCACTTACAACCTATGGAATTATACTGTTACCATACTTGTACGATGATTTATTATTAATTTTGATTTAAGTAGAACTTAAGATGATCCGTTGTGTTTGGAACAATTAAGAAATTGAAGTTGAAAGTCCTTTTAAATCAGCGGTGGGCATGAGATTTGAGTTTGAGAGCAGTCCAACAACAAACACAGAAAATGAACAGCCCTTTTTGGCGAGGCTCCAGTCGGCAAGCCAGAAACACACTGCATGTATTTGTTTTTGCAGTCCACTCGATCGCGCACACTGCACCTGTTGGGCTGACTGCTTGTGCGACTTATCGGCGCCCTGCGCTAATGCGTAATGGATTTGTTGTTTTAGCTCGCTTCGAAGCAAAATAACTATGTGCTGCTGGCGCCAAGAAATGGGGTAATTTTTAATGAGACTGCGTGGCGCCAGTTGCCGTAAAATAACTCTCGGAGCAATGGGAGCAAGGGCTTGCCCATCGCTGTTTTGAATCCTTGAGTTCTTAGCTAAGGGCGGGCTGTGAGATTTCCAGTGCTCTGGTTTTCAATTACCCTCGGTTTTCAATTCCTCGGATTTGCTGGAGTTGTTTTCTTTGGTGAAGCTTAGTCAAGCCCGCGTGCAGTCTTAACGACAGTCTTTAAGCTTCTTGCAAAGAATTTTATATATGTTACTTATTGCGGATTTCTGCCGTCTTTGCCCTGCTAAGTGTATCTAATGCTTCTCTACTTTTCCGGAAACTCTAAAAAAAGTGAACACGAACGATTGTATCAATCTTAACACCGCTCGGCTATGTTGATGCGGGATTATTTCCTATTCTTGCAAGATCCATTGCGATACGTTGTGCTTTTGAAGGCATTAAAGCCCCTGAACGCCCGAATCGGGACCGCATTACTTCATTTCTTTCCAAACATCAGAAATAAGAGGCAAAGTCAAATGAAATATCCCACCCGACAATTTCTCATATGTATCCGGACCTACAAGAATTACGTAAGTTTCTCTTAAAATCGATGTCCGCTTTTCCTTAGAGATGCGGGTTTCAAACGGACATCAGTTATTACGATAGTTTCTCTTAAAATCGAAATCCTTTTTTCTTTGGAGATGCGGGTTTCAAAAGGAGAAGATTCATTTATCGATCCGTTTTCGCTATCGAGCAAGTGTCAAGAATGGACCCGAACAAGTGCCTCGATAACCTACGTTTTGCTGCCACAAACTGAGCGACAGGTAATACTTTTTCGGACCAAAATCGGACACGTTTTCGAGGTCGATTGTCGGGTGGGATAGGTAAAATGTCAGAACTTTATAATTAAGGTCACACCACAAGGCCCTTTTCAGTGGAAACAGAACACGAGCTACTCATCTTTGTTCAGTTACTCACCCAATACTGAGTACCCTAGCATACCAAAACTATGAAGTTAAGAAATTCGCTAAAGTGAGGAAGAAGTGGCGATTACTTGCATGCGATTTATTTAATGTAAGTGAAAACAAAATATGCTTAACCTAGGAATCATACCAGGTCTTTTTCATCCAATTGGAAGGCTTACAGGGTTCCTCAAGCACCACAAATGAATCCTGTGGCTGCTGTTGCTGTTGATTTTCGGTGTGTTGCTTGGTTCTTCGACAGCCCAGGGCATATTTGGGATTCCCCTCGATGATCGAAGAGTTTTCGCGACAATTGGCCGCATTTTGCAGAACGGAAGCACGTCTGCCATATCTGGCAGGTTTTTTGGCCGCATTACCCACCACACCCACATCCTCGAAGGTGGGTGCAATGGTTGTTGGAGGCACCATTTTGGTTTGTCGCTGCCGTGAAGTGCGTCGCTTGTGGGTGACCTGTTGACGCACTTCCTGTGACGAGTCCGAGCTCTTGCGTAGATTTCCCACATCGCCTTCACGCGTCCTTTCGCGCAACTGATAGTTGTACTGAGCACGTCGATACTCGGGTGTGGCGGTGACTTCGGAAGCCGGGACTGTGGTGCAGCTGGCAGTTGGCTCCGACTGGTCCGGCTGATAGCGTGGGCTGTGCTTGTCCGGGGCTCCGGTGGTGGAGCTGGGCAGGCGAAAGCAAGAGGCAGGCTTTTGCACTATCGGACGGGACCGTGGGAAGTCTATGTAGTTGTTGCGGTATTCTGGATTAAATTCGATTTTGCCTCTGAGGCGCAGGTAGGGCTCGCGGGCCTTTCCCTTGTCGGGCATCTCGGTGATTTGTGGGTCTCGGAAGCTCTCGTAGTACTCGGGGATATTTGTTGTGAATTCACCACGCGGCCGCAGGTGATCGTCCGTCTTGAGTGATTTCTCTTTGGCCATATTCTTGGGTGGGTCAATGAATTTATCGCGATATTCGGGCACTTCGGGGGCAGGTGCAATGGGATCACTCGATCTCTCCGAGCCGGAGATGCGCAGATTGTCGTCCTTCTTGATGGGGGCGCTCTTTGAGTAGTTGGCATACATCTTGAAGCTGTCCTGGTACTCCGGCACAGCCACAAACTCGCCCTGTATCTTGATGCTGCTCATCTGCGGTATGGAGAGAGCCTTCTCGATGGGAAACTGCTGGACATACTGGCGCTTGTATTCCGATGGTGCAGGCACTTGACCCTGCTCCTCGTCGGCAGCAGCCTGTGCTCTCAATTGGAGATGGCACCTTTGTTGTTCCTGGGCGGCCACATCGCGTTTGAATTTGTCGGTGGCCAACTTGGATCCCTGGGGCAACGCATCGCTGTCGTCGCGAAACATTTCCCGTGGCAATATCTTCGAGCTGGCGTCCAGCATGGGATACATGAGGTATGAGGAGTTCTTCATGTCACCATCGGCGTTCCCCTTTCCACCGAGCTGCAAGTTCTCTGGATTGCGAACGGGATAAGTGCGGGAGCTGAAAATTAATATACGAAATCATCACAATCATTGCCCATCCTATACCTCTACACACTCACAACTGCAAGTCCTCGGCGGTGTACCAGTGATATTTATCCTGGTGCTCCGACAGCAGCTGCATGAATCCTTCCAGACGCAACGAAGTCGCGCGCCTTAGCAGTGTCCTGGTTCTGATGTGAGCGCCAATGCCGCGGCAGCAATAGTGCTTTCGGTACTCAGATTTTAGAGACCCAAAGGACACCACTGGCTCGTCCCTGTTGTATAGGCAGATGTTGCTGCGAGTGTGCAAATGAACAGGTTGCCGTCGGCGGAAGAATTTGAGATCATCGACAGCTATGTACTCGTGTGGATTCTTGATGGTGAACCGACTAAGCTCGTTGTGCTTCTGATGGGCTCCGGTCAGATCTGGTTCGGAGAAAGACCGATTCCAGCTGGTGCTGCAAATGGAAATGGTGTTGTCTGTGAAAAAAACCCCGCCCTTGGCAACCCAACCAAATAACAGGGAACCGCTCTAATGGCAGGTGTACAAAAAAATCCTTTTGCAAAATATAACTACAAACATGTGGCAGAGGAGGGAGGAAGGAGTTCAGTCTGGGGCCGAAGGTATTTGAAATGGCGTGCCAGCACATAGCCATGTTGCTAGGAATACACACACAGGTAAACAAACCGAGGCATATACCAGGGAAAATGGAAAATTGCTGCAAATTAGAAAATTGTCTGCCAGATTTGACAGAGGCAAATTGATAGAGCTCATGCCACATCCAAATCGATGTCAATCAATAAGTCCACAAACACACTCTCTCCGTTGTTTAACCTGGCAACCACATGCGGAAATGAGTTTTTCGTTGAGGCATTGTCAAGGACTTGAAATACCATTAAGCCCGAGTGGCAATTACCTATGCAAGTGCCACCGTTTGGTCATAAACGATGCACTGACGTGCATGCAAATTGCATTGGTGGAGCCAGCACCTGTTGCTCTCGTCGGTTATTTTTATGAAAGGTAGCTGTTTTGGCATATTCAAAGGCTGTAAAGCAATTCGGGGGCAGTTTTAAAAGTGCGAGAAATTCTTAATTTCTGCAAAAGTTTCGGTTTGAGTTTGAAAACGCCTCATAAAGTTTAAGATTCAGTTCGTTCATAGCTATGAATTCCTTTTTTGTTTCCAATTTATTAGTTTTCTTTGCAATTAGAAGGTAGAATCACTTTGTACTCGTACAAAAATATGTGGACTTGTAATGTCATTTTACAACTTGACTCTTGCTCCAGTTCCCTTCCCAAAATAGTACTAGGGTTTTTGCTAATGCGGGCTTGGCGTTCCCAAGCAGATATAACAATTCCGACATGAGAAGGCAGTTCTTCACCTGCAATCGTCGCGCAATAGAACAGGGAAGATTCTCCAAAAACTTTCTAGTTTAGATATTATTATCGAAGAAAAAGAGAGTTATTTCTAAACATAGTCTCCTTTAAGATCGGTCCACTTAGCTCTCCATTTTCCGAATGTCCGATTAGTTAAACTATGCTGAGTTTTTTCCGAATTTGAATGTCTCATAATGCCATTAGTTTAGAATCTATACGTGGGGTACTATTTATATTTCGGGAAGTAGTAAAACTAATGCCATAGTTAAAGTCTAAATAAAGTTAGACATTTTTTAGCATAAAGGCTCTTACAACGTTTTGATGTCAAAACAATTTTCGAAACACTTTTTCCACTCCGATTGAGGCACCTCCAAAAAAATGGATTTTTAACGCATCAACAGTTTCTTACGGCGTAGAAAATAACGTTCAGCACGCAGTTTATATAAAGGAAATCATTGTGTGCTAAATCAAGCTGTACGGCGGATGAGCCATCAATTTGACGTTTTCGCCGGTCAAAAAGTCGCTTGTGTGACGTGATGAGTGGAAGGTGTCATGATTGGTTTGCGGTTGGTTTTGCGAATTTCTTCGAATACTTCCGTCAAACAAATGGTCATGTACCACTCAGAATTGACAGTCCTTCATTGCTGAAGCGGAACAGTGGCCACATGACCCACTCGGCCGGAGAAACAAGCGACCATTTGCTTCAAAGTGCTTCGTGCGCGAACAACTTTTGTGGGATTTGGCTTGTCTTGGAACACCTACACGGTCGATTGCTGTTTTGATTCCGACTCATACGCATATTTCCATGATTCGTCACATCTTAAAAACGTCTTTGGGAGCATCGCGATCTTATTTTTCCAGAATTTCTTTGCACCAATCTAGACGAGCTATTTTTTGTACGATTGCATGCTGGTGGAACTAATGTTTAGGGATACCTTAATCTCACGGTATCACATGACGATCTTGCTCGGACACCAATATTTTCGAAGTAATACCGAAACTAAAAAAACCCAAACACCCCCCCTAACCTGAAATTTGGAAAAAGGACCCCTTTTATGAAGTCCATATATCATAAACCGCTTGGAATTTTGTTTTTATATCTTTGGCATTGCTATAGATATATACAAGAGGAAAAAAATACCTAAATCGACAGACCAAAAAAATGGCATCTAGTGCTTCAAATCTTGAAAAAAGAAAAAAATATAGTTTTTTCATGTTTTTTTGGCAGAAACGGCTAAACTAATGGTAATTTGGCAAACCTTTCTTCAGTGACTCTCTAAATCATGCCAGCTTCATACGAAGACTCCTTCTTACTATTTCGGTACTCCGAAAGTGATATTTTATATACAGCGCTTTGTTTTTGTCGTGATTTTTTAAGCATATATTTTAACGTTATGTGAGAGCATAAGAAGAAAAAGTGAGACGATGATACTGAGTAAGAATAGAGAGCAGCTTTGGACATGTATATGTGTAAAAGTGTAGGCCTGCTACATAAGGTGAATTCTTTATTGTGTTGTTAAGGCTTAAATAAAAAAATTGTTAAGGCTTAAATAAAAAAGAGCCGGTGTCCAAATTTCTGTTTATTTTCTGTTTATTTTGAGGCCATATAGTGCCCAAAAGGAAACAAAGAATAAGGTTTTCTCCGGAATTTAAGCTGACCGATTTGAAGAACTGATCGAAGCGGGTGACTAAATGCCAAGTACAGTGTGCGGAAATTGTTACGGCCACTTTTTGGATTGATATCAGAAAAGGCAGAAAATTGAGTTCTATGAAGTCCCTGCTCGGGCGCCATCTGTAAGGTAGTGTCTAAAGCAGAGGTATAACTCCGTTTGGCCAAGGCTATTTGCAGCAAAATTTATAAGTGCTGGGACTAACAAGGACTAAAAGGGATCGTGCTCAAATCAGGTGGGGCCTGAGTCACGTCGAGAATCTGCGTGTAGGAAAAGAAAACTCTGTGGATATAGGGCAGGGTATCTGTGGCGGGGGCAATAGTTGACCAATCGCACCGGAGCTTTGTCCGGAGCCGACGAGGCAAGAAAATACCTGGCAGCGAACACGGTTATTAAACAGGTGGGGGTCTAGCCAAATAAGCTCGTTGAGTTCATACTCCATTCAATGCCTGATGGTAGCCAAATAAGCTATCGTTGAAATGCAAAAAATATACTTCCAGTTTCAATGCCTGATGGTGCCGAGACGCCCCTAGCCTCCGAGTCCGGATGATATTTCCACATGGACAGCCAAGACTGCTTTTACAGATAAAATCGATTTTCAAGATGTCGATAACGAGCCTGATATTGAAGATGAAAGACCGAATCCGCTAACACAAAACGAAATGGAAAACCTTGTGGCTGTTTAAAAAATATCACTTTCAGAGTACCGAAATGGTTTGAAGGTGAGATAGTATAAAGCTGACCTGTATTAGAGAGTGGTTTATATTGTTGTTTGGGATAATTTCGCTGAAGAAAGATTTGCCAAACACCCCTTGAAAAAGAAACAGAAGAACGAATATATAATGTACGAGAGTACAGGGAAATGGCTTAATTGCAATAGCAATTTATCAATATTGGGTGAGCATGCACCTAAGTATCCTTCTACTCAAAGCGCTTTCTCCATTTCTTCATAACTGCACTTTCTACAGAAATATTGATGCCTTGGTGTAGTTGATTTCTGCACAGAATAGAGCGACCCCTCAGGGTCCCTACCAGAAGCGATATGTGTTCCTTTCTTTAACGTTAAAGTGTGAGCAAGAATAGAAAGGGTAGAGTACTGGCCACAAAAGTCTCGCTACCGCATACGAAATTGGGACTTAGTTTAGCGTTTTTCTAATTTCTTGTGTCACTTTCCAATAAAAGTTTTTTCAAGTTATTCAAAAGCTTTAAGAGACCCACCAAATCGCTTACTGCCTTGCAATTATTTCAGAGTTGGAAACAGGAAACACTCGCTGTTCTTTAATGGTGAAGCAGTTTCTAGTCCAATTTAGATGGACAAGTTGTTCCGACTTCTCAAACTGCCCTCGTAGTGTTGTGCCGTATTAAAACAATAAAAAGTTATTTATATGTTGCACAATATTTCTTATAACATGGCAGTTTTAGCTTTAATTGTGGACTCCCAAAATGGTTCATAATCCGTCTGGCAATCGCATTGCATGACCAGCAATTCAACGGAAGAAGTTTGCCCCTTCGTTCAATCAGAAACGGAAACAGACAGAAAACCTAGCAAATCATGTCGAGTTCAGCCAAAGGGTGACCCAATTCACCAAGGTAAGAAATAAGTAAATGGGGGAGGGCCATAGTGGTAGTCGGCTCAACTAATCTTGACAATGCCAAATGACCCTTGACTTTTGGTTATATTTTTAAACTGGGGTAGCGTAACGCAGGTCATTTAAATATGCTAATCATTTGACCATTACAATACTGGTAGGAGCAGACGACGCGACATCCAGTTGTCCAGTACACATAATGAGAGGGAACAGATTTATGGCGTTTTAATTGTTGTTTCTTACATACATTTCCATGTCACGCCATGGGGCGTATACGTGATGCAACCAATAAGAATGTGCTGCTATGCGAACATTAACAATACCTACCTACATATATCAAACAACTTGTCGAGGTCAAGGTTACTGGCAATTGAGGAACTTTAGATAAGGGGTTAGGTGAACCTATAAATATATATTTAAACTGCAGACATTTCTTTTGATGGAAATGGGTGTACTCAATTTTTGATTTCTTCATTTGATATTTGATTTCAATGTCTGGTGTAAATTATACTTAACTCTATCTCACTTGTACTAAATAATCTATAGTAATCGGAGTGTAGACTCCATCTAGATAAAAGAAACAATTGTGTATTGAAACCCGTTCCTCGTGGATTAAAATCATGAAAAATGTGTGTAAAACATAGAAGGCAGCTAATCCGACTAAAGATAAGGGCTTGAAGCAATATTCCAGCACGACAAGCACAGGAAGGGTATAGACGTCGACATCCTGGATATCTTTTGAAAACTTCCTTGTGACTGTTTTTAGCATTAGACGTTACGTTTTTTAACGGATCACGAGAAAACCTTTTGCCGCAAAGATTTGGAAAATCGCTGCACTATTTGTATCAGCCTTAAGGCCTAGACGGACTTATGACGTAAGGAATTTAGCTTACGCCGCCACTTATTTCGTCAACGTCAACAGAGTTTTGATTTGAAAAAAAATCAGAACTTTAACTGCCAACAGTTTGTATTTTTGCTATTTGTATTAAGCGATTCAAAACTCGCAAATGCAACTGTAAACTTTGGTCCAAATGATGTTGGTTTCACCACCCAGTTTTTAATTTAACTTCAGTTGACTTGCAATGTTGCGCCAGCTGCTCAAAGCAAAATATGTCCCACAGCCTATTAACACAGAGTCTACATATGTGCAGGTTAAGCATAGCATTAATTTATAAGTGCAGCCTGCAAAAAGAAAGGAAAGGAAATCGTTACGTCTCATTTTTCTCCTCAATTAATGAATAAGACTTCTGGTTACTTCGGAAGTACGTCTATGCCTAAAGGCCTAGGGAAAAAACATTTTGTTGTGGTAGACCGTGGACTTATGGAACCATTAAAGCGTTTTGGACCAGCTTTATATGCCATGATTATAGAAGTACAAATAAAAATTTAGTACCTTTTTGAGCCGTGCTAGCTGAGCACATGTATGCACGAGCACTTGAGAAAACAAGAAAGAAAGTCGGTCAAGCCCGACTTTAATATACTCTGTACTAGGGTTGTCAATATTTTATCGATATATTGATATTTTTGTTTGACGATAAGGGTTATTTCGATATGATATTTTTTGTGCCGATATATGATATATCGGAAAAAGAATTACTATGGTCACATATAAATAGGCCGTTCGTTTGATTGGTTTCGTTTCAATAAAATGGACTTTAGACAGCACTTTAAAAAAAAAGATAACTGTAACAGGTGCAATTTATGTGGCAAGAATGTTAAAACGAAAAGTTTTTCAAACAGCTTAAGAACCACATAAGAACTAATCATTTAGATGCTGCAATAAGCGGCAACTGTATAGCAGCTTCAACCAGACATGGACAATGTTAAACAGTAGTGGGCACCAAATTCAGACAGGAAGCGCGAAAGTTGTTTGCCTTCAAATTTAAACCTTTCCGTCTGCGCAGTACAAACTCGGGAATTGTAATGAGTTTTCCATTACAGACATAACAATTTGGTATCTTTATATGAACGCACTCTTATACTGTCAATGTTAAAATGTTAGCTAAAGTCAACATTTTCATCATGGTAAAGTTCACTAGTCAGCAACTCAGAATTTCGGTAGTAATTTTTAATAATTTCCCAACGTTGCTGAATCAGTGATAGTCAGTTGTCAGTCTATTTAAAAAATTTAAGGGTGCGTTCATATAAAGATACCGTATTGTTATGTCTAGACAGCGGATTTTGCATATTTTTAAACAGATTTTTATCCTAGTAGGCAAAAGTAAATGTGCACATCATTAAATGTTGTGCTAACTTTTTACGCTAATAAATTGCAAAAAATAATGCACTCAATTCCAAACCGTTTTAAATTATTATTTAATAAGTCAAACCGTCAGGAAATCACAAAATGCTGAGACCAAAATGACTAAAATTTGTTGGAAACACATTTGCCCTAGTCTACTAGGATTAAAGTCGATTTAAAAATATGCAAAATCTGCTGTCTAGTTATGTCCCTAATGGAAAACCCTTTATATTGTTGTTGCCATACCAACACCGTCGGATGTTTAATTGCATTAGGGGACAATCGGGCCATAGATTGACCTTCTCTGATGTAAATAATAAATAGAATATCAATAATCCTGTGTTGTAAATGTGGTTTTAGTAAACAGAATATGTTAGTCTTTAAGTCGCGTATTCAGAAAGATAAAAAATTAATTTTGTCTAAGTACTACATATAAGTAGAATCACCTTAGCTTTGCTTTGATGCACATGAACTGTTTAAAAGTGTTCCTAAATATGTAAAGTTTTGTGTTGAAAACTACCTTTTGTCGTTCTGAGTACGAGGCTTTAAGGTCTAAAAAACCGCACTACTAAGTTACTTTGAAAACACGGTCTAGTTTCAGAAACCTAAGTCATTTAATCTTAAATTAATGCTACAGGAAAGATCAGAAGGCAAAAGGCATTTCAACTAGAAAACGAATTTTAAATATATCGATATTAGACTCGATATCAAATATCGATATTGAAAATTTTGATTTTTGATACTATTTTAGTATTTTGAGACATATCGAAATACTCTGTACCTGAGAAGTGCTCTCGGGAAGTTGGATTGGAAAACTCCCCCTTAGTGAGCACCACTGATGCCACTCCCACATTCTGTCAAAATTTGAAAATCCTAAGTTTAACGGGTCTTTGGGTTGATGATCAAAGAATTAAAGCTATTACTATATGAATTCAAGAAGAAGAAGATAAGTATCTTATTAACCTTATATCAATCTGTAGTTTGCCTTAACTTCGTGTTTTGTCACAATTTGGCAAATACCATCGGAGGTTTTAGGGTTAGACACTTGGCAGCCAAACCCAGAAGACCTGGGTTGAAAATCCTAAGTTTTGCGGTTTAAGCTGTGGGTCGATGATCACAGAATTAAATCTATTACTTTATGTATTTAGATAGGGTCGGAGATGCTTCCTTCTGCCTGTTACATACTTTTGCACAAACTTAATATACTCTGCGTACCTCTGGTACAGAGTTTTATTAATATGTATCTTCATACCTAGAGAGCTGCTACAGCGAGCAAAATTAAGCAGGATCGAACATTAGCGACCAGTGGGTTTGATAGGCGTTCTTAATTGTTGTTGGAAAGATGGCAAAGGAGGAACAATGCTAACTTGCTCTCAATTCTCAATATTTTGCTTCTTTTGTTGAGAAATTGGATAATGGTGGAATTTCGACTAGTTATCTCTAGTTATCTTTTTCCAGGGCTGATGCCTAAAAATTAAAAAGCGTACCAAAAGTAATCAGGAAGTCTGCGCAGCGGTGTCCCATCATTAACATACTTTGCCGACACCTTTACTTATAAATCACAACCCTTAATCCTTCATCCATTTCTGTCTCTTCTTACCCTTCGCCTCCCTTCCAGTCAAAGGCGACGGCCATTTCCTTTATATAGGTCGCTGGATTATTGCACTATAATTAAACATTAATCACTCTACAGTTGAATGCAACATCTGAAGCACTCGGCCTTGCTGCCTGCCCATGGCAGGCCATTGTCCATTCGCGCCATTTAAGCGCAGCTCGCCGAACCACAACTTGACCGCTCAGATCGTAAATCCCAACTGAAATATGCGGCGGTCGAGCCGAGGAGAAGTTAGCCAGTTTTTCGCACGCCAACTCACCACCACCAGCGTGTGACTTGAGGTGTCACTTTTGTTTTTTTCCTGGGGGGAGACGGGGGGAAAGCGACTAAATGAAAGGATTTGATTTGGGCTTTGCCTAAAGTGCTATTACATGCAATCGAGCACTTTGTAGTTGTCTCCCTATTACCCAACACTCCGTCAGGCTCTACAAATGCAACTGGCAGCTGCAGTTGAAATTTGCCGCTGTCATTGTTGAGTCCCTTAGCCTAGTTTTGGTATTTTTGACGCCTCGTCTAATAAAACCATGTGAAGGAGCGCACATTTGTTTGATTTACTTGCGTCTTAACGATTTCATTTCGCGACGCGGTTTCCATCATGATAATAATTTCCTTTTGGCCTGGCACGCAACTTTAGCTTCCCACCTACGTACGTGTGTACGTACATTGCTTTCAATTGTCATGAGCAGCCGCGGCTTCCGGGGTGCACCGCCTAAGGAAAGTGGGTCAAGGTTAAATCAATTCATTCGCGGAAATGTCGGCTTGTTTACGAGCAGCTGCTGCTTTATTCTGTTCCTTTAAGTTAGACCTTTGAGAGACCCTCCCAACGATCGGGCACTATGCAAAAGTAGCGATCCATGGCATCAATGAAACGCTGCTTGTAACGTTCGGGCGATATAATGGTGGGTTCCTTGCCCTTACCACCCATGATGACAGATTGCTTGAGAATGGATTCCATGCGCTTGTCCAGTGTGTAGGTGCGTATGTAGTCTGTAAGACAAAAGCACTTGAGGTAAACACATTTAAATTGGAAATAGCTTTAAGCTACCTATAATGCCCAAAACCAGCACACTGTTCTGATTGTCCAGCCCCGCTAGCAGAGAGTAGTCCATCACGCCGTTTTTCTCCAGAAATGAGGTATCTCGCTGGATGGCATCCCGCAGCACTGACTTGCTGTGGGACAGCACATACAGTGGCTTTGCCCAGGACACTGTCAGGGATTATATGAAAATGATAAGCTGTAGCCTACACTAGCGAAGGGAACTCACTTTGCACCAGATTCTCGTCGAGCAGCACAATTTCACCATTTTGATTGGTGGGATCCACCAGGCGATTGCGTTCCGAACCCTTCAGATCAAACTTGCTGCCAATGTGGCAGCCATAAAACAGATTCTCCATGACCAGCAGTGACTTTTCTACAAAAAAGCTAACAACGAAGGGGGAAATCAGTCATCAGTCATTTACAATCTTTCCAAAAGCCTGGGGCCAGATACTCACTCCTTTTTCTTAATGCTGACCTTGAAGACACCAAAGATTTTGGCCAGCAATGTGGGCAGCTGCTGTTGCTGGCACTTGGCAATGTACTCAAAGTACTTGGGCGCAAGCTGTTCAAATAAGGACATTTCCTTGGCGTTCATCTCCTTGAGTACAAAGCGATCATCTGCAAGTGGAGTTCAAAGTGAGGGTAATTCTTAGGGGAAAGCAAGGGAAGACCTACCCAGGGTTTTGCAGAAGCGTGAGCCCGACTTGCCACCTCGCGCCTCCCAGTGTACACTATTGCAGAGGCTACGTGCCAGCGTAATGCGTGATTCTTCCTCCAAGTCACCCGGCTCTTCGTTGGGTCGTGTCACATCGCTGGGTTTTCGCACTAGCTCCATTTCGGAGCCAGTACGGCTTTGTGAGATTCTTAGCTCTTCGCGCATTTTGCTCTTTTCCAATTTGCGGTACAGAGATTTGTCCAGTTTCGGTGGTTTCAGACTCTTGGCGCGCATTGTATCGAATTCGCGAGCAAAGTAGATCTTGCATTGAAACTGGGTGCCTTGGTTGTTGAAAGACAAGGAAACATGCGGACTCGGTGGTTGTGGTTTGCTGCTTGCTTTGGTACGCTCCTCGGGCTCAGCCCCGGAGGCGGGAGAAAGCACAGCCGTGCTGGACGCGGCTGTATCCTCTGTCTCCAGCTCGATGACGGGCGTTTTTCGTTTGAGCTGTGGACTGGAGTGGGAGGTAGCAGCAGCAGCAGCAGGAGCCGTCTCGCTGCCGCTTGCATTGAAAGTCTCATCAATGGCTCGCTGATAGTCCAGCGAGGTCAGACAATAGGCAATCACAGAGCTAAGATCATTTTCGCGCACATGTATGGGTATGGCTCCCAGGGGCAGGGTCAGATGCTCCTGTGCCGTGAAGGGTGATTGTAGAGGATTGACCTGACTAGTTGAGGGTAAGAGCTGTGTAAGGATTTGCTTAATGGATTTCTTGTCCGAGTTGACATTGCTAGAGGCCAGTAGCTGATCAATTGAAAACTTCTTTTCCAGCACGGGGGGTAAGTCTGTTTCCTCGCCTGTGGACTCCTCCAGTGGCTTTTGCTCGCTCTCCCCCAGCTCCTCGGTGCATATGGTGCCCGCATCGATGTGCGTTGAGTGCTGCTGCTGTTGCTTGGTGGACAACTTTTGACTCTCCTGCAGGCGTGGACCCCACAGCTCAATGCTCTCGGCCAAAGCACGGCGAGAAGATATCAAGGCATCGTTTACGTCATAGGCCGTGGCCTTCCGCTCCGTCAGCAGTGTATGCACAATCTCAATCTTTTGCTTGAAGATGAACTGATTCTGGGTCAGCATCGATTTGAGGCTTTGAACCAGCGGCGAGTTTTCATCCTCTGTGGCCAGGTCGGCAATACATTCGTGTATTTTCGTATAAACCTCATGACCGCGCACCGAAAAGTTCTTGATCTCGTCCTGCACCTGGCTAGCCAACTGATTGGCCGGCTGGGGTCTATCCACTTGAAGCGTTAACGAGGGCAACCCAGTTTCCCACACCTCAACGGGCGTATACTGAAACTTGGCACCCACTCCACGAAAGCTAAAGTGATGCACATAGTCACGGTGCAGGGAGTGCTCACAGGGATTGCTTTGATCCAAATCAGCGGTAGGACGTCGCTTGTACGCATGACCATGGAAACGCATCTCCAGATACTTGGCCAGTGACAGGCATTTGGCTGCATCCGAGAGCGGCACCGTTGGAGTGGTGGCATTGCAAATGCTGCACCAGGAGGTGAAGTAAATGCGTTTTGGATCGGAGCGCGTTAAATCTTCGGTGAGATAGACATGGACACAGCCCAGCGAGTGAACGTAACGACGTACATGGCCCAGCATGGGCAAATTGCAGGAGGGGCACATCGAATTGAAGAGACAGCAATAGCGTTGCAGAAACTGCTCCAGCATGATGTCATGTTGGCCATAGAACTTCATGTCCAGCAACATGGGTAGCTTACAGAAGGAGGACACGCCCTTGGGATTGTAGTGGAAACTGCAGAAGAGCACAGGCAGTCGCTGATGGTTCTGCGGATCCAAGGCATCTTTGTACAGTTGTTCCTCGCTTATCTTTTGTGGCCTCTGTAGGGTTTCGCTGCCTACTGCTGCGCCTCCGCTTCTTCTTTTTGGTCTTAGCACTGCAAGGAAGAGAGTGATTCGAGTTATATTTAGAAGGCTAACTTAAAAGGGTAACTTACTTGGCGCCTTGCCTTTGGGAAAGCGACCGCCAAATGAGCGAAACTCCGCCAGTTTGCTCTGTATATCTCGACTGGTGGCTGGTGCTGTAATCTTCAACTGTACAAAATCATGAGCTGGCAACAGTTGCTGCTGTTGCTGCTGCGGCTGCTGTTGTTCATTCTCCTTGTTGGCCAACTCTTCAGCGTTGCTCTCTGGACGCTTTGACCACAGCTTGGAGAAGTACAGCTCGGCGGGGAAAAGCTTGCGCAGCTTGCAATTGCGTCCCTGTTCCGTCTCCAGATAGGGCAGTGGGAATGTAAGAAACGGACTGACCGAGAGCAAGGTGGAACTGAGAACATTGCGAAAACGGTTGTCGTATCGATTCTCCACAGCAAAAGTCACCAGGGGCTGGGCTGGGTCGCTGGGTGAGGTGGACATTACATCCAGCACTTGTGTGGAACGCAAGGGATCCGTAAAATCAGCCACATTCTCACTAATGGCAGCCATAACCTTGTCCTCCAGTGGAATGGGTAAACGTTTGGCAGGTCGTAGTTCTGCTTCCAACTCCGTCGTTGACTCCATTGTTTCTGCCTTGGGACTACACTCCTTGGAGTCAAATATGCACAACTTGGGGCTGAGCGGCTGGGCAAACTCATCGAGCAGAAAGGACATCTCCAGGCGCCAGTTGTAACGGGCAAACAGCAAAGCAGAGGCCACCCGTTTGACTCTAGCCAGCTCCGCATTGGAGCCGCCACGCAGCAGACATGTGTAGCCGCGTGGACTGGTCAGCTTCTCGAAGAACATGAGTGTCTTGCCGGAGGCAGTGGCTCCATTGTAACTGCGTATATAGAAATCATTGCAGTAGCCCAGCTTGGGCATGGTTATATTCGATTCAATGGAGCTAACAATGTCACACTGTAGCGTGCGCGACAGACGCTCCATGACCGACAGCTTAACGTCCAGCACCAGGGTAACTCCATACGAACGCAGCAAGTCTTGGGCTATGCCTGCCACATTCTTATGCACCAGCACCACATTCGGCGAGAAGCTCATAATGCGGGCGCACACATTGCGCAGATATTCCTTCTCCTGCAGTAAAACCGTCTCGATGGTCACAAATTTGCCCTCGATGCGCTCATACACAATGGGACACTGCAGCAGCAGAATGCGTGGAAATTCCACATGGGTGGCCATGTCCTTATGCGCCACATTCTTAGAGAAGGCCACACCATGCACTATGGTCGAATCCTTGCGTCGACCGCCGGGCACCTTCTTGAAGTTCACATAGTTGCGTATGTCCATCAAATCGTTGGTGCAGTACTCCGGCCGAAAGTGATTGGCAGCCGTGGAGCAGAGCGTCTGCAGCACTTTACCCCATTCCTGATCCAGTTGATGGGCGCGCAACAGCTGAGCAAGCAGCTGCTCCTCGTGATCGCAGTACGATTCCAGCAACTTTGAGGTGGTCGTCGTAAAGCACATGGCATTGTCCAGCTCAATATCCTGAGCCGATTGAAAACTCAGCGACACGTCCATGGATTTGGGAGGCTGCGGCTCCACACTAGAGGCGTCCGCCGCCAATTGTGGACTGTTGATGCTGCTCTTAGCAAATCTATAGTGTAGACTGGGCTCAAATTCGGTCTGATCGGGATCATAAACGATGGGTTCCAGAAAACCTGCCGCCAGCATGGCATTCAATATGGCCACAGCCTGCACTTCATTGGCCGACTTATTGTTGCTGTTGAGAAACTCAATCAGCAGTTGACCACAGTTCTGGGCGGGCAACTCGCGTTGCATCTCCTCATGCAAAGGTAATCAGCGAATTGGATTGCTGTAAAATATTTTTACGATCATCGAAGGACAATGTGGTATAGTTGGGCTGTGAGGTGAAACGCTCCTCCTGATAACCCAACGAGGTCTTGCGTGTCAGTGCTACACGCTGCTGCTGGGGCGTGGCCTGGGCGGTACTGGGATCCTGCACCTCCAGCTTGTTGCTGAGATGCTGTTGTAAGGCTTGCAAATCTTGGCCAATATTCGCGCTGGACGACTTTAAAAAGGTCAACACTATTTTGGAGCAATAGTTGCACACCTTGAGATCGCCCTCGCAACGTATTATCATGCCCGGCACCACCTGATTGCAGCACTTGGAACAGAATATCTGACCGCACAGTCTGCAATGATGTTTGCGTCGAAAGGTGGAAAACTTTTGGGCACAATCATAGCATTCCTTGGCCTTGGAATCGGGCATCCAGAAACGCTGCAGTTCAGTGTCCTTGTAGTTGCGCAGATCCTGTAATGAAATCATTGTGATCAGGGTTCGTAAAATAACACACATTTTTTTAAACACCTGAAAAGTTTACACAAAGAAAAAAAACAGGGATGCAAACCGGTTCTGAACCGAACCGCTTATACCAGCCGGTGAGCCGAACTGCAAACCGAACCGCCTTCCTTTCAGATATGCTGAAGCGAACCGAAAACCACAAAGAAAAACGGTTCGGTTCGTTTCAGTTTTCTGACGAAATTTAAGACGTGAATCGCTTTCTTCAAGCCAAGTATACTAATTAATTTGAGAATTTTAATCGTTTCCCTAAGAAAATTTAGTCACGACATTTCTTTCGACCCTCTACGAGGGACATCACTGATAAACCGAATTGCCTTAGCGATGCCGAATCGATATAACCTTCAAGTATGACCTGACACCTGTAATCCTGTAAGTCTTTTGCAATTGCCCGCCGATCTGTTAATATACCTGATATCAATCTGCATTCTTTTCTTGAAAGTTGATTTGTTAATTCAATCTTAGCAAGGACAGTTTTCATAAAACAATAAACAGGGTGTGTAGGATGCATGGTACGTATTCTATTTTAGGCGAGATTCTCAATTTTCGAAGGGCATTCCTCCAGAATATAAAATCATGCAAATCCGACTACACAAAGTTTGTAAATTCTTCTTAGGATTCTAGAGATATTCAAATGGTTTATAGGAATTCAATTTTTAAAGTTTGGGAAAAGTCACATTACGGCAGAAATCATAATATTTCATAATGTGCCTTTATGAACACGAAACCGCGGTTTAGTTAGCTCCAAAAATATGTTCTAAACCAAGGTTCGAACCAAAACCTTCATCTAAAAACCTTAAACCTCAATTTTCCGAACGCTAACCACAACTTGGTTCAAGCCCGCCGAAAAATTTTTTGGGCTTGCAGCCCTGATTTCTACACATAAATAAACAGGTAATCAGGAAGAGAATTTTAGAATTTTTATGCTCTGTACCAGAGGTACACAGAGTATATCAAGTTTATTTTCAATTATTGCCGAACTAATTGTAGGAGTACTTTCTATGCAACTATTTTTGAGAAATTGTACGAGTATCCGCGCCCTTCTCTTCCTTGGGATGCTCATTGATCTCCTGATCGGAAAAATATTGCCGAAATGAAATCGGAGCACCCTCAATGCTATGAAACGATACCCCTCATTTGATTTTTTTCGATTTTACACCTTCAAAAGTCAAATGAAATGAAAAAATTTTTACATAAGCCTGCTTAAGTTATTTAGACGCGTGATAATGTGATTGTAATTAAGCTAATTGATTGTTTAATTTGTGCCCACTTACATTATTATTCTTGGAGGCCACAATGCTGCTGATGTGCTTGAGCACATTGGACACACTGCGTCCCTGATTCGTCTCACTGGTTTGCGGCAGTTCATCAACTCGTTCGTTGGCTTCCGAATCCTCGGCTGTTTGGCTGGTAGAATTGGAGCTGCTGGTGCGCAGGCTAAGTGTTGAAGGCGGCTGCGGACGTTGCGATGCCAAGCTAGACGACGAGCTGTCCAAGTCCCCTCCTCCATCCTCAGTAGGGGTCCGCTTCTCGGCATAAAACATGGATTTGCCCACCTGTATAGATGGTTTAACATTGCTACTGACGCTGGAGATATCGTTGACTGTGTTGTAGCTCTGGTTGTAGACATTTTGGATTTTGTTGACCACCCGGCCAAATAGTGATTCGGGTTTGTCTTCAAAGTTGCGAGCGAATTCGGTGAGTTTTGTGGGCGAGTGCAGATGTTGGTGGTTAGTGCTGTTATTGTTGTTGTTAGTGTTGCTGGTCATTCTGTCCGGGTTAAGTGTAAGTGGTAATGTGATAAGATTAGATAGTTGTAATGTTAAGTTGATCAATTAAAGCAGCGTCCGGCGCCAACGAGCCCAAAGCCAAGTCTGTCCACTTTTGTTCCTGCAAGAGCAAAATAAATTGTTAATAAAACACCATCAAAGCTTATCTGAATTGCTCACCTGTTCACTCAAAGTCAAATGTGAATCACCACCATCGGCCTCCGGGTCGGGAAGTTTTTCAATAGGCACTAATATCTGATCAAACGGCAATACATCCATGCGCCAAGCATTGTCTACAATGTCCAAGAGTAGATCATCGATGGGTGCCTGCCAAATGGAAAATGATGATGAGCAAGTAGAGCAACGCCCTCGCTGCTGAACTGATCAGATCCAGGCAACGTACGATGTGCATATGTATAAATTACGTCACGTCACAGCCTAAAACCACAATAACACTTTCTGATAACCAAGTCCCGCGACTAATTAGTGTGAAGCGAAAATAATCACGGCCTTTGTTGTAGTTAATGTGGTGGCTGTTCTTCTGCTAGTCAGTGCTCATGAGCAATTAAATATGTACATATGAACAATTGCAATTGACCCGTCCACTTACTTGGCTATCCATCACTCTCACTTCAAGAATATATCAATGAGATTCACCAGTGTTCTGAGTTACTGCCAACGTGTTGTTTATTTCTGCTATCTCTCTTTACTTTTTCTATACTTCTTTATCTATTTGACAACAATTTGTGTTTTTGTTTAACAAATAGCAGATTGAACAGCTGATTAAAGCCATTCATTAGAACCTATCGATAGTTTCGATAGTCGATAAGTATTTTAAGACACTTAGCACCGATTCCTTCGTGGCGGCTTACTTGTAGTGCAATGAAATAGGAAGAAGTACAATTTAATCTCCTCTGTTAAATAGTGTTTCAAAGAATACTCTAAAGCAAGCCCGACCAAATAGAGAGAATAGAAAAATATTTCTGTCTCTCTCCGACACTCAATGATGATTGACTTCAGCAAGCATTCGGTGTGAATCGGCAAGTTTCAAAGTCACTTAGGCAGGCCATCCACACACGAATTTGTTGGGTTTTACGAAATGTTCGTCGTTAGTGGAGGGAGGTGTTCGACACAAAAATCTTCCCCGTTCAACGAATGGCCTGCTTCAAGGGTACACAACAATTTTCAAAATACTTTCGTGAATTGCTTTGTTTCTGAGTTTCAAACAACAAATCAGGCAAGGAAAAATTTTTTAAAGTAATTTTTTATATGGAATTTGACAGCTAAAGGAAAATTCGAACGTTCTCAGTACTTACCCTTAAAAGTGAATTACACAAAAAATATAATAGATATTGACAAAAGGTTTGTTTTATTGGATAGATAATGGACAAAATTAAAAATCAAATTTTAGCTTTTGTTGCCGTTGCGGTTGTTGTTGTAGCGCCCATTAAAGTAGAGAAAAGAATAAAAAGTTTGTGCAATTGTACCGGATTTTTCTCAGAATCGGCTAATCTGAAATGGTTCATCCATTCATAAAAAAGGATCTGCTCAGAATTGATGTGGTTTTCGCCCAGAGCTGTAGGGCTGCTAAGTCAAAATTTCAAAAATCGATATTATGATATTGGATATTATGAGTAAAACAAAAAAAAAATTTCGAAATCTTCGAAATCTTTTTCCGGAACCAGTTCAAAAAAAGTTGATTTGAGATAATAGCGTTATTTAGATCATCCAGAGAATTACCCCTAGATTGACCCAGTGTGTCAAGATTATTAAAAGTATCCCAGATAGAGATCTCGTTTTTATTAAAGCTGGTTCTCACAATGGTTCAGTCAAAAGAAACGCCTCCGCTTTAAATGATCCAAAAATTTTATGTATGGTTTGATAATACGGAGTTAGACTCTTTAATGGTTCCAGGCCAGCTCCGAAACATAATTCATCTGATCAATAGTGGCATGAAGGCATATTTAAGAAATTATTTAAGCAATGAATTTATAATTTTGAGTTTAGGTGGTTGGATATGTTTTCCCGATTCCAGACTGTTTTTGAACTGTATAAAACAGTTCATAAGTGGTTCAAGGCCTTGTTTCAGAAACTATCACCATGAAATTCTGTGAGTAACCTAGCCTTACGTAGCCGTCTTTACAAACCAGAGCTCGTAAATAACAATTGACCGTTTTTCCCTTTGCGGTCGAACACTTCGTTTCTCTTTGTTTTGGTTTTCAGTTGACTGTTCTCACTTACCCTGTTCTTGTTTTGCTCGTTCAATAACAATTTTTAGAGAGCGGTCCGACTGAGCGCTCTCACATTAAAAGTCAGTGAATGAGCAGAGCAAAAGGAAAACAGAGCCATTGGTTGTTCGTTGATCACAGACCGTTTCGTTCAAGAGCCGATGAGAACGGCTCATCTCTGACTCTTTGCTCAAAGGGTCCGTAAATAACAGTTATTTTTGGACAAAGAAAAACGGTCAATTGTTATTTACGAGCTCCGTTACAAACTCTTTGATAACTAAACGGAATATTTTTTTAATTTTGTGAAAGATTCTTGCCAACACAATTCCACACCAAGCGGCAACGGATT
The DNA here is from genome assembly GCA_018904265.1 of Lordiphosa collinella. Lineage (NCBI taxonomy): Eukaryota > Metazoa > Arthropoda > Insecta > Diptera > Drosophilidae > Lordiphosa > Lordiphosa collinella. Next base: position 139,823 of record JAEIFV010000223.1, read on the forward strand.
ATAAGTTCAAATAAAAATTTGACTTTAATATTTCAAAATAAGGCCAACCTCCTTTCACATAAGATAAAACTACTGCTCATCCGCAAATTTTCTAAGGCTCAATTGCGACAACTTTCATTACCAATTTCGTTTAAAGTTGTTGACTGCGTAAAAGCTAAAATCTCTTATTCTTAATAAACTATAGAGGTTGAACTGACGACTTACGACTTGATTGGTGAAGTAAGAATATATTTTTCTGCAAAACGATAGTCAGATTATCGCCTTCTTCGCAATATTTTAGAAATCATCTCTTTTATTAGTCCATCTTAGGATCGCGGAATGGTTCATTTATGGTTCTTTGAAATTTTTTTGCCATATTCCTTTTCCCAACACTTTATTATGCCATTTTCGCCATTTTGATTTCTGCTTTAGACATATCACATCCAGGTCTAGCGCCAGAAAAGGATCGAAGCCTCATGAGTTCGTTAAATCTCGTTTTAATTTAGTTAAAAAAAAAACTGTTGATTTTGCTAAATCATAGTTTCCATAACACTTACCAAAACAATTTTATGCTTCGACGGTACCATTTTCCATAAGAAAACACTAGATTCCCATTGTATTCCATTATTTTTAAGTGTTAAAACTTGCATCATAAAACTTTAATAACTCATGAACTGTTCTTTGAAAGAACTTCAAATGCCAAAATTAATGAGAGATGGAAGCCGCTTATGCTAGGCTTATACTGCGTCACAGAGTGTCACATATGTATCAAATTCATATGGAGCTGTGACACTGATGTGTGACACTCTGTCATGCAGTATAAACCCAGCATTAGATATAAGAACTGGTTCGGTTCAGTGGCAACAGTCTTTAACCCTCATCCTGTAAATAAAAAAAATTAGTAATTCTGTATTTTGAGCCAATTTTACCCAACATATTTGGCCCAAAAACAGGATTATAAACTTTTTTTGGGCGTCAAACAGAAAACATAACAAAGTTATCTATTTTTTAATGGGTTGTTAAAGAGGAAAAAACTGCAGTCAGAAAGTCTCAGCTCAAAATTACCAAGAAAGTCTCAGCCCAAAATACAGGATGAGGGTTAAGCCTTCGATTCGGATCATCACTTGTTTTTTTAGCTCGGCTCGGTTCAATTCCAGTTTTCGAATTTCTAAACGACTACGTGATTTTTCCTTTACCTTCAAAACTGAGTTTCTTAAAAACCTTTGAATATTTTAAAAATCCTTGTATTAGTGCTTCTTACAGACGCAAAATTTGTCCAGCGTATTAAGAATATCGTCTCAATATCATCGAATGTAGTTGTATATTAAGAGGTGTGAAAACAATAGCTGAAGATGTACGCTATCTTGAAATTGTTCACGTCATTGCTAAAGATCAATATGGTATTTCCTGTAGAAGGTCCATCAGGGAAACATAATTTAACCCGAACATGGAAAAATCTTTTCTTAGGCAATCGGTAAAAACTATCAAGTTTACATGTATACTTGACCCAAAATAAGCTTGTTACGTCTTAAAACTCTTTAGTGAACTGAACTGACCCGTTTTGATGAGTGGTCCTAAGTCTCTCACGATAAGGACGACGGTTTGGTTTTAGGTTCGGTTTATCAGCTGGAATTATAATTTGGCTCGGTTGAGAACCGCTTTGCATACCTGAAATAAATAGCATGAAAGTTCTTTAATTAAAATTAAAACATCAGATATAAATATATAACTTGAATTATAATCCATTGGATGGGGTATATTCGTTTCAGATTGCTCATGAAAAATGTAACAGATTTATCTTATTCTGTACACTTGATGGAAAAACAACGTAAAACTAGACCACGCAGAAAAATTGAATGACATTTTTTAAAGGTCAGACAGATCGCTCGGTTTGATATGCTGTTGCCATTCAGTGTTCCAGATATTCTTCAGCCAGGAGACCAGTCAGCCAAAGATCTCTATTAATAAGGAATAGCTTAAAACATGTAAAGCATTACTCATATATTCCATCAAAAAAATCTGAAAAGATATATATGAAAATACCATAAAAATTATATTATATACAAACCAAAGTAACCGCTCAGCTTGAATTCTCATTTTTCAGAATCAATCACAATAGTTTTTGGGAACAAGAACCCAAAATATGCAGCATTACTTGGGTTACTCGCGATCTTTGTTGAATGTTCCATTGACTAACTGACTAGATGCAGCATAGCGCTCTTCAAAATTCGTTTTCCAACGTCAGCTATGCCGACATCTTGCCAATTCTCCAACGGATGCCACCGCCACACAACACCACACACTATTCACCATCGTAGAAATTCTTCTCCAAAAAAATGCCCGAAAACAAACAGTTCAAAATTTGTTATTGTCATTTCGCATGGTTTGTTCGCTGCTTTTATCAATGAAATACGCTTGTTAATTTGAAAAGCACTTAACAAGTTTTGTGCGTTGAAGCAGGGAGCCGAACCAGCCAACCAACCAACCAGCCACAAGGCAATTGTAATCCGTCAACGATGAAGACTAATTGGCAACTGATTTCGAAGCGGCGAGTCAAGCTCAGCACCACACCTCGGCGACAATTGAAGAAGTTTCAATTAGTTGGCATTCGGCCGGCTCTCTGTATCCAAATCCCAGTCTAAAACGGGGATTGACACACCGCACGCACACCAGCAGCAAGTTGGGGTGCAGACGCATGTGTGGGTATCTCGCTATGGCTCTATGTACGTACGTACTAACTGCCACCGGCAGGTAGCCGTTTAGCCTGACACTGACATCGCGTCGCTCCACCGGCCATTTAAGCGTTTTTAGCGCAATGGCGCCTGTCCGGAATATTAATGAACTCCCTTTAGAAAAAAAATATGAAATGAAATACAAAATTTAGCTGGCAACAAAAGCCGTCGCGGAATGCATTTGGATATGGGAAGCTCCAGGCACGCATGCGCCGAACTTCCGCTAGCCAACACCATCATCATCTGGAAGAATAGATCCCCAGCGATCCACTCGAGTTCTGTGAACCATCATCGAGTCGACCAAAACATTACATTACAGATATTTATGCGCGATTATACAAAACAGTCACGTGTCGGGCTGTTATATACTGGATACCTCTCTGAACTTACACGTATGTGAATATGTACATGCGATTCGTCTGCGTTTTCTGTACCCGCACTGACAATTCCAACAGTGGTCGGGGCTCTAAGCTGGGATGGGTATCATCGGTTGGTTTTGGAAAGTCATAATTTGAATATTATTATTCATATACGCGCGCCTCACGTTTCGATTGCCATAAAGTCGGCAACCCATTGACAATATGGCTAAAGCCCAACCAATTGAAATTCCAATTGCCCAAGAAACACACTCACACACACACACACGCACCATATACTCGCCGCATTCCAACTGAAGTTAAACCAAGTACCTTGTACTTAATCACATTTGATCAGAGGATACCGCCCCCGCTTTTCCTCTAGCACTGACTTAGCTCAATTCTCGCCTTTCCGCTCATAAAAATTTAATTTAACGCTATTAATATGCACAGGCCAAGACATCCATTTGATCACCATGACCAATTGTTTCATAATATCTAAGCATTTTCTATTTTTTAGTATCCAACTCGTCCCCTTATTTGTACATGGCAAACGCTTTCTATCCTCTGGAATTGTACAAATGGACTTTAATAAGCAATTTCGTATTTCAGGCACTTGCCAAAGGGGAAATGCGCCGGCGATGAGCTGATCTTTGGATAGAAAGGAAGATGGAGTGGAAAAATAAAACGGGAAACCTATAACGGTTGGGATATGTAGTCAGGCTTCCGCTTAAGGTTAGTAATTTTATTATCTTTATTTTTGGGACGAATTTATACATAAATTTGTCCAACTATAATCAAATCTCTAATGATTGTTCTTAAGTTTTACAAAGTTTGAGATTAGATCACTTAAAAAAAAGACAGATGGACTAGCTTAGAGAGACTCTGATCGTCATCCTGATCAAGAATATTTGATATTACCTAATAGATAAGAGTTTAGACAAACTTACGGCCGATTTCACATCTTCTAGATAGCTGCTATGTGTCAGATAAACTCACAATTTTCTCTGCTTTATGTTAGTTTATGTGACAGATGGTGCTATGTAAGAGATGTGAAATCGACCCTAAGAGTGCAAAATGTATCAAAATTTTAGCTCGCATAAACTTTTATTTGGACGATTGTTACAGAATGAGAGTGGTTTCTGGTTTCTACCTGTGCTTGGTTTGCAAAACACTGTAAGTGATGTTTCGCTAACAAGAGTTTCTTGATATTAAAACGGATGAGACTACCGAAAACAAGTTCGAAAGCAAAAGGAAACGAATCATCTTAAAACTAGGTGTAGCAAAATGTGCTAAATGTTGAAAATTATTTACCAGATTTTGATACGCAACCCGTTTTTCGCTCGCTAAAGTCCCGATTTTTAGTACGATATCTTTGCATCTCCAACTTTATAAAGTATACATAATCTTGATCAGTCGAGTCCATATATCCTTGTCCGTCCACCTGTTCTAATGCACAAACAAATCTTAGAAACGAAAAGAGCCAAAGTCTCGAAATTTATGGAACGTGGACTCTTTGTACATACTTGACTCCCCGCACCTACGCAAAATTGAAAAATTATTCCTTACATCGCCTACAATTTTGTAGTTTAAATTTTTATCGGCCCAACAAGATCGGGGATAATAAAATTAACGATAGTCAGCCGAGCCACCGACTAATACCCTTGTTCCACTGGCAAACATTCAACATCATTCAAGAAATGTGATGTTTTCTTGTTCCAATGACGAATGAGCATTACGGTCATACTAACTTAAACAAAGAACAGCTGGTTGGATTGCTTGCGATTGGCATTCATCTTGTAACAAGTTTTCGGTATGATGACAATTTAAGATTCTCTAACGAACAAAGAAAATTTGGTGTTTACAACCCTTGGGCGTAGTCAGATTTCAATGAAGGGGACAACTAACTATTTTCTCTCTGCTAAGAGCCTCTCCGCCCATGGCAACGCCACTTACCAACAGATGTTCCTATCTAGATTTTATCGGAAAAAGACTAGCTTTTTCGAAAAAAAAGACTAGATTATTTAGCCTTTGGCTTGGTCATCCGTCACGGATGGTCTGACGAATGGACATTCATCTCTTATGAAGAAATACACATAAAGAATGAGGCCATTTCGATCATCCAGAGAATGATCTCCAGAATGTGTCAACGGAACAGGGGAATAAAAGTCTGCATATTGTAAAAAGGGTCTTATCTTCTCCGAGCCGTCTTCCTCAAGCTGTATTTTCACTTGTCGAGGTCTCATACGAGATGAGGGAAAACCATCTCAGTTTAGTATGAGTTGGCAAAAAATTCATTTGAGAAATCGAAATTAGAGTATTCTCTACTTCTCATTCAGTTTTTCCATACTTTTCATAAATTTTTGTTTTTCTCAGATTGACTATTACAATTTTCTGATATCTCCTCTAAGAAACTTTTATGAGTTATCAGACAAGACTTGTCGAGATCTCATACGAGATGAGTGAAAAATACCTCAGTTTACTGTGAGTTGGCTGTCCAGACTTATTTGCGAACTGAGATAGCCTACTTCTCATGCAGCTTTTCATATATTTTTGTGCTTTTCAGGTTGACTATTATACTTGTCTGATATCTCAAATTCGTAACTTTTATGAGAAATCAGACAAGTGAAACTACAGCTTTAGAAAAAAAATTGTTCTATGAATAACTTTTTGGTGATTAAAGTGCAAAACAATCTCATAGGGTTTCAAAAGGAATCACATTTAATAAATTTTAAGAAATCACGGGTCTTCCAAAGCTATATACCCAGACGCTAGAATTACATTTCTCCTACACAAAAAAAAGGATAGTTTTTGATTGTCCCCGGGATGATTTTGCCGTTGCAATATCCTTTTTTAAGATCCATTGGATACTTTCGAAGTCAATTAATTTTCGATAAAAGGATTTTTAAATATCTAAAGGATAGTTAAAAACTATCCTTTTGAAGTGTTGAAAATATTCTCTATTTCTTATCCATTTTATCTTTAATTAATATCTTTTAATATCCATTTGATCTTAATGTCATATCCCATGGATATGTTAATAATATCCTTTTAATCGCTTGACACTAATCCTGGCAGACAGTCACGTTAAAGCCATTCTAGCGATGCTAATGCTCGCAGATGCGTACCTCAATAACAGGCACATCCACAACCTGCAGAGTCTTGAGACGAACACGGGAACGGATTTAAATCACCCCAACCGGCGACACAACTAAACCAATCTTTATTCTTCTCGGCCACACAAACGGACACTAGAAATGGAATCGATCGACGAAGTATGAGAAATGAGTAAGGAAGCTAGTTACTACCTATATGTATCATAAAATGCACAATACGCTCCAGTGTCAGCACGAAGATATCAAATCGATTTAATATAGTGATGTATGCCGGCAGCGGTTCCACAGCCCGCGACACACAATGACCAGCGATGACCACATGACGACCCGACATCAGGTAAGAAAAAAATAGCCCCCGGGCTAAGAAAATGACCTAGATATTCAAATCCTTTGGTCTTTTCGACATCAGAAAAATTTCCAAAATGCCTGAAACCCGCTTAGCTTCAGTTGTTGCCAAATCCTTGCTGTCGATCCCAGTGCTTTGAAACATGGAGAACACTAGCACAGGAACATAACGAAAATTGGGAGATGAATAACCCGACTACGTGGGGGAGATCCCACCGACAAATCTTGGAAGGAATAGTTCAGAAAACTCACTCTGATTTTATGCGCCAGGCGAGAAGCAGCTCGACAAGAATTTTGTACAGGCAACTTAACTACTCATTGGGGATAAGTCACTATTTTCACGACAGACACAGGCAGAGTCAAATATCAATTATTTTTAAAGCGAGATGCGAAATGCTGAAACTACATTCCCGCCCATATCAACAAAAAAAAAACAAACCCCTACTTTATAAACGACACGCACAGTCCAAAAAAAGTGACTAAGAAGCCACCACTAAACGGCTTTTTAGAAGACAGACATTACAGTTTAAACCTGAAATAAAAACACAACTTTAACTGTTGACCCGCTCTCTCCCAGACACCACAACCAACCAACCTCACGCACAACAGGAGACGACGCACCGTTTTCAGAGTTCTTGTAGATTTAGAATAGATAGGCAAGTATCGGTTTCGGCCAAGGACATTGAAATGGTAAAACACACGCGGGTTCAAACAAAGCCAGCAGCGTATTCCAAGTGCAGTTGAGGGCCTTGATAGCATCGCAAAGTTTCAGCTAAAGGTGAGTTTTGATTCAAATGACATGTTAGCAGTAACAGTAACTCTAAGTATGTGAAAGATTTGACTGGATCGATTTCGGATGTGTTAAGGTACCAAATTTCTTCCGGCCTATATTGTATTTATTGTCTAAATCCCCTTAAGTATATGTAGTTATAAGTCGCGTCCCACAACATCTGACTTTTTAAATTCTTTTCTTAATATATCTAATACACAAATGACCACAAAAACTTTGTGAGGTGCCTCAAGACAATGATATTAATGCAATGTGTGGCCTCCAAAAATTCCAGAGGGATACAAACTTTGCGTCACACCCGATTCATGCACGATTTAAAGATCCCCCACGAATGCTCAAGCTCCATAATAATGCATGTTTACAAAAACTGATAAAACCAAATTCAACGCAGCTCTAATAATTTGCTGGCAGCAGAAAAATCGCACTCAGTTGTTGCTAAACTTGGTGAAATATTTGTTGTGAACATTTTTAAAATTGATTATGAAAGTCCGATTTCCCTTGGTCCTTGTTGGATGCAATTAACAAGGTGAAGACGTCAGCATCTGCTGAGGGCCAGTAGATCAGTGTTAAATAACTCCAACAATTTTGAAGGTATCAAGCCAATCATATTTTTTAGTAGTGTCATATGAACTTGATGATTTCAATGAACCAATGGTTTTGTTACTGACTTAACTGACCTTCTCAGGCATGTGTTAATGATGAATTGAGTTGCTCACCAGAGTTTTTCAATGCTCAGGTCTAACGAAAACTCAGCTGAGCGATCATAAAGTTTTTTCAACTGAAAGACATCTTTTGATTAACCGGTCTGATGGGTTTTTCTTAAAATCACTAAAACTAGTTTTCGACCGATAGTTGCTATGGCAGCTATATACTATAGTCGTCCGATCCGGCCAGTTCGTGGTAAGTTTCGGTAGCTAGATAGCTTTCAATATGCCGGAGAACATAAAATAGAAACAGACGGGCGGGCAGGGCTAAAATCAACTCAGCTCGTCATGCTGATCAAGAATATATATATTTTATGTGGTCGGAAATCTATGCGTTCAAACATGCGGACAATTTTAATATACTAGTCTTAGTTTGGTCTTAAACCTTAAGATTCACATATGGAAAATAACCATATTTTTTACTTGCCCAGGATGGCCAAGATCAAAGTATGAGGGTTAATTGGTGGTAATTTTAAACTTTAGGCTATCGATAGGTAATATCGATAAGAATTCGTCTCTGATTAGGGTGCCCTTGTTCGATTACTTAGAGTTTCCAAATTCGATTAATAACTAATCGACTTTGGGCACACTGGATTTTGCAACAAGATTGGCGGAGTTGTGATTGTAAAAAGATGCGTCCAAGCCGGAACTTACGGGAAGATTTAGAACAAATCTTTGAAAAGAAGTTCCAGTACCAAAAACCAAGGGGCGAGGGAGTGGCTTGGGTCTTACCCCAGGAGGAGCTGCCTGCGTTCAGTGAATTCTATCAGTTCCCATCGCTACAGGAACTTAAGAAGCAGCTGAATGCGGTCAAGAGCAAGCTCAATGATTATGGTGTCCAGGAGTGGAGCTCACACACAAACAGACGGGATCCGTCGGGCGAAGTGCCGTGGCGCTTGAAGAACGAAACCAAAGCGGAATTTGTCACTGTGGCCTGGTGCAAGCTATTTGAGTGCCTTAACCGTTATCCACTGGTGGTTAAGCCTGTCCTCAATACTCTGCATCTGTGCGAGGCACCGGGTGCCTTTATAGCGGCACTTAATCATTATTTGCACTCCAAATACGAACAGAACGAGGTAAGAAATGGGTGGTTCCAGACGCGAGATTCTGATCAAAGTAATTAAACATTTTTCGACAGATCAAATGGCGCTGGCGTTCCACAACCCTGAATCCGTATTACGAGGGCAATGCCCTAAACGAAATGGTAACCGATGATCGTTTCATATTCCACACCCTGGACAATTGGCTCTTTCACCAGGATCTCACGGGGAATCTCATCAATGTGGACAACATTGAGCATATGACAGAGCGTTGTGTGCAAGATTTTCAAGACAATGCGAGTGGTGGGGTGGATCTGGTCACAGCCGATGGTTCCATCGATTGTGCGGCCCAACCAGACTGTCAGGAGGAGATTGTGGTGCGTTTATTTGTGGCCGAAATCATCAGTGGCCTGAGCATACTCCAGTCGGGGGGCAGATTTGTCATCAAAATGTTTACACTTTTCGAGGCCTGCAGCGTTTCGCTGCTCTACCTGCTGAACTGCGTCTTCCAGACGGTCCATCTGTACAAACCAGCCACTTCGAAACGCGGCAACTCGGAGCTGTATGTTATTTGTTTGGACTACCAGAGGGAGACACCTGGTCTAAAACCGCTGCTCGAGCAAATGCGTGCCAAGCTGGCTCATTCCGAAGATTCACTGGCCATGCCGCTGTTTGCCAAGTCCCACATACCCAGCGATTTTCTAATGCAGCACGAAATCGCCTGTCGTCTTTATATGAAGCATCAAGTGGCTGCCATTGAGGCCAGCATTTATGCTTTTGAATCCAAAGATCGGTCCTATATGCGCTATTTGCATGACTTACGTGGACTGGTCTCCGACATGTACTACAAACGCTACAAGGTGCGCAAGTTGGCCCATGAACTCTGCATAGTGCCAAAGGAGGATACCAATAAGGCCCTTGGTTACTCAGTGCCCATTTACGGAGGCTCCTACACAGAACGCGAGCATCTTAGGCAGGGCGATCTGCTCCAGCAACTGTATTGCCTGCGTCGTGAATTCAATCAGCTGGAAAAGTGTCCCTGTCCAAGTGAACTGATTAGCTATAAACATGTCAAGTCTGCCGATGAAACCACAAACACACTGCAGGTGTCCCGGGGAGCAGCGGTTAAACAACTGGAAAGCAGTTTATTTGCCTCCGAGCCCGTAATGCTGCTGCGTTTACGCATATTGGACACCTTTCAACTGGATCCTCTGTGGCAAACTCAAGCTAAATGCTTGTTGGGCCAGAAAGTGTTGAACTATACGCCACCCGCTGAGGAGGAAAACTTTCATATGGCCCAGCAACGATTTTTTGTTGGACTATTAAGTCAGCTACTTGAACTGAGACCAGATGTAATGGTGTTTCAGCAGTTTTGGTTTCTCAGCCACTATGCGGTATCCCTGTTGCTTTGGCTAGCTGAAAACGTGTTCAAGGAAATGCAATTTGAGCAGAGTTTGATTACTTTAAGTGGCCTAAAAGATGATGATGAACTGCGAAAAATGGTCGAACATTTGCTACAGCAAATGAAGAGTGAAGAGGAGCAGGCCATTCACAGCCTAATGGATATTCGTAGAATGCAGAAGAATTCATTTAGTCAAGCTCTCATACAACACAATAATCATTTGTTAATTTCTTGCTTTCGTGGCATGCTGGGCGAGGATTCGTTTCCCCGTCCCTTGATGCTGCCAGAGCAGGCGAACCCATCTATGGAGGAGAATAAAACTAGCGAAGCTATTGTAGTTTAACATAACGAACATGTATTTCTTTCTTTTTGTTGCATAATATTACAGTGCTACAATTTAAGGAACAAAAGAAATACCATTTTTGCTTTTCCAATTGATAAATTAAAATTTGTTTTTTTTTGTTTGGGAAAGCAGGATTACAAAGCCAAATATGAAGCGTTGGTTATGTTAATAGTATAGAATGGAGTACATAAATCTAATTTAATTAATTTATAACTTTTATGACTGTTTTAATGACCTTTATAATGTTAACTTGCTGTTTTTACTGGCTCGAGGTCTTGTTATGCTATTGGCATAACTTTAAACAGAGGCACACAACACAAAAAAGGAGGCTTCAGGTTGATCGGATGCGTTTCATGAGGGACCAAATCCTCACTCATCAGCGATCTTGAGCCTGAAAAGTCTATCCAAAGAGCAGCCTCTCCATGCCATTCCAAAAGCTGCATGCGCGTAAAGCACCACAAAGACAGCCATTCCCCTTTGTAAGTGTGTGGCCTCCATTGGACTTTGCACTCAGTGAGCAGCCATCGGCCGCCAAGTCTGAAGCCAAATACCACAGATCTTGATTTATTGGATTTTTATGAATGTTTTCTAAGTAAATGGCGACAATCCAAGAATCTGACCTAACCCAACGGCGCAAAAGCATATTACAAAACTGATGTTCTCTCTAACACTTTGAAGGCTGGCAGCCTTCAAGTATCGATTACAAGCCTGTATACTTTTACATAAGCTTCGCCAAAGAAAGTAAAGAGCGTCTTCGTCAACATCAAGATTATCCGCTTCACTCGTTCGAAGAAATAGTTTTCGGTCTACTATTTCGTCTTAAAGATTTAACACTGAAAAGTGTTGAAATGTAGATTATTCAAAATCGTACCATTTTCCCAAATATGTAAAAGCTCGATGGTAAACTAATAATGCCTCTCTCAAATTTCGATCGTCGATGCTGTTTCAAATCATGATGTAATAAGTATAAGGTGGTCCAGTCATGAGAGCAGCTCTCTCGATTAGTCCCTTATTGTCAGTACTTGGCAGGCTGTCAACAGAGTAGGCTCGTATAACGAATTTTTCTTTTGTTTATTGCTTTAACCCTTACTAGGGAAAAATGGCCTTTTGCATTTATTGTCGTGCGAGTATTAAAACTGAGGGAGTAAATTTTATTCATGTTCCAAAGACTAATTTCATCATGGTTTCAAATAAGGTAGACTTTTGTTGACTTTAGATCCAAAGTACTTGTCATCCATTCTGGCTGGTCTCTCAATTCAGTCGATACACTGTGAATGTGTGTACTCATCACTGTTACTTTTTCCAGATTTTTTATACTTTTGGTCATGTGGTGCATAAAGTGATAAACGAAACAGCATTCTGGAAACGTTAAATTTTCGTTAAGATCGTTGTTCAGTTAATTTTCTTGATCTTTCACAAAGCTCCAAATCGTTTTGTCAACATCATCTTTTCCTTCATTGATAAAATATTGCTTTAAACGCGGCCATTTTCTGATAGTCCGCTCGATTGCTGGAAAAAAGTTGTGCAAAAGTGTCCGTCTGTCTATCCGTATGAACGCACAGATCTCAGAGATGGTAAGAGATAGAGGTTTGACGTGTATGAGACAAAAATTTCTTACACTTGCAGGCAGATTAAGTTTATTTTCAATTTTTGCCTTCGCAAATCGGAAAAAACATCATATCTCCCACAGTTTTATAGATAGAAGATTCGTTTCTTCTGGACATATTTAGTAATCAGGATCTGTTAAAGGAATGGTAAAGATCGGATGAGCGGTAGTCGAGTTGTAAGGAAAACAAACAATTATGGGCAGCACCGGTCGGTTATAATCGGGCTTCGCCGACTTTCTTACTTCTATACAGATTTCAAAGCAGCTGAAAAATGCTTCTATTCATGTGAAGTTCGACATAAAAATTTATTTTCGTGCATTCTGGAAATGAGCCTTAAGCAAAATCAAAAATGAATATTCTCTTTATTTAGTTTGATAGATTAAAAATGATCCAAACGCATTCAATTGACACAGGCATGCGACTTTAATTATTCAAAGATTATTGTCAAAGACACAAGCTCGGGCGCAACACTAATAACCACCCATACATAAGCAAAAAACGCTTTTGAAGTTTGCTCTCGGCAAAACAGTCAAGACAGAGCAACAGAATTGAGCAAAAATAGAACTAAAAGTGTGTTTTCGCTCCCTCTTTTCGGTATGTCAGTAACCAAACTGTTTTTTGCCGACACGCTGACAGTCTTGGAAGATGCAGGATGGCTAAACTTAAATAACTTTTTCCTTTATTTTCAGTTGAAAAAAACACAGATTATTATCGAAAACAAAAATTTATAGAATGCCCTTTGAAAGTCGATATAAAAGCCTTACAATTCATTGATCATTGCATGATCTGATCCGTCCAATTTCAAAATAATTTACATTAATGATAGCGACACATAATATTATTGAATTTTTTGTTTCAGGCTGTTAAGCTACTTGAACAACTGGTCAGCTTGCACTAAACAGCGACCAAGACTGTTAAGCTTTTTTTTATTTTTATTTGAAAATTTGCGTTACTCAATCCGCTTACAATTTTTTAAGGTTAAAAAGACTGGAACGGGAAATATACTGCTGAAAAAAGATATTGGCAAAGAATTTTTATCTGTGAGACACTTTATAATTCACTCAGAGATTCCTGAACGATGTTACGAACGTGATACATTTTTTGCACGAATCGTTGATTTATGGAGCACCACTTAAAGTGTGTTGGCTACATAATTCAAAATGTTGGCAGAGAAGCTAAATTCTTATTTTTCGCTATAACTTTGGAACTGGGGGTTATGTGGCAAAACGGATAAGATATTTGGAATCAGTTGGAACCCACTTCTGTGGGAATGTGAATGCCGTTTGTGGAGATTTTTTAGTGTTGACTTGTGTAATCTATTTCGTCGTTTTTTTTGCAATATTCTTTTACAAAATTTTGATTTAGAAAGTACTGGAAAAAGGTGCTAAAGAAACTTAGGGCCGATTTCGCATCATCTTTACAGCTGCTGTGTGTCAGATAAACTTGGATTTCGTTCTGTTATTTTTTAATCAGCCCTGTTCTCACTTCCATATTTACAAAAGTTTTGTGATTTAGAGACTAAATCTAGTCCAAAAACCGGTTTGAAATCGCAAAATTTTTGTGGAAGTGGAATTGAGAACAAGGCTGTATTTGACAAATAGCTCTATGTAGAAAATTCGAAATCGGCCCTAAAAATTTTGTTAATTTGAAGTTTTTTTAATTGATTTGTCAATTGGTTGCTAAATCCGGTTTCTATCTATCGGGATTCGTCCATAAGACAGAAAAAAAGGCTATAGATATTTAGCTAGTGTATTTGATTTTGTTACCAAAGTTGACTCTTAGACAAGATCATTTAAACAAAATGAATACAAATTTCAAATATTGTTTCCAAATCCAACTGCTATGTCCAATTAACTATAGGATCAAGTTAAAGTGCTTAATAACTCAATTATATGCCAGCATTTGATCATATGTTCTTGGAGTGTCACCATCTAGGAAATAAATTCTAATGCATCGATATTGTCCCACATATATTCTGGAAATTTCTTTAAAACTAAATCGTACATGTAATAATGGAGAGGTTCTGGGTCATTTAGCTCCTATAAGCAGGCCAGGCGGTGCGGAATTTCTTGGCTTCCTAGAAATAATTACTTTTTGTTGTCTTCAAACATATGAATAGATTCTTTATAAGTAGAAAAACAATTTTACATACTGAGTTCATCATAGAATTTTCAGGAAGATAAAATTTTGGCTGAAAATCCCTCTTGAATTTCAAACTTTTTAAGATATTCAGAGCTTTATCGAAAGAAATAAAGATCGGGGAGTGGAAAAAAAACTATACGGACAACGTGGTACTAATAGGTGTGGGTTTTTATAGTCTGCAGTACAACTTGAGTTGAACGCCCGAGAAATGAGGTTTAATACCAAGCGGTATTATCTGATTATTTATGAGTTTAGGGTCAAGACACTATTGAGTCTTATACTTTTCGGCTCTTCGTAGAATGGGAAAATAATCAGAACCGTCGGGCCTGCATATAGAAGCCTCTTATACTAGGCCTTATAGTGGAATTTTTACATTTAAGTACCAAAATTTAGGTGAAATTGACTGAATTCTGAATTACTGAAATCGTGAGTAAGACCCAGTATAGCTCTAAAACTACGTTCTAACAGTCGATATCCAATTATATAATGATAAATCAAACATAAGACTATAAAATACACAACTCTAATCTAAGCGTCATATTTGCTTTGCTATGACTCAACTCTTTCCATTTAATAACTAAACCAACTAAACATTTCCATTTCTTAAGGGAGCAAAATTTTCTATTTCAACTTTTTCTCAAACAATTGGATGTGTATGTGTGTGTCGATTTCTTATAAGAGCGGGTGCGGGTTTGGTTTAATCATCTCCATCATCATCTTCCGTCCTCAGTTTCTCGCCTTTGTCACCCTAGTCCGCCGGACGCTTTTCACTGTGTTTCCTGGTATAGTCTTCGGCATTCTTCACAAACTTCTTTTTATCCTTGAGAAACTCTTCGGCCAGCTCGGCGCGTAGCGGATGCTCCGGCTCTGGGTCATTGATTAGCGCTATCAGTGCCTGCACCACCTGATCGGTCCGCGTGGCTGGCTTCCAGTTTTCGGTGCTAATGATGGGCAGGCACACCTGGCCCTTCTCATCGATATTGGGATGGTAGATCTTTGTCTTGAAGTTAATCTTTGGTGGCTTAAATGGATACTCGGCCGGAAAGTTGATTTCAATGCGAAAGGCGCCCTTGTTGTAGGGTGGATTTTCGGGCACAATCAAACCGGTCCAGCGTAGCAGGTTGTCATCGTCGGCCTTAATGTCGCGGAAGGATTTGATTGTGCTCTCCTGCAAATCACTCAATTCCTTCCGAAGTCGTCGAGGTGCAGTCATTTTTTCCTTCTGTGTGTATGCGTGTGTATGTGTAACTTTTTGTGGGTGCGCGCTTGTGTGTGTGTGCTTGCAAATCGATGGAATTCGCACAGCCACAGCAAAAGGAGGTGAGTAATAGATTTATTTGCGTCTGCGTTCCGTTGCGCCGTTCCAGTTTTAATCGTTGTAAACGGTTGCGGTTGCCCTCCTCTTCTTATGAAAATTGTTCCGAAATTCCACTGAAAAATATACGTCAAACAATCGATAGCCGATTGTTGAGAATTAGCGATGTGCGTGGGCCAGGCTACCAAGTCACGACACACAAGAGACAGGCTGTGGTCACGAAACTTGAACCAATGGGCGTGTTCAGCAGAGCTTGCTTCCCGATCAATTATACTTTTTCAATGATCTTTCTGCTGAACTCCAGTAATATGGTATCAAGATAACCAATTTGACGTATCATGATATCGAGGAAATAGTACGCACCTTTCAAGTGATACTGCTATCACCAGCTGCAATTGAAAAAGAATAGGCTTCGTATCGATACCGATGTGAGTATATTATTCCATTTTGCGCACTTAATACAAAAAATGGGGGTTTGGCCAAAAAAGTAGCACGTCGTTTAGCAGAAACTTTTCGATGTTTCATGTTAAAACTTAAATTTTTTTTATTCCTGAAAGTGATTTATATTTGATTTTGTCGATCAAATTCACAGCTGCTCCATACAACTTGTGCAATGTGCCCAGAGTAAGTAAGGAATAAAGGATCATACTAAAAGTTTACTTTTAGTGGGTTTAGAAAAATTTTGTTTTTCAGTATTTTTTGCGTGTGTTTTTAAATTAGATATTTAATTTTATAAAGAATTTGTAATTTTTTGCGAGCTGCCCTTTTAGCGTTCAAATCCGTACGCAACCTTTATCCTAGATTTTCTTTATTATACGAAAATATTTTTATAAGCTTTTTGGAAACTTTGTTTGGCTCCTTTACCTAATTTTGGACGGTTACATAAAAGATGGTTATTAAATTTTTTTGATGCTAAAAGATTTGATTTTTTTTTTGTTTTACAGTTCCTTTTAGATGCAAGCTGTTAGAATTTTCTTGTTTTCTTTCCACGATTTAAAAGTTGAAATCATGGAGAACCCGTGCGCAATAAAGGATTTAGCTGATAAGTATTCATTAATTCTAATAATTGCATTTTAGAATGTATTCGAGTCTCTTCGAAGGGTAGAAAGACCAGTGGGCCAAAGTGGACGTAGTCATAAGTGCTTCAGTTCTTAAAGCTTGTGCTTGACTTAGTCGAAAAAATTCGCGATTCGGTATTCTACACTTAGATCTTTAAGATCTTCAATTCACCAGAAACCACCATAAACAAATACATAAATAATTGAATTCACCATGGTTGAATTGTATACATAATAAAATTAGAAACTATTATTTTAAATTTTGCATTGTATAAATCGTTGACAATTTTCTCCGGAACTATCGTAATATCGAATATACATATCGATAGTATAAACTCACTCGATTAACTTTGCATTTTACCATCACTACCGCTGTCTGCAACACGTGCACCCGCGTTAGTTTTGTTTTCCATCCGAAATGGTCAAAAAACAGCTAAGAAAACGAAAAGTTAAGGATGTCGAGGCCACAAATGAAGAGCCTTCCGCTTCGGAACAGTCAGACCAGGGCGGAGGAGGAAGAGGTAAGCTGGCGTAGCTGGGAGCCACTCAATATGCATACTAACTTTGTGTTTTGGGCCAGGACTTGCTGCAAGCCATTAAAGATCCTGGCGAGGATTCAACAGACGATGAGGGCATAGATCAGGAGTATCAATCAGACAGTAGCGAGGATCTAGAATTTGAAAGTGATGAAGAGGGCAACTATTTGGGTAGAAAAGCAAAAGCAGAGAGCTCGGAAGAAGACGATGAAGAGGAGGAGGAAGCAGAGAGTGAAAATGAGGCGAAGCCATCTACTAATACATCTGACGAGAAGCCCTCTAGCAGCACTAAAGCAGCTGCTGCCACTATACCGGCGCCACCTAAACGAGATCCCTCCAAGCCCGAATACGAAGACTCAGACACTTCTGACGAGGAGGACATACGGAATACGGTGGGCAACATACCCATGCACTGGTATGACGAGTACAAGCACATTGGCTACGACTGGGATGCCAAGAAGATTGTTAAACCGCCGCAAGGCGATCAGATTGATGACTTCTTGCGCAAGATTGAGGATCCCAATTTCTGGCGCACTGTCAAGGATCCGCAGACAGGTCAAGAGGTGCTGCTTACCGATGCGGACATTGCCCTAATCAAGCGTGTCAATTCGGCGCGCATACCCAACCCAGAGCACAATGAGTACGAGCCCTGGATCGAGTGGTTCACCTCGGAGGTGGAAAAAATGCCCATCAAGAATGTGCCCGATCACAAACGCTCTTTCCTTCCCTCCGTGTCGGAGAAGAAGAGTGTTTCGCGCATGGTGCATGCCCTGAAAATGGGCTGGATGAAGACCAGCGAAGAGATCGAGCGCGAAAAGCAACAGAAACGCGGTCCAAAGTTCTACATGCTGTGGGAGACGGACACCAGTCGCGAGCATATGCGACGCATTCACGATCCCGTATCGGCCCCCAAGCGAGACCTGCCCGGGCATGCCGAATCGTACAATCCACCACCGGAATATCTGTTCGATGAGAAGGAGACCAAGGAGTGGCTGAAGCTTAAGCATGAGCCGCACAAACGCAAGCTCCACTTCATGCCGCAGAAGTTCAAGTCGTTGCGCGAGGTGCCGGCCTATTCGCGCTATTTGCGCGAGCGCTTCCTGCGCTGCCTCGATCTGTACTTGTGTCCCCGTGCCAAGCGGGTCAAGCTCAATATCGATGCCGAATATCTTATACCCAAGTTGCCTTCGCCACGTGATCTGCAGCCATTCCCGACGGTGGAGAGTCTGGTCTATCGCGGCCACACAGATCTGGTGCGCTCGGTTAGCGTGGAACCCAAGGGCGAGTATCTGGTATCCGGCTCCGATGACAAAACAGTCAAGAGTAAGTTTTCAATGAGGGAAAGTGGTAGGAAAATTTATATCCATTTTTCGCCCTATTTTAGTTTGGGAAATTTCCACTGGCCGTTGCATACGCACCATTGAGACCGAGGATGTGGTACGCTGCGTAGCCTGGTGTCCCAATGCCAAGCTGTCGATTATTGCGGTGGCCACCGGCAATCGCCTGCTGCTGGTCAATCCCAAGGTGGGCGACAAGTTGCTGGTAAAGAAGACCGATGACCTGCTGGCCGAGGCTCCCCCTCAGGATGTCATCGAGAGTGAACGCATCAAGGCGGCTGTGCAATGGTCAAATGCCGAGGCAGCCGATCAAGAGAAGGGTGTGCGCGTGGTCATCACTCATTTCAAGCCCATTCGTCAGGTTACTTGGCATGGACGAGGTGACTACTTGGCCACTGTGATGCCTGAGGGTGCCAATCGCTCGGCCCTGATACATCAGCTCTCCAAGCGTCGTTCTCAAATTCCCTTTTCGAAGAGCAAGGGTCTTATTCAATGTGTGCTCTTCCATCCTGTTAAGCCTTGCTTCTTTGTGGCCGTAAGTAACTGCAGAAATATGCCCGAGCTCTAGCTAACTGACTTCCCCACTCTCTTAACAGACCCAACACAACATACGCATCTACGATCTGGTCAAGCAGGAGCTGATCAAGAAGCTGCTCACCAACTCCAAATGGATTTCGGGCATGTCCATACATCCCAAGGGTGACAATTTGCTGGTATCCACCTATGACAAGAAAATGCTGTGGTTCGATCTGGACTTGTCCACCAAGCCGTATCAGACCATGCGCCTGCATCGCAATGCTGTACGCAGTGTGGCTTTCCATTTGCGCTATCCGCTATTCGCCTCGGGCAGCGATGACCAGGCGGTGATTGTCTCGCATGGAATGGTCTACAAGTGAGTTGCAATTTGATTAATTCCATTGAATGCCTCCAACTCTTCCTCTTTTTTGTTTTAGTGACCTTTTGCAAAATCCTCTGATTGTACCATTGAAAAAGTTGCAGACGCATGAAAAACGCGATGAATTCGGTGTGCTGGATGTTAATTGGCATCCGGTGCAACCCTGGATATTCTCCACCGGCGCCGATTGCACCATACGATTGTATACGTAGGCTATGCGAAATGAAATGCGGACAATTGTGTAAACTTTTGATAGTAAATATAACTCTTATATGTTAATATGTAATGGAAACTGGATACACTTGTGTGATATGTACTCCAGGAAGGGTTATTCAATTTGGGAACGAGTTACTTTTGAGATGAGTTCTTGGATTGCAGAGAAATATACGAAACTCTGAATACTTTTGAATTATAGTTGGTGTGATTCTTCTCAATTTTTGTGGGCCTTAAGCGGTCAATGATCAGACTTCTCGGCCTTTTGACGATTTAAAGAGAAGGGGACCTACAGTTTAACGCCGAATCCGAACGGCAGCTTGAGAAGCTTTTCATGGCTAATTACTACAAAGCTGGCGCCAAAAGCAAGAGGCGTACCGGGTGTAAAGTTTTATTCAAAGAAAAAACTTTTCATTAGATGTTCCAGGCGCTATCGAACCCACGTCCTCTTGCACACTAGCCGCTGAGCCACCCGGCCTCTCTTGAGTTTGATGACCTTTAAATACCGTCGTCGAAGTAAACTGAACTGAACCTTGAAAAAATTTTCAAAGGTTGCAGCCTAAGTAAAAACTTGGGATGGAAGCCAGTTCTAAATCGAACCAAACCGTAACCGAACCGCTTATTCCAGCTAATAAACCGACTGATTTGTTGTCAATTTTAAGTACATCTCCAACATTAGACTGCATTCCTCTCATTTCCTCTACGGGACGATATTCTCAACTTAAGCCAATATTTATCCAGGGGAATTTTTTTGTACGATATTTAGCGTTTGGAAGGAGCACGGTTTGTATTCTCTTCGTTCGATTCAGCAGTCCTACATATCATTGCCGTTGAAGTAGACAATCCAATCAAATAAGGGACTGATTTGGAAGTGAAATCGTTTCGGACGAAGATCGAAGATATGACTTTACATATTTTGAACATTTATATAAGAATTTTAAAGAAATTCAAGCGTTTTCATGAAATTCAATTTCGAAAGTGTGCATTGGGGTGCACTTTTTAAGGCCAAAATGGAAATTTCTCTTAATTTCCTCTCTTGGGCGCGCCCCCTTTCATTTGCATTATACGTGGGGACTAACAAAAGTTCGGTAAGTTGACTAGAAAAAAATAGGGGAAAGTTAACTTCGGCTCGGCCAAAGTTTTGTATACCCTTGCAGTTTGTTTTTCTAAATAAGACTACTTTTCGGACCTTACTTTTCTATGGGAGCTATATCTATGTAGATGTCCGATTTCGACCAAACTTAGTGCAATCATTGAAAAGCATAACAAACTGTTAATTTCGAAAACAAACAAAACAAAAAAGTTTATCTCACTAAACTTTTCTTTATGCTATAGTCATCCGATTTTGACAAAACTTTGTAGAATTGTGTAAAAGTATATAAAATAAATATATGCCGACGTAAGGGACGTTTCAATTAAAAACAAAAAAGGTTTTCTCACCAGAACTAGTTTTTCGACCGATCGTTCCTATGGCAGCTATATGCTATAGTCATCCGATTTTGACTAAACTTTGTAGAATCGTGTGGGAGCATATAAAACAAATACATGCAAATTTTGAGGACATTTCCATTAAAAACCAAAAAGTTTTTCTAACTAAGACTACTTTTTCAGACTCTACTTTCAAATGACAGCTATACTATAAAGATGTCCGATATCGACCAAATTTGATGAAATCATGGAAAAGCATAGAAAACTAATAAATACAAAGTTTGAAGGCGTTTCAATTGAAAACAAAAAAGTTTATCCCACTGAAACTACTTTTTCGACTGATCGTTCCTATGACAGCTATGTGCTATAGTCATCCGATCTGGCCGGTTCCGACAAATGTGCAGCGTTTTTGTACCAAAAGACTTCGTGCAAAGTTTGGTGAGGATAGATTTAAAACTGACGGAGGAGATAGCATAGAAACAGACAGACGGACGGACGGACAGACGGACAAGGCTAAATGAACTCAGCTCGTCATGCTGATCAAGAAACCCATTTTCGATAGTGGGTGTTCCTTGCCAACGGAAAGGTGTGTGCTATCTTTACAAGGCACAAGATGCACAAAACTTTCGGTCAAGGAAAGTGCGAGCGTAGTGGCTTGCCAATTGGAAACAGCATGGTAGAAAGCCCAAATTCCTATAAGACCCTTTCAGCATGTTCGGTTGGATATTATTAAACTATACCAGGAGTAAGTTTATTTTCAAATCTTGAAAATAATCTTGATCTGCCTGCAATTATAAGTTTAAGTTTTTGATTTCTGTTTGCCGATAGGGAAAGAAAGACGGAAAGACGGCTAAATCGACACGGCTGGTAATGCTTTTCAAGAATAAACATATAGTATGTGATGGCCGGGTGGCTCAGCGGATTGTGTGCGCGACCGTTGTGCAAGAGGTCGTGGGTTCGATCCCGCCTCGGAACATCTAATAAAGAGTTTCTTCTTTGAATAAACTTAACACCCGGTCACGCCTCTCTGCTGTTGGCGCCAGCTTTGTTGTAATCAGCCATGCAAAAGCTTCTCAAACTGCCGTTCGGATTCGGCGTTAAACTGTAGGTCCCTTTCTCTTGTGCGAAAAATTAGAAGCGCACAAGCCAAAATATTGAGAGGAGCTCGGCTTTGGCCCTTTGGGGCTGTGTCAAGCCATTTTATATTACATTTTACATGTGGTCGGAGATGCTTCCTTCTAAGCGCTACAAACGACTGGAAAACTTGAATATGCCATCTGCAAGTTTTTGAAACGGGTTGGCTCAATTTATATCGAAAATAAAAAAAAACCAAGCAAACATAGTTTTCTCTTATTATTATTTTTAAAATTCAAACTGATCAAATCAACGCCGACTATTTATAAATGAAAAACAAAATATTAAAACTGGCAACACTGCGTATGAGTGATTCACAATTTTTCTACTTTGGTTTTTTTATACGCCTATTATACACCAAAGCGCATCAGATAGGGGGGTCAGACTATGACCTTAAAAATTTCATATTCAGAAGGTCCGCTCTAGGGAGCATATAAAACAAATACATGCCAATTTTGGGGACATTTTCATTGAAAACCAAAAAGTTTTTCTAACTAAGACTACTTTTTAGATAAGACTTTTCTATGACAGCTATACTAAAGAATAAAGAGCTATAAGAAAGTTTAAAAATTATTTCATGCAAATGTTGACCGTGACTGCGCCTCAAATGGTCCATCCGCTAAGTCCAACTTTGGCATACTCTTTCCAACATTTCGGCCGGTATCTCACGAATAATTGCTTCAATGTTGTCTTCCAATGCGTCAATTGAAGCGGGCTTGTCTGTATAGACATGAGCTTTAACATAGCCCCACAAAAAATAGTCTAAAGGCGTTAAACCGCACGATCTAGGCGGCTAATTGACCGGTCCCGAACGTGAAATAAAATGTTCACCGAACTCGCCTCTCAATAAGTCCATTGTTGCGCGTGCTGTGTGTTGCGCCTTGTTGAAACCACATGTCATGCAAGTCAAGCTCTTGCATTTTGGGCAAAAAAAAGTTGGATATCATTTCACGGTAGCGCTCACCATTCACAGTTACGTTACGATTCGCATCATCTTTGAAGAAGTACGGTCCAATGATGCCACCAGCCCATAAACCGCACCAAACTGTGAACAAAAAAGTTTTTCTCACTAAAACTAGTTTTTCGACCGATCGTTCTTATGACAGCTATATGCTTTTTCTCTAGAGCAGGAACAGGAATAAAAAATTTAATGAACAGCTGAACCGAAACTATACCGCGATATAGTTAGCTCCAAAAACTATTTAATTAAAATAACTGAACCACTGAACTAAACCACTCCTAATTTCCCGAGCGGCTTGCCTCCCTGAAAAAATCTGCGAGCAAAACTGTCGGAATCCAATCACGAGTCCTTTTAGTTTTTTCACACTCCGATCCCGAATTTAAATGGGGATTGGCTTCAAATAAAATTGCGAATGAAAATGGAATTTCGATTTGAAAGTCCTCACATAACGGACAGCGCTAGAATTCACATGCTTATAAAGCTCACCGAAAGCTTCTGCTCTGCTCATAATGAGACACCCTTAAAAAGCACCCAACATTTATATTCAAATTCCAGACATTCGGCCAGAGCTTTATTCTCTTCGCCGCACATGTGTACCAGGAATTTGCTCGCTGTTTTTCTTTTTTGTTTTTTTTTTTTTGGGTTGCCAACTGTGTAGCTATTTGGGAAAGCTTTCGCTTACTCTCCGTTTCCGTGTCCACCTTTGCCTCACTCCTGTTCACCGCCCCCTCGTCTAGATCTTGGTGTGTGTTTTTCGGGGAGGAGCGCGCGCATTGGAAAATCAAGCGCTGCCACGGCACTGCTTTGGAAATCAGTCGCCTGCCTTTGCCCAACCAAAGAGAAACGTTTCGCTTTCGCCACACTTGTGCTCGCGTCGTTGTCGAGGATTTTGGGTTTTGGCTATCGCAAAAAAAGAAAAGAACAAAAATCACACTCATATATGTGGAAAAAAGCGCAGCGCAGTGAAAATGAAATGGCCATAGTGTGTGGAGGAACCCGAAATGTGGCCCACGTTCCGTGCGAATTGCAGTTCCGTGTAGTTGGATGAGAAAATTCAAGGCACAAGCAAAACAATTTCGAAAATACCTACACACACATTTCAGTGGCAGTGGCAGGCAAAAATTCGTATGTACTCGTTGCTCCCCCCTCCTGCCCCAGCCCACTACTGGCCCCAACGACCAAACCAAAGCACCAAGACTGTGTGTGCGTGTGTGTGTGCGCGTGTGTGATTGTGTGGGTGAAAATATGAACGGAAGCGCACACAAAAAATAAAGTTAGATATTTCAATGGTTAAGTTCCAACTGCAATTAGCAGCAACAGCAGCAGCAGGAGAGAAAATCACGCATACGCCCCATCAGCCCAGACAAACGGTCAGCCGACGACCGTCGTCAAACAAAGCGTTCCACTTTGCCAAGTGCGTGTCAATGTGTGCGCTGCTTGCTGCCGAGTGGGTGCCAGTGTAATGACTAGCACAAGAAATAAATAAAAACTTAACCCACAACAACAACAACAAGTACAGGGGGAGCGGGCTGGTGCTAGCTCCAGCTGCTCGTAAATTTCGTAACGCCAGTGAAATGTTCCCCTCGCTGTGCAGGGCCAGAGATTGAATATGTAAATGCTCGAGGCCTGCCCACGCAACGGTAACGGCTAACCCAGCTGGAGGATATGGATATCGACTTGGTACTGTCGTGACCAGCGACAACTACACCAGCGATAATTGCTTTAGATCGAAATCAAAGCAATACCAGAAAAAACCAAGCAGAAACCTCCTTAAGTACTTTTGGGCATTCGAGAAGGAAGCAGGCGGAGAGCAAGAGAGCAGAGCGGAGCGTACACAAAAATTATTAGCAAAAACATAAATACGTAACGGTTAAGCTCTCCCGCGAGCGCATAAGGGCGCCACCTACCTCCCCCGACGCCCACAAACGCTGCTGCCAACGCGCCTGCTTGCTGCGGGAGAGAGAAGGAGAGTGAGAGTTTGGGCGATAGAGTGTGTGGGTGTGTGTGTGTGTGTGAGAGTGTGTGGGCGAGGGACAACGGTAGGTCAGTGGCAGTGGGCGGCGTAGCAGCTGCAACTTCATCTGCGAAAGGGCAGGTAAGTTAAGTGGCTACGCTTCGATTTCCCACAATTCATTCTCCTTCGTCTTACAGCTAAGGCAATGTCCTGTACTGTTTCTGAGCTGCCCAGTGGCTGTCGACTGCGCGGCATGACTGCATCCTCACAACAAAGCGCATCCAATAATGGCGCTAACAATGGTGGCAACGGAGGAGGCGGAGGAGGAGGCAGCGTTGGCGGAGTGTCCACAACAGCTGGGGCTGGCAGCGGAGCTGGTTCTGTTGGCGTGATTAGCAGCACCAACTCGAATGTGCTGCAGGAATCGAATGCTCCACTGCAACGGCAATCGCAGAAGCCGTGTTGTTTCTGCTGGTGCTGTTGCTGTTCCTGCTCCTGGTGAGTCAATGGCAATTATCTCAGCCCAACTAAAGCTAAAACCATTTCTTTTATCCACCCACTCCCCTACCCACTCATAACAACAACCGCAACGTAACAACAGGGCCAAGTGGTAAGTTCCTTTCTTCACCTAGGTTAACGTCATTTCGGCTACGTTTGACGTGAAGTTAAGCAAAGCTCCCTCTCTCTCTCTTTCCCTTCTTTCGCTTTTGGCGCTCACATTCATTCACAATTTCGGGAGCACCTAAAAAGCTTTGTAGGGCACTTGTTTTTAAATCAAATATAAATACATATGGATGTATGTATGTAATTATGTATGTAAGTGTACATGGACTGGAGCTGAAAGTTTTCGTGAATGAAAGTGAAATCTTGTGTTGCCTGTTCTGGGGGTCACTCCCTCGCGCCAGCTGCCCCTTGCCTTTGTGTACTTAGCTTGTCCATTTGTTTGATTCACAAATTACTTGCACATATGTACATATGGATTGCGATAACTGGCCTTTGTCAGATAACAAAGCTTTTGTCAAGTTCGAGTGCCGTTAGTTGGCTAGTCAAAGCTGATACGATGACAACCTCCAATCCGTTTGTAGATATCGTATGGCCACTTAAGAGTGGCCCAAAAATTAAAATTGCAAAATTCTTCGTTTGATGTACAGGAAATCGTAGCCTACTTTAGAGCGTGACGGTTTTGCCTGGCTTAAGCCCCGCACTTGGAATGTCTACTAAGAAACAACTTTAAGCTTTTATGCAGCGTTCACCTTCACCAGCTAGTGGTGAAGTAAGTAGCCATATAACAATTTTATTCTATGCCGTACGAGTTATTTGCCGTTAAAGACTTAAGCCAGAGATTTAAATCACAAATGTCCACTTAGAGAGGCACTAAGTAATGATGCTCTCTTCTCAGCTAACACCTCTGCAGTGCACAGTGGTTTTTTTTGCCCTTTTTTTTGGCATAAACTGTAGTTGTTAAGATATTGACCCCAAATTAGGTTTATAAGCATATTTTGTGCCCCAAGGATGACGTGGAAAGACTTACTTCATTTAGATCAATTTTTCATATCGCTGCTATATAACCGATCTGGCCGATTTGCTGCAACTTCAAACCCGGTTTTTGTTCTTCGCGACGCACACACACAAAATCGTTTGCATGTGTGTCGTTTTGTATGCCTCGCTCCCTGCATGTAATCGATTATTAACATTCTATCTTCGGTGCAATTACAAAAACAAACCGCATCCAAAGAGCATACGGCTGGGCATCGCTGTTTTAATATATACTCGATACTTAATACTCAGACCTGGATACTTAGTACTTAGTACTAAGTACTTATTACTAAATACTAACTACTCGAGACGAAGTTCTCGGTACTTAGTAGTTGATATTTAGTACTCGATACTCAGTACACAATACTAAGTACTCGATACTCCGTATTCGATACTCAGAATTCGATTCTTAGTTCTCGATACTAGTTAAGAACTCGATACTAAGTACTCGATACTCAGTATTCGATACTTGGTACTCGATTCTAAGTACTCGATACTCAGTACTCGATTCAATACTTAGTACTTTTTACTCAGTATTCCATACTAAATACTCCGTATTCGATACTCATTATTCGATTCTTAGTTCTCGATACTAAGAACTCGTTACTCAGTATTCGATACGCAGTACGCGATTCTAAGTACCCGATACTCCGTACTCCATCCTCAGTATTCAATTCTTAGTACTCTATACTTAGTACTCCATACTCGATTCTAAGTATCCGATACTAAGTACTCGATACTTCGTATTCGATACCCAATTTACTCAATTTAAAGTACTCGATACTAAGTACTTGATACACCGTATTCGATACTCAATTCTCGAGTCTAAGAACTCAACCACCGGTAACCTCTTAACAACAACACCACAAAATATGCCATGTCAGCGTGACGCGTGGTGAGTGGCGCGTGACGCTAAATTCAAATTTTACTCCCACTAAAATCTTCCCTTACCGAAATTTAAGATGTTTCACATCAAAAGCTCCCCAATTTTGAACAAAAAATGGAAAACGAATATCACGCATTGCTGGCTGACCGTTTCAGACACGGCGATGAAGTCAGAGGGGGCCGTCTGGCTGTACTATTTATCTTTAGAACCCGAAGGTTATTACTAAAAGGAAGTGTGAATGCAGTTGCCCACCAAGTGCATAATTAATGGGGGGACGGTCAAGCCCCAGGGCCTCTCAAGCAAAAGAACGAAATCAGCGGCTAGTGTGCGCGACCGCTGTGCAAGAGGTCGTGGGTTCGATCCCGCCTCGGAACATCTAATGAAATATTTTTTCTTTGAATAAACTTTACACCCGGTCACGCCTCTCTGCTGTTGGCGCCAGCTTTGTAGTAATTAGCCATGAAAAGCTTCTCAAGCTGCCGTTCGGATTCGGCGTTAAACTGTAGGTCTTTTTCTCTTGTGGGAAAATTAGAAGCGCACAAGCCAAGAGATTGAGAGAAGCTCGGCTTTGGACCTTTGGGGCTGTGTCAACTAGTCAAGCCATTTTACTTTACTTACTATCGACTCATATGCAAGCCTGCGCTTTTGTTTGCCATTAGCAGCGGGCTTGCTTCCTTGCTAATTGCCAGTTACCCAATTCAAAAAGTCGTTACCGATATTCAAGCTTTCCTATTGAAACGCTATTCATGCTCTTAGCCCGAAGTTATATATCACACAGCAGAAAATTTTACTCAAGCTGTCTAAAAAAAACACTTAAATCAATCAAATAAAAGATCTTCTTTTATGAAATACACATTATTTAGAACTAATAGGCAATGAATTGGTTTCTGTCATGGTGGCATTTTGTGTAACGCTGGGGAAAGAAGCTGAGTCCTTTTGTAGGCTGCGGCAACATAATCATTGTCGTAATCATAGCCGGAGCCACCATTATATGGGGCTGTGTAGTCTGCGGAGTTTGACGCTCGAATGTTGGGCACATGGATGGTCTTTCATATTGGGAACTAGCCTCTCCCTGGATATTGAATTGGTTTCCCCGTTACAGATGAAGCAGATGCCGGCTAGCATCGAAATGCATCTTATTGGTCAAATCCCAAAAAATAACTTGCGATTTGAACGCTTTGATCAGCGACACATGTCAGTACTCCACGAAGTTCTGCAAATAATTTTTGTCTTAGGGCCCTGTTTCGGTTTTCGAGTCGATTTTCGTGTAAAAGTTAACATTTTGCCTTCAATTTGAATAACGTTGTATAGAAGTAGAAAAATATGCCCACGGTTACTAGATCTGGTACAAAAAAACTCGAATTCGCTTAAGCAACTGAAACCGATTGCTCAATGCCAATTGAATTCAATTCGAGAGAAAATTACGTCGAGATCTAGTAACCCCGGATTGTCTTGTTACTTATAGTATATACAAATTAATACAACTTAAACGCGAAAAAAAGTTTATATTATTTTTCCAACCTTTTTTACTAATTAAGCAAGTGAGTATAAATCGTTTGCATATGCTTTGCAGACTTTAGCTTAAGTCGGAGTATCCTTTTGAAAGTATCAATCAACGCAAACTACAAAAGTACATACATATGGTTAAAAGGCAACACTGCGTATGAGTAATATCAAAAACTTTGATGCTCCGTCGTGTCCACTAAAACAAAACTTATTGAACTTTCTTTTTGTTTTCTCGTTAAATATACACCATGAACTAGCGAATCCAAGGGCGCCTGTAAGACCTTAAATTTTCCATCCCAAAAAATTGCGCTCTAATGTACATCAGAGAACTGCAACGAGCCGCCACGAATACAATCGCTAATTGCTCAAGGCTTGTCAGAATCGAGTATTGCCCTTATTTATACTCGAGTTGACTCCGCGCTTCGGCCGCGAGTCGACGCAAAGCCCCTTGTTACAAAATCGAAGTTCTGATGCGAGCTGTCAGGAGTAAAGTTCGTTAGGTACAAGTACTCACGATTACTCCTAGCTTCGGCCGCGAATCACCGAGAGTACTTGCTGCCGAAGTCAAATATCCGATGCGATCTGTTTCGATCAACGCTTGTATACAATCGTCACAAGCACACAAAAAAAACAACAATTTGTGAGAGCAAAAGAGATAGCATGATGGCCTATTTTTTGCATTTGTATTTTGCAAACGCTTTCTCTTTCCTTTTTGTGGCATGTTGTTGTTTGAAGTTTTCAAAAGACAACAACAATTGCATAAGAGTGTCGAAAAGGCTTGGCCATTGCTGGCAAAAGGCTTATTCTGACTCGTGTTATGAAAAGCTTGTTCATATTATTACTCGGACGAAGCAAAGAGCTTAATCGTTCTGACTCAATTTGCTTGCGATCATTTCGAGTGTGTCGAACCAAGGTGACGAGTCGAACCAAGCCAAGTAAACGCACGAGTGTGATCGAATATTAGAGGCTTGTTGCAGTTCTCTGATGTAAGACCCATTCAGCATGTGCGGTTGGATATTATTAAACTATACCAGGAGTATGTTTATTTAAAAAAGAATTGTAATACAACGAAAGAGCTGTTCAGAAGGAGGGAACAAATCTTTGAGGGTTGCCTAAGCGAAACATTTGATGTTACCCATGCCAAGGCTAATGGCGATTTAAACAGGGAGGAAGAGTTTGAAAATCTGGATAATCAACCAAGCATTGACAGTAGTGATTGCGTCTATGGAACATCTAATGAAAAGTTTTTTCTTTGAATAAACTTTGCACCCGGTCACCCCTCACTGCTGTTGGCGCCAGCTTTGTAGTAATCAGCCATGCAAAGGCTTCTCAAACTGCCGTTCGGATTCGGCGTTAAACTGTAGGTCCCTTTCTCTTGTGCGAAAAATTAGAAGCGCACAAGCCAAGAGATTGAGAGGAGCTCGGCTTTGGCCCTTTGGGGCTTTGTCATTGTACATTGTACATGCTCTGTTTAGAGCAACCATCTTATCCATAGCTAAAAATTTTGCAGCGTGCAGAAGTAAAGACGTTAAGTCAGAGCTACTAGTTTTTGTTTTAACTGAGAAATAGCGTTCCTGTTATCTATTTTTAGGCGACCACATTTCTTAGTGGATCCAAAATTACCATCAATTTGTATAGTCAGGCCATAAGCAAGCCATTTTGAGTGTTTTGTTGTAAATCTTCTTAGAGTTCGATTACAATTTCGCATCTGCGAATTAAAGAAATCTTTAACGTCATAATAAGAGCATTATCAAAGTTCTTTTTTTCTAATTTTTTGCAATATGTTTTGAATAATTGTTTCTTTAGAGCAATTGTTTCTTTTCCAAATGTCAAACAAAGTTGCATGACCAAACACGAACACAGCTGCAATATACACGATTTTTTCAAAAAGGAGCAAGTTGTCTCAAGAAGTGTTAGTTACTCATTAATCTACACACTTTCCTTAATAACATTGCATTTACAACTTTTTGCAACGATTTGCCATGCACAACTAACATTCCACGAAACACAGTTGCATTTGTGTTAGGGTCAACCTAAAGTTACACATAAACAACACACAGCACAATTGGTCAAAAGCACACAACAATGACAAACGAGTTATCAAATCATAATTTTACATACCTAGACTAATTTCCAATTCAATATTTAAAATCTAAAAAACAAACTTTTTTGGGTTATGCCAAAAAAAGGCAAAAAAGCCATAAAGCAATTCTCTTCTCACCTCGCATTTTTTCAGTGTGCAATTGACAAATGATGCGAAAGATTGTTTCCATGAGCCTTTGGAGCATTGCCTCACCTTGTTATTCCACCATGCACTTAGTTAAATGTTGTCGGTATCTTATCTATACATCAATTTTTCCGATTATGCCTTGATTTCAAGAGCTTTCCCCTGACATTCGCTGTTTAGATCTAGTGCACAGTAGTCGAGGAAACGTGCATTAGTTATTTGGGTGGAATTTTCCATTTCTTAGACTAATTCCCTATGGCAGTTGGACAGTCCCTAATTTCTTAGGTGTTGAGCTTTTGCCCTGAATTCGTAGATGCTACATTCTCTGCCGTATGAGGATATAAAAATGGTTCTTCATTTGTTCTACCTTTCCAGTCTGGCTATCAAGAACGCCGATGAAAATGCGCCAACTAAACGTGATCTTGTTAGTTCCGACTTTCTAGATGGCGAACAGTGAGTTGCACTTTAAATTTGCCAAAAATTCTTCTACTAAACCTTTCTTCATCTCAATTGCAGACCCTCACTAGAAGAAATCCGTAGCTGGGGCAAGAGCTTTGATAAATTAATGAAAAACTCATGTGAGTAGCTCGCAGCTGCATTGATCCAACTACCCATAATTATCTGCCATATCTTATCATTTAGCTGGACGAATGGTATTTCGTGACTTTCTGCGTAGCGAATTCAGCGAGGAGAACATCTTGTTTTGGCTTGCCTGCGAGGATCTGAAGAAGGAGCATAGCGCGGAGGTAGTCGAGGAGAAGGCGCGTTTGATATACGAGGACTATATATCGATATTGTCGCCGCGCGAAGTGTCGCTGGACTCTCGGGTGCGCGAGATAGTTAACCGCAACATGATCGAGCCCACGACGCATACGTTCGACGAAGCTCAAATCCAGATCTACACACTAATGCACAGAGACTCATATCCGAGGTAAGTTCCATTCCTCCCGAACGCTGGGTGCCGTTGGCTGATCACTTGATTTCACAGATTCCTAAACTCGCAAAAGTTCAAGACACTCGCCCAATTGCAAGACAACTCGAATGCCGGCTCCAAGGCGGACAGTCCCACTTAGATGTCGCATTCCTCCTCTTTGCAAACTGTCGTAGTATTCGGGTGTGGTGCTGTCGCCGCTGTTGCTGCAGTGAACTAAGCAATATGTAATCCTTACTGGCAGCCACCGGCGGCCCCCAACCAAAACCTTCCTTCATTTCTATGTTCTAGTCGTTAACAAACCAAAGAGTAACATAAAACTTAGTCGTTAAATGCGAGAAACGAGGCATTTTCAAAAGCGGACAAAAACGAGCGAAACAAATAGCATCTATTGTAATATTAGCACTTAAGATGTATTAATCAAATTGAAACAAAAGAACAAAGAAATGCAAATGCAAATGCAAATACTTTTTCCAAAACCAACAACAAACCAACATTTTTAAACGTATTACGTACATTTATATATATTTAAAAACAAAACCTACTTATATAAATTTAAACTAATTAGTTTTGAAAACGTTTTAGGTCATATATAGTACATATATATATATTTATGAGTAACGACATCGAAGCATTTTGTAAATACTACAACAAATAGCAACAAATACAAATACAAAACTAAATGGATTCAAAACTAGACCCCCGCCATCTCTCCCCTTTCCAACGTTACCGGGGGTAAAAAAATTTTAAGAATTTTTTAAAAAATTATTTAGATTTTGTCTGAAATATTAATTGTTAAAAATTTTATTTTTTTTTTTTTTTGTAGTTAAATTTAATTTTTTTTTTTTAATTTTTTTTTTTTAATTAAAAAAATTTTTAATTTTTTTTTTTTTTTTTTTTTTTTTTTATTTGGGTTGTTTTTGGTGTTCGTCTTTTATTTTAAATTTTTTTTTAATTTTTTTTTATTTTTTTTTTTTATTAAAAAATTATTTTTATTTTTTATTTATTTTTTAATATAAAATATTTCTTTTGCTAATTTAAATTTAAAATTTTTTGTAAATAGATTTGTTTTGGTTTGAGGGGGATTGGATTTTTTTTAGTTATAGTGGGGGGAAAATTTTATGAAAAAAATAAAAATAAATAAAATAAATTAAAATATAAAATAAAATTTTAAATTTAAAAACTTATAAAAAAAAGTTAAATTAAAATTTTTTACTGTGTACATTCGAATGTCGATATTTTGTTTTTGTTATATTCGGACACATATCTTATCATATGTTTGCATTAGCAGCCAATTTCGATTAGTAGTTTGTTTTAGGCAACTGAAAAGGTTTGTCACGTTTTTGTGTGCTCTCCGATTTTTGACTAAATTTTGAGCAAAAGCAACGTCGCATTAGTATCGCTCAGTAGGTGTTGAATGAGTTCAACGACGATCCGGGTTTGCTCAAACTGGTGACGAAACGTGGGACGAATCATATGTTTATGACATCGAAACCAAGGCCCAATCATCCCAATGGAAGCTGCCAGATGAGCCAAGACTGAAAAAAGCACGCCAAGTTCGATCAAATGTGAAGGTTTTGCTCACTGTTTTCTTTGATTACAATGGTGTGATGCATCATGAGTTCCTGCCAAGAGGTCGTACATTTAATAAGGAATAATACAAGGAAGTTATGCAAAGTTTGCGTGAAACAATACGACTCAAACGATCGGAATTGTGGAAAAACTAATTGTAGATTCTGCATCACCATAATGCACCAGCTCGCACATCAATGCTTGTTCGTAAGTTTTTGGCCAAAAACAGCACCTTAATCATGCCTCAACCACCGTATTCACCAGATTTGTCTCCCTGCTACTTTTTCCTATTCCCAAAACTGAAGAGACCAATGAAAGGAAAGCGTTTTGCCACAATTGATGACACCAAGTCAGAATAGTAGAACGAGCTGATAGCCATACCGAAAAGCGCATTTCAGAGTTGCGTCGAGGATTGGAAAAAGCGTTGGTACAAGTGTATTATATCCGAGGGCGATTACTTTGAAGGGGACAAAATGGATATTGATAAATAAATAAGTACTTCACCTTTTCCTTTGAACACACCTCGTACAATGACAAATGTTATAGAGTTCTGGAAAGGCCACAAAAACGAAGAGTTCAAAAATATTGCCTTAACTACACTAGCTGTGTCAGCAACTCGGGTATCAGTTGAACAGGCATTTTCAACACTGAAGGTTTTTCTTTCCGTTGTAAGAGCTAGTATAGACAAACAGCTCCAGAAGCTAAGCAATTTTTAAAAACTGTTAGTGTCAGCTAATGGATTCGATAGTTACATCTAACTAAAGAACATTATGTTTAATAAGAAGAACCAAAACCTTGGGTTCAGGGGTGTCAGGAACTAGTCCGCGAACCGAACCGTAGACTTTACAAAAGGTTCGAACCTCCCTCCTCCGAACCTTCTGCAGAATTTTAAAAGGTTTGCAGCCTTGGTTTTGAGTGTATATTTCGGTCACAGGTTGGAAATATCGGTTACGAGAAAGCTGAAGTGGGGTCATATTCACACAAGGGTTTCTGTCTGCTTCGGTGGCTGTCATTCTGATTTTCCGCGCCTGCTGCTTTGGGATTCCCAAGCAGTTATTGCACCGCAGGCATGGAGAACACTGATAAAAGACTTTGGTGCGTCTGGAAACAGCTGTTCGGTCAAACAGCCTCCTTTGTGGTGTGGTTTAAAGTTATGCGTAAAAACACTCACATATAAAAAATGTTCAAATTGAGAACACTTGGTTCCAGTATAAAATTCTCTTCCAAGTATACATTTTGTACACCGAAATTCATAGTCCAAGATCTTGTACCCCTGAACTCTACAAATGTGATGGAACACTCTCTTCAGTAATTCTAGGAAAATAGTAGAGAGAACAATTTGAGTAATAAATTAATTCCTTTCTTGAATATAGAAGCATTTTGTTTGTGAAATTGTTCTTATTCTGAGAATAAGCAATGAATAGAAATAAGCTACTTTGCTAAGTTTAACGTTTAAAACTCCTCGGTTCAGAAATTCGGGCTCAAAGATCCATTATTGGATCAAGAATTCTTAACTTACCTTCTGACATCAAGTATTCCTAATCCAAGTATAAAATTCTGTAAGCTTTTTTTCAGTTCCCTCTCTCTTAAAAAAAAACAAGTTTAAAGCGACAAGTACAAAGTTCCTAACAATTCAAATTTAATTTTCTGAGTGAAATCATTAAGCTGTATTTGTTTCGGAAACAGCTGGTGCGAGATCTGAAAGCAGGGTTTAGTCAGTAAAACTTTTCTTATTTTAAATTCTAGTCTTTTCAAACTCATTAGAGTTCAAGTGTTGCTGTCATGTTTGCATAAATTATAGAGACTAGTCCCGAAATGAATTTCGTTTCCGGTACCGTTTCCGATACGTCCCGAAATGAATTTTTCGGTCAGAGGTTCTGTTTTGGTTTTCAATTTATTTAGGTTTTCGGTTTCGATACGGTACCCGGTTTGTTATTTCGGTATACCGGTATTGAAGAAAATGAAATCCGTAATAAGCACAAAATATTTTATTCGTATGTAATAAAACGAAATTCTTCATAACACTCGTATAGCCCAATAATTTCTATTATTACGAGTCAGAACGTAAGCTCTCACTCATGCTTGAATATCAAGCCAATAGTATTTCCGAAAAGGAAATGATTTTGGTTGAGGCATTCTTTAATATAAGGCAGAGGTGCCCAGAGCCTCCTTATGGTAGAATAGACACCACCACATAAGAAGATAAGCTTTTTTCCAACAAAAAAATTGCTTGTTTTTTCAAAACAAATAATTCCCGCACCACATACAAATTGGTTTTTGCATCAGCTTTGCCACAAGCATAGGAGAAAAAAAAGAAGGAAATCACGCTTGTTTTTGTGATTTGTTTCGGTATGTGCTTAATTTCGACACACTTGCGATTTTCGCTACGATTTGATACTTCTTAGAAAGCTATTTGTCTCTTTCTCAGTTAGAGTATGGAATAGAGGGACTTCTTATGTTAGCTTCTTTGCTTTACAAATATCTGACTAAAATTGTGATAGCCTCTGAAAAGGTAACA
Source organism: Lordiphosa collinella (assembly GCA_018904265.1). Classification (NCBI taxonomy): domain Eukaryota; kingdom Metazoa; phylum Arthropoda; class Insecta; order Diptera; family Drosophilidae; genus Lordiphosa; species Lordiphosa collinella. Next base: position 176,386 of record JAEIFV010000223.1, read on the forward strand.
AAACCGAAACTGTACCAGTAACAACGTTTCGGTTTCGTTCCAGTTCTATCGGTTCCAGTAATGTAGCATCGGTTCCGGTACGGGATTTGAAACGGTTAACTTCGGTTAACTGTTCCGGTTTCGGTATTAATCCCTGATGGATTCAAAAAAATCGTTATAAAACGGCAATGCTGGCTAGTTTTCGACGAATCTTCTTGTTTGCTCTTGCAATCGTGCTTGTTTACGTATTTAAGCTTTTTTATGTGGTATTATGTGAGCTTATCTTCATGTTCTACTGTTGAATAACGGCGGTTTTTATTAATCAGCGCCCTTTTTTAATGTTCATCAGGCTCCAATGGTCGGCCAGTGCGTGCTTTATTCACTTAATGCTTCGTTTCGGTATACGTCGCCTACTTCATTTTGAACCTATGTCGCATTCTTCTCTTTTCACAAGTAAAATAACAAAACCTGACAATACTTCAAATCAGTAAATTCAGTTAAAATCAGTCAAATTTGTTTAGGAAAATGTGCTTAAATTTATTAAACAAAAGTTGAAAAAGATTCTAAAGTTAACCATTTCCAAATCTAAACAAAAATAATTTTTTATTCTTTAAAGAGTTGTGAACTCTCGTTCCCTGCTTTGGAGGAACTTCTCTTATTATCAAGAATGGTTAAAATTTGGTTTACAATTTCGATTAAATTTATCAGAAAATCCACCCTCAATAACTTCATAGAATTTTTGTTAAAATCTTTGTACTCGAAGCCAGCTAAGAGCCATCGCCTAGCTGAAAACTACACTACAATACAATATAATTTTGATTATGCGTTGATTTTAAATCGAAAACCAGAAAACGTTTCGCAATATCACTGCCAAGAACTCCGCAAGAGATTTATCATATTCACACTCACACAGCTCCAATTTTCCTCACACCTTCAGTTTCTGCATTCAAAAAGAAAAGAAAAATTAAAAAAAAAAAAACAGTATTATAAACAACAACCAAAGTGAAGAAGAATAATTATGTGTTGTTAACTTTACATTTTACCAAAAACCAAACAAATAAAGGGAAGCATAGGAAAAAGTTAACACGTGACGTCGAGTTGGTGGCACGAGGCAAGAGGCAGAGCACGTTTTTATTAGCTAGTTGGTGTGCCTAGTTTAATTGCATATAAATTAAATACACTGAATACATTTATTAGCGTTTAAGCGTCTTCCAGTACCAACCCCACACCCACACACACACACACCCCCTTCCCCATTCCTCATCCCCAGTTCCACGCTTTTTGTTCACTCAACTTGCGTCACTCAGGCTGCTACTTGGAATTGAAAGCTCGACAACAACTGCTGTTGCATTCTACTCGTACAAATCCAACAACAGAACATCCTTTAGTGTCATTTGTAGGTTCCATAATTTGTTAAATTAATTTTAGGCCAAAAGTTTGTTTTCGTCCTTTACTTTTGCAGAACAAACATAAGACTTGTTTTCAAACAAATAGTTAAGTAAACTCTAACAAAATGTTGTCTGTTTTATTTCATACACTTACACACACACACACACACACACCTGCATACCTGCATACATACATATATACTACTACCTATATATATATAAAGCGGTATATGTATATAAAAGAAGGAAAATGTAATCAAGCATTAGTGAAAAGTTTTGACCAGTTAAAAACAACTAAATTTATTACCAACAACAACAACAACAACAACATAAGAATAACTCAAACCCAATAAACAAAACACAGAACAACCAAAAAACATGATTAAACTAAGCATAAAATTAGTTTTAAATATTTAATATATTGCAATAATAAACAAAACATGAAAATAAAACTCAAATTTAAAGAAATCGTCAAATAAATGATATACCCATGTGATTACACTTACAGGACATTTCGGGTAACTTAAGTTAAACTCTAAGAGACCAAGGAACTTAAGCTTCCTCCTCCTGTCAAGCAGTAAACATCGAATGAGATAGCCAAACATTCTCCGTAGTACAAAGTCCTGGGATTATCTTAATCAGACCGGTAGTGACGAGCGATCCCTGTACAGACCGGTTGGGTAGCTATTAATCTTTTGTCTTTTTTATAGAGGTAAAGTCGAAGGTTTTTGTCCTCTACCCACCCAACATAATTTTTATTATGCTCAGAGGGAAAAGACCGGGAGCATTGGACTCAAAATGAGCACATTCGCTCATAAACACTAATCATGAACGGATTCTCTCACTTCAAGAACATTTTTTTTGAGAACGCAAAATCTTGATATGTTCCGTTTTTGAGAACATTTTAAAAATTTTAAAAATTTCTGGACCAGGGTCCACATTCCAGGTCCACTGTCCAGATCCACCGTCCAGGTCCGCAGAGACACTGCTTATACAACACCCTTGGAAGCCTTGGTTATTTTTATTAAAGAAATAAAAACTTTTGTAACTGGGCGTAGAGCCCAAGACCTTTGGCGCGCGCAGCGACGGATGACGTCGCAGACGCGTATTTGGTCATGCGTCTAAGACGCACGTCTGAATTTCGGTGGGGTGGTTGAGGTGAGCTGAATTGTGCTCGTTTCAAGAACATTTGTGCTCAAATATTGGAGAGAACATTCTGTTCATATTTTGAGATGAAGAAATCTTATTTTCTGACCACGTTTTTTCCCTCCTCCCCTGTCAAGAAAGGAAAAGTCCATTTGGAATGGATATGTCTAAAATATCAATTTTAATCATCTTTAATATCCTTTCAATAATCCAACAGAGCTGAAAATCGTCCAAATGATATGGAAAATGAACATCCTTTGGACGATTTTCAGCATCTTTGGATGATTAAAAGGATATTAAAGACATATTCATTCCAAATGGATATTAAAATAATCAAATTGATATTTTTTAATATCCTTTTTTCTCTGTGTAGGAGTTGAACTCTCTTCTTGCAAAGCGAACTACCAAGTTATGTTGATAGGTCTGTTTCTTGAGCCCTAGCCTAAAGACTACTTGCGGGAAGGTACCATTGTCTCCTCAGTCTCTTTAGTGAAATGGAAAGTAGAACGATAAGGTTAAAGCTGTATCTTCACTTGTCGAGATTTCATGAGATGGGTGAAAAATATCTCAGTTTGCTTTGTAATTTTCATGCAGTTTTTTCATCTATTTTTGTGCTTCTCAGATTGACTATTCCACTTATCTGATATTGCAAATAGGAATCTTTTATGAGATATCAGACAAGTGAAAATACAGCTTTAGCTAACTTCCGATGATTGTATACCCTACCCTTTTTATACCCTTGCAGAGGGTATTATAAAATTGTGCGGATGTTTGTAACGAATTGAAGGAAGCATCTCCGACTACATCTATCTATATATATAACACTGTTTAACCTGACTGACTGACTGGTGACCATCGCACAGCCTAAACGGTAAGAGCTAGAGGGCTGAAATTTGGACAGGAGTTTCCTTATGTGGTAAAAGTGCCGACTAAGGCGGGGTTTTGGAAAATTCCACCGGAAAAACGTCGGAGAACTTTGTATGGGGAAAATTTTATTTTTCATCCGATTGACTTGAAATTCGGTTTGTAAGGACAGTAAGCGAAATGAATTGAAATGTAATTTTCTGATGTTGGAAAATTTGACCTTAGGGTCCGGAAAACTCATGGAAAACTCAGCAGCCAACAACCGATTTTCGTCCGATAGGCTTTAAATTGGTTTTGTAAGGATAGTAAAAAATAACGATGGCGGTAACGGCAACGATAACGATAGTGATAACGATATCGATAGCGATATTGATAGCGATAACAATAACGATAACGATAGCGATAATGATAACAATAGCGATAACGATAGCGATAATGATAACGGTAACGGTAACGATAACGATAACGATCGCGATAGCAATAGCGATAACGGTAATGCTACCCAAAGCCGGTCGGAAAAGAAAAGCTATAGCGGTTTTATGTGATGTCAGTATAGACTGAAGAGATATATGCAAGTAAAGTATATATATTCTTGATCAGCTTGACGAGCCGAGTTCATTTAGCCTTGTCCGTCCGTCCGTCTGTTTCTATGCTATCTCCTCCGTCAGTTTTAAAGCTATCCTCACCAAACTTTGCACGAATTCTTTTGGTACATATACGCTGCACATTTGTCGAACCGGATCGGAAACTAAGCATATAGCTGTCATAGAAACGATCGGTCGGAAAACTAGTCTTAGTGGAAAAAACTTTTTTGTTTTTAAAGGAAACGCCTCCAAAGTACGTATTTCTTAGTTTACTATCCTTTCCCATGATTTCACTAAGTTTGGTCGAAATCGGATGACTATAGCATATAGCTGCCATAGGAACGATCGGTCGAAAAAATAGTTCTAGTGAGAAAAACTTTTTTGTTTTTAATGAAAACGTCCTTATCATTGGCATACACTCATTTTATATACTTTTACACAATTGTACAAAGTTTGGTCGAAATCGGATGACTAAAGCATATAGCTGATTATGCGGTTGAAAAAGAAGTTCTAGTGAGAAAAACTTTTGTTTTAAATGGGTTCGCCTCCAAATTTCGTAATTAACAGTGTATTTTGCTTTTCCATGATTTCACCAAGTTTGGTCAAAATCATCTATCTATATAGTATAGATCCCATAGAAAAGCAAGGTCCAAAAAGTAGTCTTAGTTGGAAAAACACTTTTTTGTTTTCAATGGAAGCTGTAAGGGTATACAAAACGAAGTTAACTTTCCCCTATTTTTCCTTGTGGTTTTCGGTTAGGCTCAGCATTTCTGAAAGGAAGCCGGTTCGGTTTGCGGTTCGGTTCACCGGCTGGAAAAAGCGGTTTGGTTCGGTTTAAAACCGAGTATCCCTCCCTTTTTTGGGGAAAAGAAAAAGTAGACAGGGCTTCAACGAACATTGACCGATGGAATGCCTGGCGTGAAAAGCACAATCGACTCAAAAATTATTATGCTTTTTGCACGCTTATAAAAATAGGCGCATTGGAAAGGGAAGAAATCTATCAAAATGAATGTGAAAGCGGATAGGAATCCAAGTCGCCGAGAAGAATAAAGAAAAGGATATTGGAGGGGTAAGATGGTTAGAGATACATGGAAATGTGACTTGGAGGGTGAATTCGTAGCGGAGAGTAAACTAGCAAGTGACACTTTTAGGCCAATGACTTATCAGCCTAGTCACGTACATACGTCCTTAATAAAATGAAACCATTTTTACCGGTTCAAGAAAAGGTAGCAGTGTCCTAATTTCCTTATACTGGAAACCATAATTTTTGTAGGTTTTCTAGTCAGGCGAAACAATTCGATGTGATTATCCTATATCAAATACATGGCCCCCCTCTAATTAATCAAAGCTTTTATTAGTTTTTCCACTTTAACCTCTAAAAAAAGTAACAATATCTAGGGTACCACAGAAAGCCTCGACAATGCCATGATAGTGCATGACCCCGACTGAATCTCACTAAAAATTCAAGTGGATACCCTACCTGTATGTGGCACAGACAGACAGAGAGAGAAAGAAAAAGAGAGGGAGACACCCTTTACAATGGATCGGTCGCAGTGCAAAAAGCACAGTCCGTCGGTCGACACGACACAACGTTGATTGCCGTCGCTACCGATGCTGCGGACGAGGCCGAGGCGGGAGGCTACGGTGGCGTCGGAGTCAGCGTCGGAGTCTGTGCTGCGGCGGCGACTACATGGCATTCATTTGAGGTACATGAATAACTATTTTACGTATGTGTGCCTCTCGGTATGCGTTCGTCGATCTCTCTGTTGTTGCTGTACGTGAGGTATCTCTACCTGATGCCCAACTGCACTACCACTTTCACAAGCCAGGCTGTAAGTTAGCAAAAAGCCAAACAATGTTCGAATTCGAATGTTCGAAAATGAATGCACGCCACAAAATGAACGCGTACCGACTGAAAAGATACAAAAGCGCCAAGCGCGCCAGGGACGGTTCGGGCCCGCCGCGGGTCGTGGCGCAAAACGTGTGGGCAGTGCGAGTTCGTTGCCTAAGTCTTTTGATTTTCCTCTCAGGCGCACAATGCATACCTGGCCACCGATCTGCACCGGAGCTATGCAGGTGCACACACACACTCACAGGGCCCAAGAGGCCCGCAGAGGGACGGACGGACGCACGGACAGTTGGTCTATCTACCTGTGTGTTGGGCCTCGGGAGTGTAGACACAACATCATCGATCCGATGAATTTAAGTTTCGCTCGCGCGCTCTCCCTCTCTCGCTGCTCAATATCAGTTACGAAAGAGATGAAACCATAAAAAGCAATAATAATCGGGCTCGCTCACCGCGGCTCTCTCACACAGACACTCACCTGTGCTGGCTACATGAACAGCACCACAGCCACCACTACAGATGCAGTGCAGCGTCAGCAGCAGCGGCGGCAACAACGGCAACGGCCACCACATTCAACAGTTGAACAATCTCCAATTGACTCTTTGGGCATTATAGCCGAGCTCAACGTTCATCCGCGACAAGTTTTCCGTTCCTTTCGTTCTGCGAGCAAAATAAATATTAAATCGCACTGGAAAATGTGAAAATAATCGTAGTTAAATTTATGCAAAAGTCACCAAACAAACAAACCCACAAAATCGCGCTAAAAACTTTGGAAAAACACAAATTTCAGTGAAGAAGAGGAAGAAAAAACGAAAAAAAATCATTCGTATACGTTTTGCGCGAGTGTGCCAGTGTGTGTGTGTGCGTGTGTGTGCTGGTGTGTTGGTTTCTCTCTGGCAGTGTGTGTGAGCTAAAGCGAGACGCCATCAAAGCTGAGCAACAGCAATAATAAAATTCAAAATAAAAATAGTGATTAATAACAAACCAAGAACAACAGCAGTAGCAACAGCAACAGCAACAACGCCAGCAACAACAACAACAACAACGCCAGCAGCAACCCAGAAAAGCGCGTGAATTAAAAGCAACATGAAAAATGTTTAAACAGTTTGTGAGTGCAAAAAGAAAATACGCAAATGCCATTTGCCTCCTACAAGTCTATCCGCCCGCTCCCCCGTCTGGTTTCGTGCTCGTGGCAATTAAAAAATCTGCTTTTAATGCAAATCAAATGCTAAAATTGTGATACGGGCAAAATGCACAAACACCCGCCCGCCCGCCAGCAGCAGCAACATCCACAACAACAACAACAACAACAGCAGCTCCACATACCACACCAGGCACCAACATACTAGAAGCCAAAGCCCCAGCCATTGTGTAAGCCATAGGCCAAAGCCAGGCTTGGAGCAGCAGCCCCCCTCAACAGACGACGCATACAACAGTCACACAAAAGTGGCGAAAGGTGCACCCACCAGCAACAGCAACAGCAACGTCCGCCGCAGCAGCATTCGGTTTTTTTTGGGTTTTGGCCAAACTCCAGCTTCAGAGCTCCCGTCAGTTGGGACACGTGATAGTGGTAGTGCAACCCGTACGTGATCGTGTGCCATAGATATATTCTCAATCCTTCATTTAGTGCCAAAATCAATAGCCTGATCCTAAGCCGCCGCCGCATTTACCTGCCCGAAGAGATCGACCATGGTCATCAGCCACAGCTGCTAAAGTAAGTACTCAGAAGTAATTATAAACGCATAAAATGCTCGGGCTTAAACTCCGGGCCAACGGAGAGAGCACCCTGTATCTAAAGCAGACATAGCCATCGTCGTCTCAGCCTCAGTTGCTGCTGCTGTTGTTGGTATCTTTCGCGCACACATTCCTCTTTGTTTGGTTTATTTCGAAGTTGTTGCCGTCGACGTCGCAGCAGCAGCAGGTAAAGGCGCAATGGTATTAGTGTTGGTTAGAGGGAGAGCGCGCCAACACACACTGTGAGCCAAAGTCAGAGCCAGACCAACAGAGCGGGAGTGAAAAGGGATCAAAAGGTGTTGCCTGTGTATGCGAGGCACAGTGGGTTGAGAGAGTTAAATTGGAAAAGAAACTTAAATTTGATTTAATAAAATGGAAAATAATGGAAACTTTGTTTAGTTTTATTAGCCCTTAGAGGGGTTTTAAAAGCTTTAATGGGAATACAGAATACATGAGAATACAGGAACTCGACAAGCGAACGCTAGGCAAATTATCGTGCTTCATACTAGTTCTCCATGAATGTTTTGAAGGATTCGCTAAATATGAGCTAAAGGTTTTTAAAATGAAATATTAACAGGCGCTTTCGATATTGATTGATATGATTCGCATTTTGTTCGTTTACAGAAACTCTTGTAAACATCATCAGTTACGAGAGTTTTGTCAATGGGAGTAAGCAGTGCGAAAAGTAACGTAACATATTTAGAGCGAGATGGCATTAGTCATCGTGAAGCAGAAACTAACCTACATACAAAAGCTACATCAACAAATCGTACGACACTAAAAAAAAACCCGGAATGAGACCCTTAAATTCTGATAGAAGGGACTTCTGTAAGCATCACCTCATACCCAGTTTTTCAATTATGGCCTAGGTTTGCGTTCTATGGGTACTGTTGTACTAGCAACACAAAGCGACAACAATTTCAACTTAATTTTTAATGCTTCAAGATAAAAATCTACAAAATTCAGTAAACACGGATAGGGTAATTGGGTACATAATATCAAGAGATCGCGTTTATCGTACAAATGGTTAAGGTACCTCTAGAAGGGGTCAAACCTATATCCTTGAATATCTTTAAAACCACACGGTAGAGTTTTATTAAAAACTAAATTTATGATGGCATAATGGGCTATTGCATATCCCTAAGAGATGGTACTCGTCAGCCAAAAAACCGCGAGATGGAGTACCATTTTAAGATTCTCCCACGGACTACTCCATATAGGTCATAAAGTAGACGGAATAATAGACAAAACTGCGTTCTCAATTTCACCAACGAAGCCAAGCAACTGCCTTAAAACAACATTGACCATTTAGGGAATTAGCAGCTTTACCAAAATTATGCTCGCTCGTCCAAGATTTTACCTACTTTTAGGTTGGATCAACTTACTTAGTAGCTTACGTACCCTGTGAGGCTCAGCGGCTAGTGTGTGCGCCCGCTGTGCAAGAGGTCGTGGATTCGATGCCGCCTCGGCACGTCTAACGAAAAGTTTTTTCTTTATCACCTTCACTGCTGTTGGCGCCAGCTGTAACGTAACTGTAAAGGTCCCTTCCACTTGTGCGAAAATTAAAAGCGCACTCAAGCCAGGAGATTGAGAGGAGGTCGGCTTTGGCCTTTTGGGCTGTGTCAAGCCAAATATTATTATTATATAAGAGCTAGAGTCAGCTTTGCCATACCTTGTCATTATACTCTATACCAAAGCTACGAAGAGTTTGTTATGTTTGTGCAAAAGTATGTAACAGGCAGAAGGACGCTTCTCCGACCCTCTAGAACAAGGGTGCCCAGAACGAGCTTACCAGCGCGTCAAAACCAATACACATACACCAAATATATTTCAAGCAATAACAACAAAATGAGATAGAGAGAGAGAACCGATTTTTGTTTTGTGTGTGTGTGCCGCGGAAAGCGACACGCGTTCGGCCGTACGCATAAGCATTTTGTTGTTGTGTTCGAGTTTGCGAAAGACATAGGAGAGAGAGAATAGAGACACATATGAAGTTGTTGTTGCAGGTCAGAGCGCGACAACAACAAAACATAGAGCACGCATAAGATTTGTTTTTGCTTTTTGCTGGCTTATGGCGCGCGCAAAATGTATACGCGCAGGCTATTCCTTTGTAGAACAACAACACAAGCGTGTCTTGCGTAATGGGCATGGGCGCCCCTGCTCTAGAATATAAAAAAATCTTGATCAGCATCAACAGCCAAGTCGATTTAGCCATGTCCGACTGTCCGAATGAAAAAACAGATCTCAAACAGACGGTAAAGCTCCATTTACACGACCTGATCGCTCAGCTGAGTTTTCGCCTGAGTGGTTGTCAGCTCGTGTAAACAGGCGTCTGAGTAGGCACCTGATTTACTCAGGTGAGTGATCAGGCGAAATAGAACCGGTTCTAATTGACCTGACCACTCAGCTGAGCGTCATAGGGTTGCCTGATTAAAGTGTGTGAGCGTTGCCACTTCCTGGTTTGCGATATACAATTATTATCGATTTTTGGCTATCGGTTTGGATTTCTATTTATGTCAAATCACGGCTTTTTGAAATAAAACATTAAAATTGATGTAACGCTCCTTATTGACTTGTACGAGGCAAAGCCTGCGCTGTAGGACTTCTCCAATCCCACCTTGTAGGTGCAGCAGATCGTACGGATTGCCACTTTGGGAAAATTTGCTGCAAAACTTGAGAGCCAATCACTTGTGGATAAAAAAACCAAAATAGGCAATCTGCGCGGCCAATTCACAAATGAACTAGATAATTTTCACGAACCAATGGTTCTGTAACTGACTCGACTGAGCTACTCAGGCATGTGTAAACGCTAAACTGAGTTGCTCACCTGAGTTGATCAGCTGACAAAAACTTATCTGAGCGATCAGGTCGTGTAAATGGGCTTTAAGAGATTGTGGTTTTACATGTTTCCTTTCAATTTTTTCCACGCTCCGTCCCGCCCCCGTATCCCACAGTTTTATAGATAGAAGGCTCGAACATATTTAGTAATCAGGATTATTTATCGATCTGCACAAAGGAATGCTTAAGATCAGATGCACAATAGTCGAGTTATAAGGAAAACAAACAATTATGAGCAGCAACGGTCGCAGCGATGATGGGCAGCACTTTACATACCTTAACACAAACTTTGGGAGGTAAAGAGTATATTTAAGTCGGGCTTGACCGACTTCTCTTTTGTTGAATCACGAGTATTTCTAACTTAGCAGAGATAAGCTGGCAATGTGTTGAGCACATTCAACCAATGAGCTTTAAAGCTATATATTCTTTATATTCTTTCTTTAGTTGGCAGCGGAAAAGCACACAAAGGGGTTTCCATTAGGGTCAGTGATTTTTCTTTAAAGGTGTTTCAATTTCCGACCGTAATAATTGTCCTACCCGACAGAATTTCGTTAGTAATTTTCAATAATTTCCAAGCGTTGCTGGTTCGTTAACTTAACCATGATGAAAATGCTGACTTTAACTAACTATTTAACATTGCCACTTCATTTAAAATGTTTAAGATACCAACTTGCTATGTCCCTAATGGAATACACTTGATATCAATACCAAAAGGATGAGATTTTAAAAGCACTCTGTCCGTTTTCTGTATTAATCAGGGGATGCATAGCGGCTTTGAACCGAACCGGTTCCAACACAAAATTCCAAAATATTTTTCACTGTAAACCGAACCTTAATCCTAACGAATTATAATTAGTGTTAACAAGTAAAGGCGCTGTAATCGAGTGCCCCGACTCCAAAATAACCAGTACCCTTGATTTCGTGTGCTTTCATTCCTTCTCTAGTCGATTGTGTACACACACACTCACATATACGCAAACACGTTTGCGGGTACGCACGCTCTAGCTGACGATGCGGTACCCCTAGCTCCAACAAGCAAAATTGTTTCATTTATAACGTCGGTGTTTTTGTCCGATTTTATTGTACTTTTCAAAATAGATAGTTAGTGGGCCTTACTTTACATATAATGAATCGCGGGGTTCTAACCTAAAAATGGTGGCTCTGACAGATTTTTGCTGTTTAAAGAGGAAGGGGGGAAACTTTCCAAATCTGAAACAAACTTGATCTGCGTATGGTATACACCTACCTACATGCAACACTTTGTAGTTCTATCTCCTCTAGTCTCTGAGGTCATCGCATTCATACAGACAGACAGACGGATGGACGGACAGACGAACATTGCTAAATCGACTTGGATTTTGATGCTTCTCCCTGTTACATACTTTTGTAAACTTCATGATCCCCTTTTTCCCATTTCCAATGGATACACCCATAATTGCCTAGGATTTCAGATCCTCGATTACAAAGTTAATTGAATAAGGCGTTAATGCAAGAAGCTAAATAACACATTGGAAATATATTTCTTTAATATGCTTTCTATTTCATTTGTGACAATCTAGATCTAGTCATTTCCGCGGTGTTGCACTAACTGAAACTTCTTAACCATCATCGACTCAAGTTGAACAGGTTTTCCCCATAAGCTAGCAAATTAATTGGATTTCTATTTAAATTGTTTCAAACCAAAACCATCACCAAACCTAGAACCTTAAATTTGCAAACATTTAACATTGCGAAATTTTGTTTCCAAGCCGCAATCCGGAGCTCAGCAAAAGTATCTTGGGTTTGTAGCACATATCTTTTAAAATATATAATTTAGTCTACCTAGATGAAATAGAAGTGGTTGTGAAGCCTTGATTAAGCGATTAAAGGAGTAATCAATAAAAGAAAATATTGAATGTGTCTTCAGCCCTGCATGGTTATCCTTATTCCTCTACAAAGATAGTAAATTCAACTATGGTAAAGTTGCATAATTCCCAAATTCCTGAGTAAAGCCACGTTATTCGTGCTGTTGTTTTTTTAAGTCGCCTTTCTTACTCATAGATGAAAGGATCGTTTGCTAAGTCAAGCAAAAGCGTTTTAAGAGATGCGAAACCACAACAGTCATGTTCTTAATTAAACTTTCGCAAATATTTTGTGATTTTAAACCGCACTAGGACCAAATTTGTTTTCTTAATCACCAAAGTTTTTGGGGAAATGGAGTTGAGAACTAGGCTGAATTTTTGGTTTTTCGATTTTTCCTCTTTTAAAAAATCCACAAAGGATCTTCTTAGGTTGATTGCTTATGAAATCAATTTAACCATTTTTAAATTACTTGTTCCACTGTGCAAAGCCACTGTCTCCGTAGGTCTCTCTTCCTCTCTTTGACTTCGCCTCTGCCGTCTTGTTCGAAAATCGATGATGTTGCCAGTGTTTCTGATTACGTTTTCTCGTGGACTTTTGTGGCTGTTCTTTTCTTTTTTTTATTATTATTATTTTTATGTTACTTTTTGTTAGTGGCCGCACGTTGATGATGGTGATCAATTTGGGGCTGCGATTATGGTACAGTAAAATGAACATTGTCGTCGCAGTCGGTCTACGCAGCACTCACTCACACACGCGCAGCACACGCACGCACACACTCTCGCATTTAACCCACACAAAAGCCGCGCCAAAGGGGGAACTTCGTGAGAGAGTTATTTTATTTTCGTGTTCGTGTTAACGTTTATTGTTTTTCTTTTCTTTTCTTTTCATTTCTTCGTTTCTTACCTTTTTGACTCTCAGTTGCAGTCCCAACCATTCCCATACCCATACCCATTCCCATTTCCAAATCGCAGTCCGTGTTCGGGGTTGGCTTTGGTGTTTGGGCCAAGTTATTGATGCACGCTGATGGCTTAGGGTTACGTTGCTCATTTCTTTTCTTTCGTGAAGATTGTGTGGTGCGGACTGTCTGGCTGCCTAAATTATGTCAAATCTTAATGGGATTCGAAATGGAATTGCCTGATATGATATGTATATGTGTGTATGGGTATGTGAGGGTGTTGGCTGCCAACAATTGGAAAATTGTCTAAGAAGATCTTACAGAAGCGATAGAGGTTTGGTACAATCTGTTAAATCTTTTTTTTTTTTGGATATCCAATTGTAAGCATATTCTTTTGTGGTTCCTTATGCGAATTCTTTATGCAAGGTTCATTTGGTTTACCATGTAAATATGTATTTGCCACATTGGAGTTCATTTGAGACTGTTAAAAGTTTTAAATAGCTTTATCCATATTCTTCCCAATTATTTTGATAACTTTGAAAATTCTTTTTCTAAATTTCTCCTTTTCTAAATAGCTGTTATATGACACTTTACTTTTGTATTTGTAAGTTTATGTGAGAGATAGCTATAAATAAGGTAAAGGATAGGAATACAAGGGTCTATTAACTAGTATATCTACTATTTTTTCAAACAGCTTAATATGAAGGGTTGGTGGTAATTCTGAATGATTTTTGTATACCGAACACGAAACTGTTGTCGAAAATGCTTTATCACTTCTAGATTTTTAGTAATTTGAATTCAAAGGGCTTTAAAATACCTCTTTTGACCCTTTTTAGGCACGTTTTGTGGGGATCCTATACTATTCTCTTTGATATTATCCCAAAGTTATACTTCTTAGGCTTGAAATAATCTATCCCAAACATTTCTACGATTTTTTAAACAAAGATAGAACTTCTACTGCCGAAAAATAGGCTAAGCAAAATCACTAGTTGTCATTTTATTAGTCATTTTTATTAAATTTGTATTAAATTCTTATGAACTTTTTAAACAATATCCATTGCATACCCATGGGCGATACAAAATATCTTCGCTTAAGTCATATAGTTTAGTTTGGAATAGTTTATTTTGAAATAAAGAATTAATACCTTATCGAAGTGAGTTAAATGGGATGAAAAGAAACCCCAAAAAATGGATCTAAAAAGTGTCAAAATATGAATTTTAGTCAACTTTAAGATTAAATTATCTAAAATCTAGACGTGACAGAGTCGTATTCAGCACACAAAAATCTTCTATAATCACCACCAACTCCTCAATATACTGGACCAAGTTGCCTAGTTTAATTTTGAAGAATTTTCCAAGGTCAGGAAAATAGGAAGTTTTTCAGAAAATGAGGTATTTTTATTTATTTATTGAGCGATCGGGTGTAATGACATCACACCTCGACATCAGCCACATTGGTCTCACAATTCGTTCTAAATCATTGGGCCGATGGCTGAGCAAGACACTAATTGGCCGAAAAGAAATAAGACTCAATGGTTGGTAGAGATTAGAACCAAAATAAAAAAAAAACCCCCCCCCCCCCGGCCACCGGAAATGAATCGGCTGCTTGTGTAGCAATAAGAGAGAATGAAACTATTACAAAACAGAAACCGCTATTATTAATTTAATTAAATTAAATCATCTCATCACATCCAAAATAATTGTAAGCATCATATTCCTGAGCTGTCTCTCAGCTGAATCTCGATCCACATCCCTTTGGTAACGTCGCTATCAATTATCTATACAACGTGTGGATTTCGTTCAAGTTACTGGATACACAACAAACGAAATGATATGAACTTTGCCAGGAATTTTTCGATTTTGCGGTGCTGGATACCCGGCTATAAATTATAAATTGGTAACTTATGACCTAAGAAAAATTTTCTACAGTCACTCCATTATTATCTAAATTAGCATAAATTTGTTCAGTGGTGTTTAATACCCCCCCTCAATACCCCCACTGGCTCAGAGATTTATTCTGCCTGGCAGCAACTCCAAGAAACATTTCAATTTTGCTCGACACCCAGGCTGACATCAAAGCTCTGTCATCAAACGCCACAAAAAACCACCGAGCCCCTGCCCCCCCGAAACCAAACAACCAAAACAAAAACCATTTTGTTTTATTTTTTTTAACAGATGAGCAAGGAACGGTTCAGCGCAGCCAACGACACAGATGGCAACGGACATTCATAGACCTCTGCAGGACATTATGACGGTAGTAAAGTGGAAAGTCGGAATTAGATGGGACCTTGCATCTGGTTGTCACATATCCCAATCACTCTAGCCAAGATACTTAGAACTATAATAGTAGTCATGGCGGGGCACTGCACCATTGGTCATATGGCCATCAGGATGTGCGTTCCACACTATGACTTCTATCGTAGTTGTGGAAATGAGGTGGAAATAGAAAGCATCCAACACCTTTTTTGCGACTGCCCTGCACTTCTTAGGAAATGCACCCAGCATTTGGGTAAACCACTCTTATTATAAGGCATCACAATGGGCCAAAAGGCCTCTTTGAGATCTCGGTCTCTGCCGAGTAGCCTATTTAACCTAACCTAACCTATTTTATTATTATTTGAAAAAATTGGTACACAATTACAAATTGTGTCCAATTGGAAAGCCATAGCAACGTGGGCCTTAGGCAACCTTCTTTATAGCTGAAGCCGATAGAGGTAGAAGCCGCAGTTGTTTTATGCGCTTGACAAACTTAGTGTCCCCATAGAGCTCGTACAGTTCGTAATGGACACTAGTTAGGCTTGTCAAGCGCATAAAACAACAGCGGCTGCGCTGGATAGGACATGTTACCCGTAGGGATGATAATGCTCCAGCAAATCGGGTGTACAGTTATAATGCGAAGGAGCTTGGAGGTACGCCCGGGCCGGGTCGACCGAAGCGGAGATGGAGCGACCAGGTGTAGAGAGCTATTTCGAAGCTGGGTGTGCCCTTCTGGTGAAATGTCGCTCGGTACAGAGGCGAGTTGCAGGCATTAGTCGCAGCGGCCGAGACCATAAAACGGTTGTGATGGCCAAAGAAGAAGAAGAAGATAGAGGTAGAAGAAAATCCAACGAATATATCCTATAGTGCACATCGTTTTGAAAAAAAAAAAACAATAAAAACGAGCACTTTCAATCAAGCCAGCAGACTGGTTCAAGGTCGGTTTGGTTCGGGAGTTTTGGGTCTTTAAACCGAACCTTTTAAATATTTGACCTCCCGAAACTGAACCTGAACCACACCGCCTTTGTTTAAATAAAGCAGTGCGCGCAAAAAGTGTTCCCATTTTACAGGCAGTCAAAAAACAGTTATGCTAGGACATTATGAAAAAGGGCACTGAAATGGCATTTCGCCTCTGACTATTCTCAACGCACTCTTTGCTCAATCAAATACAGTTTTTTTTCTGGCTCACTTTGTTCATTTGGGTCCATAAGACACTGTTGGGCAGAATCTGCCGAAAGTCTTTTGCGCATGCTGCGTGTGTGCCTCAGTAAACTGCAAGTGTGTATGCGGGCTAACCCAACAACAATTACTTGAGGCCACGAAAACAAACAATTTCACTTTAAGCTGACACTTGGCTCGTTTTGCTCAATTGCTTGTGCTTAGCTGCTGAGAGCCGTACGAAATTCAAGCTGTTATCGTTAGACAGCTTCGTGTGTCTCTCCCATCGAGAAGCATAAATCAAAAGCAACGAGAGAATTTAAAACAAATGTTCTGTTCAAAGACTGAGAGAGTCCGCTTAATTTCTACATGTCATTTTGGTAAGCAGACAGCACAAAAAAAAATTGGTTAACCATATTTTGATGTTCAGTTTAGGGCAGGGTTTTTCAAAAAGAGCGAGGCCCAAAAGTGAGAGTTTAAAGCGATGCAAACTAGCTCTGACATGCCCTCATCGACCGCTGGCCTGCCACTGAGAGCAAACAGAGCGAACTAAAAGGCTATGAAGCAAGGATCGAACCAAAACACTGGGTACTCTTTTTACCGCGGACGGGTTCGCACCTTCGGACCAAATCTTTTGCAGAATTTTAGAGGTGTGCAGCCCTGGGTTGTAACGATCATTTTTAAGAGCAGTAAGACTTTGACTAAGACTTTGGGGATGCCCACAGAAAGAAAATGATTTGTCGAATAACTCAACTCAACTCAGGAAAGAGATGGAGAAATCCTGGTTATTGCCGGGTGCACGTCTGTGTGCCAACGTTAGAGCAGAGTCTTTGGGATCACCAGTTTTAGATAATCCTTCTCAATTTTATGGAGTTCTGTTATCAATCGGTCTTTATTCTTTGCATTGCAGGCATCGGAGTGCTTCTCTTTCCTAATTTTGTATGATTTTCGAGCTTCAAGCCACAGATATATATTATATTATATATTGTTGTCAAATGTTTTGATAAAGATCGCAATTTTCCAGTGTTTCCAATAAAAGAAAAAGCGTTTCTGAAAATTCATTGAATGGTCGTAAACCTGCCCGAGTTTGCTCAGTGTCGGATTTGATGCTGCATTAAATTTGCGCATGCAATTTGGTCAGGCTTAATACGTTTTAGTAGGATTATCCGTCTACTCTCGTCCATAAAAATTAATTGCCACCCAACTTGGCGAATCCATTAGATTATGGTGGCAATTTCACCTAAAACCAACAGCATCATAAACAGAGAACGAATTGGTTGCCATTTCCTTTCTCCTCCACATCTCATCTCGTCTATCTATCCATCTATCTATCTATCTATCAGCAGCTCCACTCTCTTTCATTCATGCGGCAACTGGCAAATAATTGCCTAAGGCTACTTCAACTCCCATTTCATGATGCTGCCCGAGGGCTGCGGTTTGTCATCATCGTCCGCTGCCAAATTGACCCCATTTGAGAGACATGAACGTGGAGCTGGAGCTTCGACTGGGTGTTGATGTGGCTTTAATTGTTTCCTAATTGCCTTTTCGACTTTCTACGCAATTTTCGGCATTTGGCATTTATATGGCTCTTGTCTCTAATCGCCTTAAGAATCTGGGAACGGACACGCGCCAACGCAGTGCGGCGACCGGTTCGGTGGCGCTGGCGTCTCACTTGGTGGCCATACCAATACCATATTGTGCATTGTGTGCCAAAACTAGTCTATAAGCACGCCACATGACACTGACCTCACCTACTAACGGAACCCAGCAGAAACCAGCATCGAGGAACAGACTCTGAACTCGCCGGCTCTCTGACTGACTGACTGACAAAACAAGTTTATCCACATCCCAGCAAAAGCAGCAGCCGCCTCGCCGAATGAACTTTGCGGCAACAGCAACCAATTTTTGGTGTGTGTGGGGGCTTTATCATCTCAAAACCAAATACAACACAATACTCGCACTGGACCTGAACCTGAACCTGGACCTGGACCTGGACGACGACCGGCAGGAACCAGTACCAGTCGCGTCGGCCAACTTCTGGATTAGGTCAAGGATTGGCTTTGTTGTTGTCTGGGCATGGGTCTGGCTCTGGCTACCGGTACCTGTTCTGAGGCAACAACAAGTTGTTGCCGCTGTCGATGTTGTTTTGTTTGTTTGGTTTTGGTTCGGTTTGGTTTTCGTTTCAGTTTCCAAATCCCTCATAAACATGTTTTGTAGCCGATAAAACTAAGTCAGAGTGAGAGATTCTGGACTATTAACAGCTGATGGACTGACTGGTTTGGGGCAGAGGCCGGGGCAGGGGCAGGGGCAGGAGGCTGTTTAATTTCACACACCAAATGCCGTTGTAAACAAAACAACAGCGCACACACAAATAAGGCAGCGCTGCTGGCGTCAGCTGGTGCTGCCGCCGCCGCTGCTGCTTCTTTCCACCTGTTGTTGTTGATGTGATGAGTTGAGTTATGCAGTTACACGTTTGACATTTGCGAAGGAGTCAAACTAGTTCGACGGGCACGTGTGCAGGCCAATCTGGGTTTGGGTTTGGTTTGCCCCTTCGCGGTCGTCGGTCTTTTCCGCATCCGCCCGCCAGTCGGTCTCTCTGTTTCCATTTCTGTTTGTTTGTTGGTTTGGCTTGGGTTGGCTTGGCTTGGTTTTATGCGGTGTGACTCCGAGTCATCGCAATCGGGGAACACCAACGGCTTTGACGAGACTTGAACCCGTTCCGCGATCCGTTGATGTTTGCTTAGGGTTATGTAGAGGTGGGGGGGCTAGGGCAGAGGCGCCAAGCCGGCTGTGTTTTATGGTGTGCCGGTGTTATTTGCTTGGGAGGGAGAAGTTGGGGGTGGTAGTGGTGGTGCAAATTTGGCAAATTGGAAGTGTCAACACTGGAACAAAGAGTCGTCAGCTTTGATTGTTGAGCTTAAAGACGTTGCAATTGCACGCACTCAGTAAAAGTTTTCAAAACATTTTGAGTACGAACACTTCTTAAACAAATTTTTACGTTCTTGTATTGTTAAGCGTTTTCTTCCTAAAAGAGGGCTAAAATCGTTCCCAATTTGGGTCTTAAACGCTAGGGAGTGAGGAGCAGGCTAAGTATGCTTTTAGGAATGTAGTTGAATCCGAGCTAAAATAGTTCTGAACTTGATTTTTATAGGCTGGGGAATGAGGCCAAGTTACTGAATGGAAAGAGCTTATCATAGTTTAAGATGATAGAGCAAGCCATAGCCGCGAGAACGGCAAACAGTTTGAAGTCCACGGGATTCAGTTCTGGGTTAACAGCAGGCCAATCATCAATAGAAATGAAGTTCTGTACATGTTTGAGTCTTTTGCCTTGTAAGCTAAAGCGGAGTTTTATTAAAAGGTCCACGCCTTGTTTGCCAATAAAGTCGTGTTGAGAGGCTTCACATCCTTTTCCAAAACGTTGGAGTGATCCACTTTCGCCAAAGTTTTGACTCCGTTTTCACAAAATTGGAGCTTGGTGACCCTATAATAGGAGGCTTCCAACCAAACCATTACATAAGCCGCATGGTGACTTCTCTGAAATCTCGGAATGAGTTCGGAAGCTTGATTTGATGACACAGCATACACTCTATAGTTTTGTTTGTTAAATGATTTCTCTATGGAGCAAATTTTCTCGTCCGTAAAGAGAATTCGTCTGTGAGCTCTGTTCGCGCATTGGCAACGCAATGATTTCGTGGTTGTCTTACGCTTTTGTTTCCATGCTGTTGTGAGGAAGTGGCCGGTGTGTCTCTAGTATGTTACATTTCATGATGCGCTATAAGCTTGAGCAGTGGAATTCGACGAATTCGATCTTGCACGGCTTTGATGGCTTGATGTTAATAAGATTTTCAGCAAGGTCAGGGTCATGTTTTAAGAAAAAACCAATGTGAACTTGTTAATAAGTCAGCAAAAATTGTCGTACGACTTTTTATTCTCCTGCTAGTTCACTGGGGATATGTGTGATATAGCGTAAGTAGCATCATTCAATGTTCCAAAGAAGTAAGAGAGGGCACCTTTCTGAACTTTATGTAAAGAGATTTGAACAAATGGCACGGTTTAAGTAGATTCTTTAGGGCTTATTACCTTAAAGAAGACGGGTCACTAGTCAAAAAGCCATCAATAATGATTGGATGCGTTAAATGGTTCTCGAGAATGAGTTAATCAAAACAATTTCGACTACAAGGTACATGACATGCGAATTCTTCGATCTTAGTTCAAGTAATCAAAGTCAGATAAAAATATTCGGGCCTTAAAATTATTTATGGATCAATGAGTTAGCTCTTGGATCAAATTAAATTCTTATGGTTCATCTGACAACAGAAATATTCGAAAAATTGGTCAGTGCCAGTATTCGCAGCTTTAAGAGCGCTTACTCCAATTTTCGGCCGAAATAATCGTCCCACCCGACAGGCTGTGCGTGCTATCGTGAATTCGAGTCAACATTTTCACTATTGGACGTTTCCATGCCAAAAAGACGTTGCACCGTTCGAACCGAAGAAAACATCGCAGCCATAAATGAGCCAAGTCAGTCGCTTAAACGATAATGTGGGCAGAATTACGTGAACTTGACATCAACGATATGTGGTTTCAACAAGACGGTGCCAAGAGCCACACAGCACGCGTCACAGTCAATTTTTTTGAAAGGTAAATTCGGTGAACGTGAAATGGTCTCGAGAAATGCTCCGGTCGAATGGCCGCCTTGTTCATGCAATCTAACGCCTTTGGATGGATAATGGGGCTTTATCAAGTCACTGGTAGACGACAACATCCTACTCGAAATTGCCAACGTTCCGGTCTGTGCGAGCCAGAGTGGTTCCAAAGAATCGATGGCTGTAAACAGGCTCGTGGTGGTCATATACAAGGTGGGCCAAAAGAAGTCACCCTATTGGAAGATGCTCTTATTTTTAAAAATAAAAAGTCAGATCTGTTTTGACATTTGTGGACTAGACAGATGTAGAATACAAGTGAACAAGCCATGTATCGATATACTCCCCAAGAACGCGGAATAATCGTGTCTATTTTTTTGGGTAACAATTCGTCTGTGGTGTTGACGCAGCGCGAATTCCGTCGCAGATTCCCCGGCCGCCCTACAACGACTGCGCAAACACTGCGCCGTTTGGCCACCAACCTTGAAAGGTATGGGACCACACGAGACGTTGCCAAGAGTGGCCGGCCCCGGAGCGCTTGTTCGGCCGAGAATATCGCCGCTGTTGCCGAGGATGTCGAGCTGTCGCCGGAAACATCGACTAGACGCAGTGCCTCGCAATTAGCCATCAGCCGGTCGTCCCTAAGGCTAATTTTGGTCAAAGACCTGCGCATATTCCCGTACAAAGTACAGTCCGTGCATCAGCTGCTGCCTGTCGAACGCCAAACGCGTGTAACCTACGCCCAAGCCATCCTCAATCTCGATGACGAAATGGACGATTTTTCGACCAAAATCATAATGAGCAATGAGGCTCATTTCCACCTCAGCGGGTACGCGAACAAGCAAAACTATCGCTTTTGGGGCACCGAAAATCCACGAGTGATGCACGAGGAGCCATTACATCCGCTCAAAGTGACTGCATGGTGCGCTGTTCACGCTGGAGCCATCGGTCCATTTTTTTTCGTTGAACGCCGCTGGTCAAACGACAAAAGTGGACGGTGCGACTGCCGTTCCAGACTTTTTTTGTGGGTTTTTTTTTAAATCCCGTGTTTACGAAACCAAGCCCGAGATCTTCGAAGCCCTCAAGGACAACATTCGACACGAGTGCGAGAATCTGCAGCTCGAAGTTCCGAAGTGATAAAAAATGCCATAAAACGAGCCCGTATGGCAATCAATTGAAACGGCGCCCATTTGGCCGATATCATCTTCTCGAAATGACCAATAAAATTCTAAAGGTTCAAATAAATATAACCAAAAAAACAGAATATATGATTTTTATTTAGACAAAAAAATGAAAGCCAAACAACATCGGATGACTTCTTTTGGCCCACCTTGTATATGTTTAGATAAAACAGTTATGTCTCTAATGGAAACCACTTTATCTACAGCCTTGTTCTTAAATTCACTTTCGCAAAAGTTTTGTGATTTCGAAACCAAATCTACTCCAAAAAGTGGTTCTAAGTCACAAAAGTTTTATGGAAGTGGAATTGAGAACAAGGCTGCTAGGTTAGGTTTGGTTGCGATGACTGAGCCATTCTTCCACTAATAGGCCTAATAGTTAATATAAAAGATACCAAGACAGTTAACAATCAGTATCTGTCGTCGAAACGCAATAAGTCAAAACTCTTCCAAATGATTGTATCACTTCCAAATAAACGTTTGTTTCAGTGATGACGTCTTTATTCCACTCAGTTCTCTAATGGAAAATGGATCAAGAAGCATAAGTCTGAATATTATGCTAGATGATAGGTTGGTTAAGCACTTTTCCTCGCCAAGAGCAGAGGGTTTTGTTTCAAATCAAAGTCGAATGTTTCCAACATTCGACGGTGATTGTTTTACCCTTTTCAAGTCAATCGTTGTGATGACACTGTTCTTACGACAATGCGGGCCGATAGGCCCACCTTCATCCGGAGAACTTCATTGTCTTAACTGTTTCTTGGACACTGGTGACAAGACACCTGAACCCAGAGTCCGTCCACGGTTTCGACACGGTACCAGAACTCGTTCGAATTGCGATTGAACATCTCAAAACACTCCTTTGAAGTGGTCACTCGGTTGCGTCGATGGTCAAGTGTCTGCTATCGAGGCACCCATCGTGCTTATGGTTTCTTCGTGAGCAATCTAGAACCTTAACCATCTCTGGTATCTTTATTCTCCAATCGTCCGACACCATCCTCTTATTAATTTAAGCGATTGGCGTCACTTCAGGTAAAGACCTGATCGTATTAGTCTATATTGCTGCCAGTTCTGTTTACTTAACGTACAGTTAATGTGCTGTTCAAGGATTTAGATAGGTATAAAACTTAATATTAAGAAACTTTCCCTGAGCAATGGGCTTATCGAGGTAGAGCAGTGACAATCTACAGCGGTTTATGGGATCATGGGATTTCATTCGTAAGAATGTCAGTTCAAAGATTTCCTCTTTCCAGCAGACCTTTAAAAAACCCAGGAGAACTTTGGGGAATAAAAAATCAAAACATCCCCAAATGTAATCGATCAGATTAAATAACTTAAACTTCTAAAAGCTCACGACTTATGTTCTAAATGTTTCCTGTTAATTTCTCGTTTCAGCTGCTTTGACACAATACCAGGAAGAAGGAGAAGGACAAGGAGGAGGAGTAGGAGAAAGGAGTTTGTTTGACAAGTTCCTTAGTGCCATAAAATGCGAAATTGAAACGACAGCAGCAAAAAAAAAAAAACAAAACCGAAAAACAACGAACCACAACCGAACAACCGCTCAATCGATCAGCTTCAACCGATCGACATCAACAAGTGCCTTCCATACACACACAAACGTGATAGTGATATTATTATGTTTATACTCGTAACCACATCCAGCTTGCCACCATCAGTAGTAACCACCAGGATCGCCTAGGATATCGATTCATCTCCAGCGAGTGCAATCCGGAATCAAGTTCAAATTAGTTCAATAAGCAGCTACCATTAGCCATCCAGCAGCATCGTGTATAATGTCCACATCCACCGCCACAACGAGTGTCATCACGTCCAACGAGCTCTCGTTGTCCGCCCACGGTCACGCCCACACCCTGCATCAGCATCCACACAGTCGCTTGGGAGGCGGCGTGGGAGTAGGAGTAGGCGTCGGAGTCGGTGTCGGAGTGGGTCACTTAAGCGACGCTTCACTGTCGCCCATCCAGCAGGGAAGTGCCAATATTGTAGCCAGCAGCAACAGCTCGCCCCTGGCTCCCAACGGTGTACCCCTGTTGACCACCATGCATCGCTCACCCGACAGTCCCCAGCCCGAGCTGGCCACCATGACGAATGTAAATGTCCTGGACCTGCATACGGATTCCTCAAAGCTGTATGACAAGGAGGCAGTATTCATTTACGAAACGCCCAAAGTGGTTATGCCATCGGATGGCGGCGGAGGACCAGGTGGGCAACCAGACGATGGGCATGTGATTGACGCTAGAATTGCGGCCCAAATGGGCAACTCGCAGCATGGCCAGCAGCAGCAGCAGCAACAACAGCAGCAGCAGCAGCCAGAAAATCAGCCACTGGCCCGAATCGAGTTCGATGAGAACCAGATTATTCGGGTGGTGGGACCCAATGGGGAACAGCAGCAGATCATCTCGCGCGAGATTATCAACGGCGAGCATCACATTCTCTCCCGCAACGAGGCTGGCGAACACATCCTGACCCGCATTGTCAATGATCCCTCCAAGCTCATGCCCAATGACAATGCCGTGGCCATTGCCATGTACAACCAGGCACAGAAGCTGAACAACGACCACCAGGCGGTATACCAGACCTCGCCATTGCCCCTGGACGCCTCTGTGCTGCACTACAGCAACGACAACAATGTGATCAAGACTGAGGCCGACATCTACGAGGACCACAAGAAGCATGCGGCGGGCGGTGGCTCCATTATCTACACCACCTCCGATCCGAATGGAGTGAATGTCAATGTGAAGCAGCTGCCGCATCTGGCGGTGCCACAGAAGCTGGATCCGGATCTTTATCAGACGGACAAGCACATCGATCTAATTTACAACGACGGCAGCAAGACGGTCATCTACTCGACCACCGATCAGAAGGGTCTCGAGATCTATTCGGGCGGTGACATTGACAGCCTGGTGTCTGATGGACAAGTGGTGGTTCAGGCGGGTCTGCCCTATGCGCCAACCACAAGCGCCACCGGTCAGCCGGTGTATATTGTTTCCGATGGTGGCTTACCAGCGGGCGTGGAAGAACATTTGCAGAGGTGAGTGCGAAGTGACAATTAATATGCAAACATTAAGATATGGGGGGATTCTCGATTCTACAGTTTTAAGCCTTGCTTTCAGTTTCAGACAGTCACTTCTAAATAAGTCGGCTCAGTAAAGGGCGTCCCAGTATGTTTGTATTCTTTTACAAGCTGTTCAAATGGTCCTCTTTAGTCTGCAGACATCGATCTTGTGGTATTTCAAGCTTCATTTTTGATACTTCTTTTATTAGTCTGCGATTCTCTTACAACCATCTTAACATCTTGAACTATCTATTGATTACCCACTTAAGGATCACGCTCTCTTTTAACTTCAAAATCTTAAGTCCGAACAATTGATAATAACATTTTCGTGTTTATAAAACAACAGTCTTAACATCATTCAAGGGATAAAATTCCACAAAAGAAACGCATCCCTAGCTCCAGGAGGGGGAAAATGCTTTTTTCTCAGAAGTTTGTTTACTTTTTTTCTTATCGCTAAGGAGAAACTTTTTGATATCTCCCAGAAGTAGCGCTTTCCTATCGCCTAGAAGTTATCGCATAGTGTTACATTTCTTCCCGTAGGAAGATAAGAATGCGAGTAAAGCGATATCTACTAGGCGAATCGCATTCTGGGACAGGCCTACTAGTTAAATGTTAATAGTAGTAGTGTGACTACTTTAGTGACCTTTCTGAAAATCAATCATAGAACGTTCTAGCAGGCTCCAGGTTAATAAGATATGTTTATTCATGACTTTTCAAATCAAGACACAAACAAACCACAAAGATGTTGGTCGACTGTACAGCTGTTTTCAAACAGAACCTTCCGGTTTTATCATCAAAAACCTCCTAGTTCTATCATAAGCAGTCTTTGCCCATCTTCTTCAAGTCGGCAGAGGTCCATCTCATTTCAGAATTGCTAGTTATGACTGTTTGGGAATTTCAAACAGCACAATCCAAATTGACAGAAGGAGATATTTGGGTACACACACATACACCTCCTGTTTTGCCATCTACGTTTGCCATAAATTTCCATAACAAACTTTCCTATCTTCGGTCAATTACAGAACAAACGCCTGCTCTAATGGAAAATTTTACAATTTTCGTGATATTTTTGATAGTTGAACCAACACCTTCCTTTTTCCAACGCCTGCATGTAAGATAAAAGTAAAATAGATTAGAATGCTAGCCTCCTCCGGCAATTCTGCAGATCTCAACCTGGCCTGCCGCCACAGTACGCCAATTGCTGGCGCCGATTGCTCGCCTGTTCAGCAAGCTTTACAAAACCATGTGGTCGAAAACCTAGCGGACCAATTCTCTAGCTGTTTGCATCTCTAATAAAATTAGTTTAACATCAGAATTTCAATTGATTAACAGGAATTACAATGGTCCTTTGAAAGAAACCAAGTTTTAAAAAAAACAATCATGGGTTTTTCAAAACGAACCTTAAGATTTACGACTGGGGAGAACCTTTTGCTGAATTTCCAAGGCCTGCAAGGCCTTGTGAACAACTAATCTTTGACCAATTTGCTTTCCTAATTGTACGAAAAGCCTTGTCCACGCCAATATTCCAACCATTAATATGACAAATAGTTGACCCATTAATTTGGATCTTAGGTGTCTTGCTAAAAATGTGGAAAGCAAGTTTGGTAAATCCACATGGATTTGCAAAAAAAAAAGGAACATGAGTAAGCAGTCCTTAAAGAGTTTATATTGATAGATGTTGCAGCAGATTTCTTGTTATTCCGTGGCTCTTGTTATTCCGCCTTTACATAATTTTGTAAAAATCAATTGAAATAAGATGACTATTAAGTATATCTTCCATAGAAACGAGAGTGGAGTGGAGAAAAGTTTGTTCTTCGAATACCGCTAAAAACTAAAGAAACTTTTTATAGCTGCAACATTAAATGGAAATAAAAGCACTGCCATCGAGTGCTCACTGCTAGGAAATACCTAGGGTTTTGAACCTAGAAACATTTCCCACCCTTCAGTTAGGCTCAGTGCTGAATCAAAGCTGAATCAGCCCTGAAATCATTGGTTGCGTTCACCAGCATAAATCGATGACCAAAAATCGACTAATTTTGTTAGATTGTGCTGGTGAACGGGCATGATGTGCACTCATGATTGCTTATTTTCGTGAATGTGTTAGATATGAATCCATCAAAGTATTTCTTTGTTAGATGGATTTTTGATTCTTATCGATAGCACACAGCTGACTCTGGATAAAAAAAACAATAAACTTTGTGAAAAATAAAACAAAATGAGTATGGAAACGTCTTTGATTTTTATAAATGAATTATCAGAGTGCGTGGTTTCGCAAGTAGCCTTGCTGGTTGTTGCGGAGGAGCAAAGCTTGGAAATCCGCCTCTTCAAAAAAATGATGCCCCGGGTACGCGGCCCAAGGATCATTTCAGGATGCCCCGAGTGACGAAAGCAGTGGACAGGGATGAGCCAATTGCCAACGTAACCTTGGAAAATATCTGCTTTTAAAATTTGTATTTTAGCTAAACAGAAGTCCTAATCAGTAGTTGACCTTTTCGACAACATACATCAAACGGCGGACATACAACCATCTTCCAAACGTAGACAGGGCCAATAGCACTTTTTGACGACCTCCAGGAAAACGGCTGATGCAGCCCTCAATGGAGTAGCCAATGTTCTTAATCCAGGTGCCCACACATTTGACAGCTCGTATCACATTGATGTAGCTCTCCGCGTCCCATTTGCAGTTTTGATACGTCTCGCATGTCTGCAACACCACCGGCACCCGCTTGTCCAGCTCTGCCCTCGGAATGACTCGCTTCACCGAGGTGTGTATGACTTGCGACTCCTCCGGTATGGCCTGCAGTATGCATCTCAACCAAATCGGTTAGGAGAGAGCTTTACTCCTAGGCAATCAAGGAGCTGCAAGAAGGCCACCTAGTTGATTCCTCAAGCCTGGCCCCATAAAACTCCTCAAAGGGAAGGATATTCAAGGCGTTTTCCTCCAAGTCGGCATTGAAGAAGTCGAAATTTCGCAAATTTAACGGATTGTAATTGATTTTATTTAAATTTTTCAATTTCCAGTCAGAAATTCAAAACTTCCGGCAATACACTTTGTTGGCTGCAAATTCTATCAAAAACCGTTCACCAGCAGCCAAACACTTTTTTTTTATTCATGATTTATGTTACATGATTGGCGTGTTGTGGTGAACGCGCTCAATGTTTTATAAAAAAGTCATTGTTTTAAGCTAATTTGTCAGCTAATAGACATTATGTCGAGGGGAGTTAGGCGTAAGAAAAACTGTGCAGGTGAGGAAGAGGTCGTGGGTTCAATCGCGGGACATCTAAAGAAAAAGTTTTTTCTTTAAAAAACGTACACACTCGGTCACCTTTACTAGCTATTGGAGCAACCTTTGAAGTAACTAGCCCTGAAAAAGCTTCCCCAACTTTGCCTTTCGGATTAGGCGTTGAACTGCAGGTCCCTTTCTCTTGTGCGAAAATTAGAAGCACACAAGCCAAGAGAAGTCTTGAAGTCCTTGAAGTCCAAGTATTTAGTAGGGAATGCTGCAGGCTTTAACAGCATTGAAATAAGGTACAATCGGGCCTGTTCCGAATTCCGCTTCGGTTTCTCCATTGAAAAAATCGCAGAATCTGTTTGGGATAGTTCATTTCAAAGCTAAGGAGTGGTACTTTCCGATGGTATCAAAGAGAGTCCAAACAATAGAATGGATTCCCCGAAAAAACGCTCCTAAAAAGAGTCAAAATAGGCACTTTTAGCAACTTTAAGCTCAAATTACTAAAAATCTCGACGTGATGGACAATTTCTGAAAACGTAGCCTTGCTAAGCACACGAAAATAATCTAGAATCACTACCAACCCTTCAATATACTGGTCCTTGTAGCCTAGTGTAATGGAAGTGTTGAAGCGAGTTGAAAGTTTTGGCTAAACCTAGAAAAAGGCCTTTGTAAAGTTGACGCTAAAGGCCCAGACGGACTGACAACGTAACGAGAAGTTTCATACAAAAATTGAGAGAAGACGAAGCAGGCGTAACGATTTCCTTGCACTTTACGTTTACCCCCGTTGGAGGCAAAACTTACTTTTGCGCTTAACAGCGCTAAACAGAGCTTAACATCTCATATGTGGACTCAATGTTAAAAAGCTGTGGGCCTTATTTTGCGTTGCTCTGCTGGTGCAATAGTGTTGCCACCAGATGTTACGCGCTGTTGCTCTACATGTATGCCATCGATCAGCTGGACTTAGCTAAAATAAAACAATGGCAGAAAAATCAAAGCGAAAGAGCCGATTGGAAATGTTTTCGCATGAAGACAAGGTTGCGCTGATTTTGGCGGTAAGACCGGGATGCCACTTGGGACTTATCCCACCCCAAACATTCGGACTCAAGGCTTGGAGTGAAGTGGCCAAGCTTGTTCAAAAAGATCTGTAACATACGTGGATAAATTTTTGGATAAATTGATTCAAATTTCTACCAATATGTGACAGTTGCTGATTGCCGAACTGGTTTGAAGGCTTTGCGGGAGAGCTATTGCTATCATGGCAGAAGCATAAGCGTAAATCACTTGTCATCAAAACAAAACACACCTGATTGAGCAGTGTGACCCTCCACCAGCTAATTTAAAAATGCCATGAACCTGACAACGCGGCATACGTTCCATGTTGATGTTTTTTAATTTGGGCCGAAAATTCAAATAGAGGGACTTATAGCTTACACACTCGGAACACAGATACGTTCCACTCATTTCCGAGAATCTTTTGTTTTTATTTCCGTACGCCTAGCTACCGAATTCGCTGAAATTTCGTGCAACCCTCAAAGTTTGGGTTAGATTGTGCAACTCCTTTCCCAACACTGCCAGTACACTTGATTTCGATTGTTTTCATCCACTTTCTTATTATACATTCCATATAAACACACAAAAGTACTGAAACCTTAGATCAGCGATGACCAGCCTTATGCTCTTTGGCTACGTTTTGGAAGATAGGAAGTCAATGATCGTATACAAGCAGAGCACGACCCTCTAGTACGGCCGACTAGCGCAGTATCAACGTTTCGTCGACGAATTTGTGACTGTCGTCGACCCACCCTTATACCCCTATCAATGTGTTCGACTGACGTATTTTGCAAGTAGATGTCCGCTCAATACGATAACGGGTCTCCAGGCACGCTAGGTCGACGCAATTCCATGCAGGAACCGACATGAGCGACGCTCGATAGACGAAATGCCGTGCAGAGAAGCGATATAAGCCTCAATCGTTGTCGTCACGACGCATCACCGTACAACGAGCAACGCTGGGTTGACGCAAAAACTGTGACTGGTATAGAAAACGACACACATGCAAACGATTTCTTGTGTGTGCGTCGCGTAGAACAAAAATCGGTTTTATTCTTTTCTTTGATTGGCGCCAGCAAACTGATCAACAACAATTTTGTGTGGTTATGTTGTTGCCTTACCCAATTTCTATGTGCTTTTCTTTGTGAGTATTGGTGAATGCTCTGCTTTTTTCGATCATGCCTGCCTTAGATGGTCGCGTAGCTGTCGCCGTGTCAGCCTCCCCATGCAGTGCTGAATTAGCACATTGTCCGTGATTTTGTCCGATCTACTTAAACATATTCAGCATAGTTAGAAATTAAGCCTAAGAAATATTTAAAGATTCAGAACTTTGACTTTAAGATGTGAGCTTCCGCCTGTAAATATGGACAACTTCATAAGGGTATCATTACCCAATATAAACGTCTTCAGGCTTTAGGAATACCAAGGACGAGTTTAAGTAAATTTGTCAGACATATGTATGAATGGCCCATTGCAGCTCTACATATTGGCAAATCAGTTAATCTTATCATACAGCACCAGCAGTCTGCTGCCTATCCAATGGGAATGGGTGTAGCATACACTTTGGGCTTGAATTTTCCTTTTTTCTTTTAGTATTGTATCTTTACATAAATCTTGACTAATTGCGGCGGTCGTGCACCTGGCCGGGGCAGTTGCAACATCAACATCTTAATTGGCACAGTTACAGTTTTTTTTTTTTTTGTGGTTTCGGCCTCGTCCTTTCAGATTGGCGTTTGTCATTTGCATTTCTCATGCATTTGAATTAACCGCTCGCCCGTTTTACTGTTAATTATGGCGATAGGCCATCCACTCGCATTCCCCAATCCGCATCCTCTGCCCCATTCCCCATTCCCAGTGGAATGACAGCTTCCGTTGTAACTGTTTCTTCTATACGTTATTGCTGCGCCTGCGCAGCCGGCAACAAAACCCAGGCATTTGGCGTGCATCGAATGTGCAAGTAGGCGAGCTAATAACACCCGAAGCCGAAGTCGCAGCCAAAGCCTCCACGCGGATGTTTGTGGCAATTCATTTTAGAGCATCGCCACCGCCAAGGAGCAGCGTTTGGTATGCGCAAGTAATAAAAATTTGAATATAAATTAATCTAATGGAGAACCGTTACGGCGGCCAAGTGAGATGCAAGCGCAGAGCCAGCACCTCGAGCAAGGTGCTGCCTGCTGCTGCCTGCACAACTAAGTCATCGTCATCTGCATGGCCGGCCATCTGCATCTGCATCGGCAGCGGCACAGCCAGCACATCGTCATCCTGTTATAGCGTTGGCAGCATCAAGCTTCAGCCTCGGCCTCGCTCCGCGTGCATGTTGCATGCGCGGCAAGGTCCATAAATAACGACAAAATTGCGTTTCCGCATATGGCCCGCCGCCGCCGCCGCCTCGGACTTGGGATCGGACTGACGTTTGGCATGCTGTTTGACCAATGCTGCAGCAGTTTTGCTGGGGCATTGCCTCCTCTCCTGGCTGAATTCGAATTCTAACAAACGGTCCGAGCCTTGCGTGTGTGTGCTGGCTGGCTGTGGCTGTGGCTTTGGCTCTGGCTCTTGGCTGGCCCGTCACCTTGGCCTCGCTTGTTGATGTACAGTTTGTTTTGCCTTAATGATAAGCAGCTGGAGCTGAGGACAACATGATGACGACGTGTCCGAAGTGTTTGCCTCGTTTTCATTAAAGTCAAATTAAGCTGAAAGGCTTGGAACACGGAGTGACCTTTGTACGAAATCCTTTCAAAATTGCCAGCGGTTACACTGTGCAACCAGGTAAAGCTTAAAGCTTTTTTTGCAGACGAAAAGCTTACGCTTACAATAAATGTCAAGGTATCCGCTCTATGGAGGCATAATAAGGTGAGGCAAGGAGCAAAAAACATGTTGAAATAAGGTGGCGTGGCGCCTTTATAACATTCTTGAATCAAGAATAAGAGATTTTTTATTAAACTTAAAGTTTTTTTCAATACAAATTGTTGCAAGTTGGCACAAATTGGAACTAGAAGGGAACTTCTAGATTTAAGAACTGCTCGTAATAGATTCGAGAATAAATAGGGATTGATTTAGGCATAAATTGGGACTGATCTAGGAGGATTCGTCTAGGGACATATCAGTATTGGAATATTATGGGCAAAAGTTAAGCATTTTTGATTCTTATTTCAAAATCTTTGAAAGTTCTTTATCCAAGCATTATTCGTTCTTATACTAAGCACATAAAGGGCCTCATTTAGTCTAAGATTTGTTTGGTTAAACGCTATTGAATAAAGAATTTCTTACTTAAATCCAGAATATTCTGGTTCATTGAACTTTTGCAATGGAAAATTCTTAATTCAGGTTTGAAATTGTTTGATTTTTCTCTCAGTGTACCTACAAAACTTTTGTGTTTACTCTCGCGCTCTTCGCAAAAGCTTTCAGTTGACATCTTAAGTGACACCGACTCACCTAAGAGCTTTTGCATACTCACTAGTTGTTAGCTGAAAAGAGATCACTCTAGCAGTTTGCCTCACCTTGTTATTCGACCCTGGTTTCACCTCACACACACACACACACACACCATTAGACAAAGACTATTATACATTTATGTGAGTCTTATAGTATCGCATATTGCCCACACCACGGGTATTCGGCTAAGTGCAAAGCAATGTCTAATGTTTATTGTTGCCTATGGGCTATAAAACGATTTTATTGTTTTTGCATTGCATTAATAGCGACAGATACACGAGGAGTTGTTATGCAATTACAGAATAACATTTAAGCAACACCAAGTAGTCGCCATTACCCCTTTTGAATGAATGTTTAACTCATTTTGCAGTTCAAAAAAAACATTGTTTCGTTTTTCAAAACATCTCAAACAAATTCCAACCACATTAGAACTTTGTACAGGCTTTACACGTTGAAATTTAGCTTTTCATGAAGCTTTTGAAAAAAGCTTTTACAGCCTTAACACCTTTGTCAGACTTATTCTAGCATATCTCACTCCGTTTTTATGTAGTGCAGTGTTTGTGTATTTTTTTTTGCCACGCGGAAACCTCACAAATTGTTCAAAAAGCAAAATGAATGCACTTTTTGTGAAATTTCCATACACAAGGATGCCCTTCATGATAGCCTTCTGAGGGGCATTCGCGGTCATGCGCATGTCACACTCACACACACACACACACACACGCACGCACACGCTTACTCACGTCGTATACTTGCTTACTTTCACTTTAGTGATCATATTAAATTTCTGAGCTGCAAAACATATTTTTGCTCGTTTTTTTCGATTTTTTTCTTTCAATTTTTTATATTTTATTTTAATATGACATTTTAGTGGCTTGATACGGAGCGCGTCTGTGTTTGTTTGTGTGTGTGTGTGTGCATGTGCCACACTGCGGGTCAGACAAATAACAACACTTGGTTTTTATTTTGTTATGTTATTGGAAATTGGTACTCTGATTCCCCTGGTGATTGACAATATTTCAATATATTTACTGTTGTTGTCGTATCTCACAGCCCCCGGCACAGACACGGTCACACACGCACGACAAATGGAGCACTTTGATTTTTTCTCGATTCATACTCTTTCAGCCATGAATGGGTATTCCAGCTGTGTCGTGTCAGTCACCATTTCAATTCAGTTTTACATAATTCAGCGTACTCTTTGAAATTATAATTTGCAGTTATTCAAATAAGTTCATTATAGCCCTGCAGAAAGTATTAAAAGTGTGGAATGTTAGTCTTAGTTTAAATCCAGGTGCTTAATTCTTTGTTTGTTACGGTTTACAAAACACAAGTACTAAGGTTTCTATAAGACCTGGAGTAATAGCTTAGTCTGTTTAAGAATATACACTTGTGGTTCTTTGAATCATTTTCTTCAAAAAATCATTTGTTACATTTAAATGGTTTAGAACTCGCAGTGAATAAGTTGTGAATAATTGGCAGCCTTGATAACACTTTTAAAAGGATATAGCCTATAATACCAACATTAATTTCAATTTTTCAAATCAACCGTATGGGCTAAACCCATGGATCTAGGACCTAATCTTTTTGAACTACAATTACCATAAAAATTTTTCTAGCTTTTTTTTTTTTTTAAGTTTTAATTTAAGCATGCTTCACATTCACATTTGAACGCTTTCATACTGAAAGAACTCAATAAATCAAATTAAATAAGGCGACTCGAGGTTGCTTGTCCAAATATCCACAAATCCGCTGGGTGGGATTCTGTTCAGCCTACGCCGACGAATGGGCCTTGTTAGAATTGTGCCAAGTCGATTATTGGGAAAACTAACTGCTCCCTGTATCGATTTGAATATTTCTCAATGGTTCCCAGAAAGTGGGAATGCCTAAGTCCCGAATATGGTGATATTACATACATACCGGTGCGTTTCCTCAACTTCTCTTAACGGTGGTGGTGCAGGCCGTTCTCCAACATTTTAAGAGTAGGGAGGACTATGGTCTTAAAAAGCCTAACTTTAGCCTTAAAGGAAAAACACCTGGAGTAGACAGTCCACGGGGAGAGCCGTAAGCGAAAAGGGAGGGAGAAGGGTTGGGGCGCCGGGGGCCCGGTTAAAGAACACACGGGGAAAGGGAACGTAGGAGAGGACGTGGGAAAAAAAGCTGCTCCAGCCAATAGACTTTGGGGTATTGTGTTGGAAGCTGTTTCTGACCTTAAAAATCATATTTGAAAAGTTATTAAAACTCTGTTTTTTTATGTTTAGAATGTTATAAAATTTTTTTTTTTTTTACGGTTTAAAAAGTGTCGCCTAAATAAAGAGCGGGACGGATATCTTCTTACTTACGTATCCTTTTTCTTACATCATAATTATGATTCTCTTTTTAAACTCCTCACTATCATATCTTTTTTTTCATATGTTTGTGTAAAAAAATGATATGAGGAAATTTGTAAAATAGATTTGAAAAAGGGGCCATTTTTTTAATGGTGACAATTCTGCGTCGATTGCATTTTGTTTCATCAAAATCGGTTCAGAACTACGGGCGCAATCAGGCCACCAGCTCGAAAAAAAAAACGTGGTTTCGAGAAAACGCGTTTAAAGTTTTGCAGTTGCTGGGCAAAACCGGGGTCACTAAAAGGGCTTTATCTTCTTAAGTATCGAATTTCAAAAATCATTTTAGGACGAATATTCTCAAATATCCGAGCCATAAAAATATGCAAAAAAAAAGGAAAAAAAAATTATGCCTAGCAGCAATACCCGCTTATACAACCGTTAGAACACTTTGGAATTTAGTTAGATTCTGAAGCTAAGAAAAGTACTTTACGATAGCAACAAAGTAAAAACAAAAGTTTAGGTTTCCTACGGAACCGCGTCAAGAAAGAACGAAACACAATTAAGAAAACTCATCTCAATCTTTTTCCTTCCATAAGGGAGATCACTGATAGACCGAATTGATCCTAAGCGATCCCGGATCATAGACTTAAAACTCATTTTCCTTTACCTGCATTAATCTACATTCTTGAACGTTGGTAATTGATTTTCAATGTAGTATTTCTTTACCCTAATTCAATCTTAGCCAGGAGTTTCTCATATAATACGACAATTTTTGTTAACGAGAATTACGTGTCTCTCTAAAAATCAGTCAGTTTTTGTTAGAGATGGGGTTTCAAACGGTCATCAGTTATGACCAGGCATGCAAACCGATTCTGAACTGAACCGAACCAAACCGTATCCGATCCGCTAATTTCAGCTGATAAGCCGAAACCGACAAACCAAACCGGCATCCTTTGAAAAAACGCTGAACCGAACCGGAAACAAAAAACAAAGCGGTTCGGTTCAGTCCCACTTGCCGAGTTTGCCCACTGACCTCCTAACACGCCTGTCATCAGATTACATTCCTTCTTGTAAGTTGCTAATGGATTCTGTCGTGTTTCTCAATCCAACTTTAACAAGGACAATGCTAGCATATCCGACTATTCAAATGTTTTCACGAAATCAATTTCGAAATTGTTAAAAGTCACATATCTTTAGAAATCATTTTTTTAAATGTCTGGGGAAAAGTTCGATAAAAAGACCTTAGGGTAAGCTTTGACGTTTAAAAACGCGTCTTAATATAAAAAACAAAACACTTTTTATATTTTACGGATAAGCTAACCCAAATAGAGTTTGTTTAAGCTGTTTAAAAACATAACTAGTACTTATAATGTGTTCGAACCCAACGGACCGAACTTCATGTTCAACAACATTTTGGGACTATGAATTAAGGGTGATCCTTGATCAAAAAAGATTTGACTTTACGATCAGATTTAAGAAGTAAATCGCGCCGATGTACTCAAGGAAGCGCTTTAAGAATTCGATACACCTGAAATAAAAGGCGACCCAAGAACATAAAGGATTTTCTGAAACTTTTTCGGACTGCCTTACCTTCGATAGTTTGGAAAAATACCTTTCCGCGAAGTTTAAAGGGTAACTGCGATTTAAGGCTTAAGACTCGGCGTTAGATCCTTGAACGAAAGGCTTTTTTGCATTTTTCGGAATGTTCTCTTATAATAGGGAAAGTAACTTTCCAAACAGTTTAAGCTAACTGATAGATATCTTTAAGTATATAACGAGTGAGATTAGGAAACAAGGTCGTTATACTAAAGATGGGCTTTAAGGTTTAAGATTTAACAGAATTTCGGCGTTTAAGATATAATTAAGTTCGCATTTTTAGAATGTCTACCATTCGAAGTTTCAAATTCCGCGCGTTTTAGGGAAGATCGGTTCATAAAATATAAAAATTTAGACTGGAACCACTTGAAACTGAACCGAAATCGCGGTTTATTTTGGTTTCAAGAAACCATGTAATAAACCCCATTGATGGTTCAAAACTGTGCGCGAACCACTGAACCAAACCAGTCCCCTTATTTCCTATTGTTTTGCATCCCTGGTTTTGACGATAGTTTCTCTTAAATTCGAAATCCGTTTTTCCTTAGAGATGCGGGTTTCAAATGGAAAAAGATTCAGTTTTCGGGATCCGTTTTTGACACGTCTTCGCTCCCCCCATCGAGAAAGTGTCGGAAAGGATTCGATAACGTATCATTTACTTTTTTCCCTTTTTAAACCGATTTCCCAGTGATAAATATAAACTGCAGAGCAAATTGTAAGTTGATTTGGCAAAAAGCAGCTTTATAATAAATACAAATTAAATAATTGGCTCTTACAGCCGCAAAGCGCCAAGCCCGTTTTACCACAAGCGTCCACAATAGCAGCTATAAAGATGATTTTAACTCGACTTTCCTTAAACACACCCGAATCATTTCTACAAACGTTCCAACCTGCACCTCCAACCTGAATCAGAAAAATTCGAAGGAGCTTTGATTCTTTCTTTGAAACCTTTTTGAAAACTAAATTTTGGGTTGGCCAAATCGGAACAGATCGCGGCAAGGGTATGCAATAGTCGGTTGGGCAATCAATTGATTTGCTTTGCTTGTTTCTCATTTTATTATTATTAATATTAAAGGTGCAACAGCGTTTGGACATTTTGATACAAAAACAAACCTGTTCACCTGCGCAGTCTACCTGCAGTCGCAGCAGCATCAACCACGACGACGACGACAACGACGACGTTGAGGAGACAAGAAAGAAACATGTTAACACAATTCAACGTCGTACGCTTTCGACTGTCGTCTGTTGTTGTTGTGGTTGTTGTTGCTGGTGTTGTTGGTATTTTGGTCTCTCGGCTCTGGCTCTGATCACCGCTGCTGCTCCACTCCAAACTCTGAATTGGCGCTACAAGTTTATCGAACGCTCAAAGTGGTTTTCAGTTGATATCGAAAAGCCACAAGGTCGACAACAGCATCAAGTTTATATTTTTATTCTTTACCGACTTCTTTTAAAAACCAAAACAACAACAACAGCAACAACAGTGGCAGCGGCAGCAGTAGCAGCAGCAGCAGCCAAAGATTCCAAATCCCCTCCAGTTGGCTCGGTGTGGCTGCGTAGTGTGCGTACGCGTAATCCGCTTAAAAGTATCTCGCGAGTCGCGAAAATGTGTTTCAATTTCAGCGGGCGATATGAAAATCCGAACATGCAGCCTGTCTCCATGTGCATTTGATTACCTCACCAAGGTTGGGTTACAAATTCCTTCATCATGCAGGATGCCAGCAGCACCTATGCCATCTCGTACACGGACTGGATAGCCGAGTCAAGGTGGTAACCAGGGAACAGGAGACGACGCCCAGGCCAGGATCAAGGCGAAAGCCCATTCCCCACCCACTGTGTGTGTGTGGTGTGTGCGTGTGTTTGTGTAGGATTGTGTAACCAAGCTTTTGGCTCTCTTGATCTCTCTCGGCCTCTGCGATTTCAATATGGCAGCTGGTGGTTGTTGTTGTTGTTTCTGTGGCTGTGGCTGATAATTTTGTTGTAATTAATGCGATACGAATGAGAAATTTATGGCCCACGCCCGAAAAACGCTGCTGGCTGGGCTTTTTCGACTTGCCGCTGGCCGCTGCTCTCCGGACTCCGATTTGGAGTCGTCGTCGTCGTCGCATTTGCATAAAATATGATCATGTAAATGACACAACGA
Organism: Lordiphosa collinella; assembly: GCA_018904265.1. Lineage (NCBI taxonomy): Eukaryota > Metazoa > Arthropoda > Insecta > Diptera > Drosophilidae > Lordiphosa > Lordiphosa collinella. Next base: position 215,585 of record JAEIFV010000223.1, read on the forward strand.
AAACCCAAGCTGATAATTTTCTCTGCATGCTGCATGCAGGCAAAACGAATGCAACAACCTCTCCGTTTCCCAATGCCAGCTGCCCCGACCCGACAACCCAAGCCCAAGCCCAAGACCAAACTCCAATCAGAATGGCCAGAGATTTCTCACACTCTCGCGCTGGTCAGAGACAAGGATGCGCGGGGTGCTTTGTGGACAAATTAATGGACTCCGTGTGCGCCGTGTTATTGTTGGTGATCAAGGAAAAGGACAAGAAAGGGATAATAGCATCCGCAGCTTTGCTCGCCCAACAACCCAAGGGGGTTGCAAACTTGGAACAGCGTCCGCGTTATGCAAATGCCGTGCAGGACGCTGCCCAGAGTAGAAGGGGTTGCTGCTATCCGTTGTCTATGCGCCGGACAGAATGAGGTGCGATGTCCAACCTCGAGAGACAATGACAAACAACAATTGCGCCCCGAAGGAGCGTTAGCATCGCGTCGCTCATTCGACCGTGGCAAATGCCAAGACAGTCCATGTGAATCCCGAACGAATGTGAATCGGAATCCTTTTTTGGATTGCTAGCTGAAAGCATTATGCAAATCAGAGGCTTTGTTCACGCACAAAGGGGGTAAGAGGCCGCCGCCTTGGACGCTGTCCGAGCGGGCTGTCTTGCCGAGCGGCTTAGACCCATCCTATATCAATAATGATGATCACTGCGCCGCAGCCAAGTAACGGTTCCGGCAGCTGCTGCGACCGGTTTCCGTTCTCTGGCCGCGGCCCACCTTGCCCTGGGCCAGCACTTCCCAGGCTCGGCTCTGCTCAGCTCTGCGCTGGGCGAGGCTCCGCTCGACCACAGTTCGGCCCCTTTGCAATTGGCCCGGCTTTCAGGTGCTAATGCGCTGCATGTGCCAAAAATCCACAGGGTTGCCATTAGGAAGGGTTGTGCCTGGCTTTGTGTTTTTGTTTGCCAACCAAATGCTTTCGCTACTTGTTGCGCATCTCCACACCACCCCCCGCGTGGCTACGGGCTTGCTAATGAAGAGCGGTGCCGGGCATCGGGTACTAATCACAGGCTCGCCGACCAGCAAGGAAATCGCGCAAAAAAAAATCCATGCACTTAGCTTCATGGGAAATAAATAATTAGTGAATTTTTCTGCTGCTACGGACCACTTGCCGAGCCCAAGCACTGTGGGCCCAATAGTGAGAAAGAGTTGGCAGAAATATTAATAGCATAGCTTAATTTGTCGAAGTGGAGCGATATTGTGAGTTCTATAGAAGCGCTCAATTTGATCTTTTGGAGCTCTTTTCACAGTGGGAGCGGAGCAGTGAGAGTGTAGCGCCAACATGCAATGACATGACTATTTCTATAATAGCCATAGTTATGTACAAGGAGAGCGCTTCTTTGGTCTTTCTAAGCGCTCTACTAGCTTTCCTAGAGCGCTTAGGTTTTTGCAGGTAGCTTAGAAGTGGACTGATGGTTCAAAAATTCTTGGTTCTATACCAGTCAAGCGATTCTTCGAAAATATATGACAAAATGTATTCAATTGTGTACCACACTTAAAAAAAATTTTCCTGATGAGCCATCAGATGATGTCATTACAACCTAATGGAGCTGAAAATGTACAAAAAGAATATGATAAAGGTGATTTTACAGAGATCTTTTGTTTCTGTGTAGATTTTATATCCCTACCCCAAATAATCAAATTTTTTTCCGCGCACTTCTCCATATTTTGAATTCAATCTATTCTCAGAATGTCTTATGGATTAGGTAGGTGTCATACATGTGTGAACGTCTGCCAGTGACAATCCCAGTTTACAGATTTCTCTTGACTAATTCTGGAAGTCGAAATCCGCTAAGGAGTGTGTAACAAGTCACCTTCGGAAGCAACTAGCACTTAAATTGGATGTCGTTTAAGTTGTATACCTATTCATTACCCCTAAAGTAGATAATTTGTATTACTTGTGATCAAAGCTGCAAACCAGTTTTGAACCGAACCGGTTGGAACCCGGAATTCCGAATATTAAGAAGAAAAAAGAATTTACTGTAAACCGAACCTTGAACCGAACCTCTTTAATAATGAAAGCTGAACCTGAACCTGCTCCGAACCTACAGTTTCGGTTCGGTTTGACAAAAATGATGACCTACTGCTTAGCGTCCGATTGAGAGGAGCTCGGCTTTGGCCCTTTGGGGCAGTCAAGCCATAAATAAAAGCGTCACGCGTCACGCTGACTTACATATTTTGTGGTGTTGTTGTTTAGGGCTCTAAGGTGGTCTTGTAGGGGGAATGGGAGTACTTAGTATTGAGTACTATGAATTGAGTACTGAGTTTCGAGTATAGAGTATGGAGTATAGATTATCGAGTATAAAGTATCGAGTACTTAGAGTCGAGTACACTCTGTATCAAATACAGAGTATCGAGTACTTGGTATCGAGTACTTAACATCGGTTGCTGAGTACCAAATACAAAGTATCAAGTACTAGTATCGAGTACTTAGTATTGAGTACTAAGTATTTAGGTCTCAAATACTGTGTATCGAGTACTTGGTATCGAGTACTTAGTATCAAGCACTAAGAATCGAATACTGTCTAGTACTGAGTATCGAGTAATGAGTATAGATTACTTAGTATCGAGTACTTGTACTTAGTGTCGAGTCGAGTATGTCGTGTCGAGTACTTAGTATGGAGTACTGTAATCGATTACCAAGTATCGAGTTTTGAGTATCGAGCTTTGAGTATCGAGTTTTGAGTATCGAGTATATAGTAACACACAACCACAATTATGTGAAAGGCGGAGCCTATCATACACAACATGTTTCACATGAAGGCCCCGTGAGTGTTAGCCCCACTCATACCTATTTTTTATTAACACTGTTTAAAGCATGGGCTGAAACAAGGTTTTAACCAAAACCTTCGCCTAAAAACCTCGAACCTCAAATTTCCAAACCTTAACCATTGATAAATTTTGGTTCGAACCCGCGAGCCGGAGCTCCGGAAAATTTTTTTGGTTTGCAGCCCTGGTTGTGATATAAATTTTGAAACTTTAGTGAGTAGAATGGTACAATAGTGTGCTTAGAAGTGTTTGGCTTAAGCCTGTATGGAGCCGCTATTGATACAGAATGAATGAGACCTTGGAGGACGGAAGTGGAGAGGGGTTTCGTGTGAACAGTGGTTGATCACGAGTTAATCGGTCCTTAGTTCAAGGCGAACGGCAAAATGGTATCCAAACCAAACATCCGGCTTAAGGTCTACGAGTGTCCCCCACATGGAGCCAGCCATAACTATTCATGTACCTTAAAATGCAAAGCTAGAACCAGAGCTATGGGGCTATTCTAATTCTTGCTTGTATTCAGTGTCTATCAAAATATCTCAACCCATCCATTGCATACTTATGAGCACCTTAATTTAAAAGGACAATTTCCCCTAACTCAGAGATAACAAAATATGTAAAAGCTACATGATAATGTAGCTTCAGGTGAATAAAAATGGCTATTAAATTATAGTCGGAATAGAACACTTAATTATTTTGAACGAAAGGGAGTACGGTTTTAACTCCGTAACCTGTGAGTATCCGTTGGTTACTAAATATGGGCCTTGTACTTCTCCGGGCAGCCGGAACGACCCTAAGCAGCCGTCTAGAGGTATCGGAAGAGTTTCCTCTACTGTTTTATAGCCGTACTAACATGAAAGTCTTTCGCAGAGTAATATGGTAGATGGGCAAGAAGAGCATGACATATTGAGTCGGTATTTGTGGGGATACGCAACAGGTCGTACCCATATCCGCAGCTGGTCTCTAAGGTGAACAGTCTCTAGTCCAGGCATGCCCAAAAAAAGCATAGGGCAGAGCACTCACCAATACTCTCAAAGAAAAGCACATTGAAATTGGGTAAGGCAACAACAAAATCACACAAAATTGTTGTTGGTCAGTTTGCTTGCGCCAAACAAAGAATAGAATAAAATCGCTTGCATGAGTGTCGTTTTCTATACCTCGCGCCCTGCATGTATACTACCGTTGATTTCCTATCTTCGGTGCAATTACAAAAAAAACGTCAATGGCACTGCTATCATAGTATAAATTATCTAATGGTTGTTGATTGATCGGGTTTTGTCGGCTTGAGTCTTTCTGGTTATTGAACTACACAATGGTATTTATATGTTTCCCAAGAGCTAGTTAGGTACAATGTGAAACTTCGAATTTTTAAGAAAATATTGTCAAACCGTTATAATCCTTTTCTGTGGTTGTTTTTGAAAAGATAACTTTATATCTCTTTCTCGATTTTTTTATTTTTAGAGATGAAACCGAAGACGACTCTTTTGTTACATTTATCGACTCTGTTGCTTGAGTTAATTTATTGTTTTTGACTTAGTACGCTCGGTCTGTTATATGGTATGTCATGATTTTTGTATTCTAAACGATTGTTCACTTTTTTTTGGTTGTTCTGAATCAGGTACAATCAATCTAAATCAATTCCATCTGGACACTTCTGCAGCAGTCCAGTAATGGTATTGCTAAGATAAAATCATCTGCACACCTCACGGCGGAGAATAGGGCACGCAAAATACATACTATTGGCATTCGCCAAGTCGTCAAAAATCCTCCTGTATTTCTAATTAAAAACCATCAGTCTATGAGTGTCCCCCAAATGAAAAATGCAAAGTTAGAACTAGAGCTTTGGGCTAGTCTAATTCTAGTTTGTATTCAGCGGCTATTAAAATTTCTCAACCCTTCCATTGCATTCTTATTCAATTGCCCCCAACACAGAGATAACAAAATATGTAAAAGCTACATGATAATGAAGTTTTTCTACATGTTTAACTGGGAATTTCCACCCACTACGTATACATATGTAGCTTTTCTACATGCCGCGTTTACTTTTCTCATTTCTACATGCTGCATGTGGTTATTCTACATGCCAAGTATTTACACTACGCTATTTACACAAGGGAATGTGGGGAGGCTGGTAATGTGGAAGAGTGGGAAGGGAGGGGAAGAGGGGGCACTGGAGGGAAAAGTATTCCTTCTGAATAACGTACAACTTAAGTTTATTTTTTCTCTTACCTTGTCTGGGTCTCGAACTCACAACTCACTTAACTTAACTTGGGAATTTGAATACAAGTGTCGGCATCTTAGCCCATACGACTATCAAGCACTCGCGCGGCTTTGTATCAAATCACACTAATAAAGAGAAATCACAGGCAACTATGAGCTAATAGGATTAACAACACGTTTCGAGTAGATTATCTAAATGTAGCATTTAGCATTTGAAATCCTTACACACCGTATTCACATTTACAACAACCTCCATGTACTCCTACTAGACTATCAAGTCTCATGTGTCGAACAGTGTGAAGGAAGCCTAACATTTATTTAGAAAACCTACATGTCACATGTAAAGAAGAGTTTGTAAATGAAAAATATAACTTTTCTGTATTGATTTTGAGCAACAATTTTCGTTTAGAATTTTCACACTCGCATATAGTCTTTCAATATCTAAACTTTGATGTAGAAACCTAAATTTCCGTGTGGTATTCAGATTGCTGAATGAAAAATGTAGAAATAATTTTGAGAAAAGCTGATTTTCTCTTGTCATGTACCCTTTGCATTTGTCCACACAGCATTTAACTTTTGTTTTAGTTTTTCTACATGCCATCTGGTTTCTACATTTAGGGTGTGAAATTTAGCAGGGCAAACTACGTTTCATTTAGGATTACCTTTTTCTACACGCGGCGTGTAGCTAATTTTATTTTCTCTGCGAATGTATTCAAAGTTCTTTAAATTCTTAAAATGAAATCGTATAAAATGTACGAAGTAATTTATTTTAGAGCTAAGAAACAATACTTTACGATGATTTCATAAAAAAAGTAAGTTTTCCACAATGGTAAAAGTTATTTTCATGTAATTTTTGCCACTTTTTCCTCGAATTACCAAAAATACAGAAACAATGGAGCATTTTAGAATCATCTTTAAATCATTTAGAATCACTAAACTGGAAAAACTAATAGTTTGAAGCCTTGAATCAATGAATGAGAATCAACTTTAAACTCAATTTTAAAAGACTTGAACTATGCTTGAAATAGTTAATGTTAATTTAGCAGAAGTTGCACAAAAGATAACTAGCATCACCGATTTCTTAACTACTCACCTGGAAAGCTAAGTTTTTGATCTGATCCCTTAATTAAGTTCAGGCAAATTCTTTAATAATTTTGTGACCATTGTGTCCCATTGTGCACACAGAGGGGAGTGCGCTTGTGCTCTGAAAGTGTTAACAAAAAGTTGACGTCTTTTTTTTTTTTGTTTCTGTTTTGTTGTCGTTTTGTTGCTGCCGCCTAATGGCGCTAATAGCGCTAAACGAATCAATTTCGATGCCGATCGAAGATCGTATAAAAAATAAAAGTTGCCGCAAAACTTACAAATCCGTAACCACACTCACACACACACACAACACACGCACACAGTGACGCACCTGGTCCGGGTTATGTAAATAAATAGAAATGCTAATGGCCATTGCTCGACTTGGGCGTCGTCTCAACTCATCTGTACCATTTCTGACCATGTCATAACCCTACCAGACGCAGTGCCACCACCAATGGTTATAGTCTAGAACCCACGACAGCCCCCCAGCTGTCACATACGCCGCTGCATCATGAGCAGCAGCAGCAGCAGCATCATCCGCACTATGAACACCACCAGCCCAACTCTCCGCCTCGTTATTACGAGCCACAACCGAAGCAGGACCAGCAGCACCTGCCGCTCACAGCCGCTGGCCTGATGCAGGCAGTGGCCGCTGAGATTCAATTAAGCGAGCAGCACGAGCTGCAGCCTCCCGCCACCGCCCCCACCCCCTATGCCGTGTACAGCTACTACAGAGATGAGGCCGGTGAGCACGAGAAGGAGAATCATAATGGTGTTGGCGAGCAGCTCGTTTGGAGGTAAGGATTCGTGGAACTTGAGTGATGAAATGGTTGCCGTTCTGTTTTCGCTGGTTGTTAACTCGGTCGGTTTTATGGGGTTGACGAAACCGTAACCGCACACACACAGCCGGCGGGGGCACGGGAAAAGGTCACCACTTGGCTTAGAAACACAATTAAAAAGCGTTTTGTGTATCTAATAAATGTTGTCAGTTGGCCGCTACGTGATTTCCACCAGCTGACCCTAAACACGGGCGGCCAAGCGGCAACACACGATCTTCCTAGACACACATATCGCATTACGACAATGTTGGAAATGTGGACATGCATAGTACAAATGTGCGGAGCAGAGTGTCACTTTTTAATAGCGAAAATGTTCTGCGGAACATAAAAAAACAACAACAAAACTGCCCATGTCGATGTCGATGTCCGTTTTTTGAGCACCGCAACCGCAAAACTGCGGCGGTCACAAAGTGACATGGCGCAGAAGCAGAATTCGGGTGAAACCTGGAATGGCAGCCAACGCAGACACGGACACCAAAAATGGGGCAAGAGCGATCGCAATCGCCAAACGCAATCTGCGACTGTCAACTTGAGCAATGCCAAAAAAAAAAAGAAGTACAGAAAAAAGAAGCTTGCAACAGCTGCCGCTAACGGAAGAACTGACGACATTGTCGTCAACATCTACTCGCCAGAGAAGAAGTGTCTGATTTAACCTTGGAAATAATTGAAAGCCATTTTGGTAGTTGCCCCATTACCATTAAAGAAAGCAGGATAAATTAGTTCAATTTCAAGCAGTACGAAGAGTCATTTTGACTCTTCAACAATCCCAGGACAATAGAAATATGTTAAGCTAATCTGGACTGAAAAATGAACATACAATAAGAATTATCTTTCTTAAACAAATTTTTATATCATCTTAAACCAATTGAGATTTCTTAACACTAAGGCAGGTTTTATTAAATATTTGGCGTTAAACAGTCCCAAAAAGAAAAAGCCCGAGCTCACTCCTTCAAAAATATCTTCATTAGTCCTGACGTTTCACAAGCTCCCCCACAGCTGACACACACACTATCCGCTGCACCACACCCGGCCACAGATAACACTGATATTCTCAAAATGGAAAACTAAACAGAGAAAACAAAGGATTTGCAGAAATATCCATTGGTCCTTTTATCATCCTATGGAACTGAAAATCATCCGGTATAAAAAGTGATCCTTATGATTTTTTTATCAAACAGAGCTGAAAATTTATATAATTTTTGTTCACGTTCAAAACATGAGGAAAACAATTTTTAGATTTCTTTAGCGCACCATAAAAAAAATTACATATTTCACTTTTACCCATTTCATCATACGAACCATAACATGAAGAAAAGGAGATATTTTTAACGATATTTGGCGGAAGTACAACAATTTTGGGAGGGTTGAAGGAACTTTCAACTAAATAATTAGCCCTTATAAGCCAGCTACACAGTATTTCCTTTGCTCAAATGGAAACCCTCTTAAATGCAATCAATCATGTATGTGTTTCAAAAACATTTTTAAGTCTGTTATAAGAATAGAATGACACTTTCAATTTCTAGGGAAAATGATTGACGCAATTTTCAAATTCAAGCGTAATCTAAATCTCTTACAGCAAAGACTTTTCCTCAATTTCTTTCCTGCCTAATAAAACCGGGAAGGCATTGAAACAGTACTGTAAAGACAAAGTTGATCTTGAAACGGCCAAAAAGCACTTTGAAGAGCACTCCAAAAATATTCTTTTTAAAATAAAAACAACCCTGTAGTTCAGCTGCCCCGATGCGGCACTAACGAACCCCCTAGCTCTTCGTAGTGATTGCACTCGACCAACCACCAGCCAAGTATTTGCCAAACGAATTTTGTATGGGAACGTTCGGAAACCGTACCGATCGGTACGACCCTGCGTTACCAGTCGTAAGTGTGGTGATGGGTGCACACTAGAGTTCAAGTACTAGACTAGCGCTGTGATGCATTACGACTGGCGCACAGTGACGCATCAGGTCGTTAGGCCTGGTAGTGCCTTGACACCAGCTGAACTACAGGGAGTTAAATTAAAAAAATTTTAAGTTTTTAGTAAATTCCGAAAACTTACCTAAACTTAGTTACAATTATTTAAAATTTCCTAAAAGTTAAGACATTTTCTAAAATCATCTGTGATTCCATTGTTTATACCTCAAAATCGGGTAACTGTTCGGTTTAAGTAGGCTTCAGAGCTTTAATCAATTAAACTTTGCAGTCAAGAAGGCGCAAATATTTAAAAATTATAAGTACACTCAAGGACAATATAATAGGTGTGAAAGTTTTTTTTTTAAATATCCATTTAAATCGATATCAAAATAGCATTTAATAAGGAAGCTATACTTTTTAATACGGTCACACTGTTTCGGTACGAATTGGGTGAATTCCCTGAATTAATTCTGGATTGTTTTATTGGTTAAACTGCAAAATCGGCTGGTCAATAAAATAGGTGTATGAAGCAAAGCATTAACCCGTAGTTTATAAATAAAATCTTTCAGTGGTGGGGCGGAACGTCACTTGCAGTGCAAAGGAGAAGAACATGCCGACTCCGAGATATTGACTGTTAAGAAACGTTCTCAAACGTAACCAATGCCTTTAAAAGCGTTCAAGATGACACAGCCCAAACGTCGAGCCTTCTCAAACCTTGTGCGCTTCATTGCCCAGAAAGGGACCTAAGTTTAAAGAACTAACGTTCTCAAAACTGGCGCCACCAGCAAGTCGGGTAAGTTTTATTCAAAAGAAAACTTTCTATCCGGATCGAACCCTCAACATGCACAGCGGTCGGCTCCGGCCACCCAGCCAAAACCGAGCTGAAACTCGGGGAGCACCTAGAAAATCATCATCCAAGACCGACGATCGCGTGGTTCAGTTTGTTAAACGCGACCCGTTCATGTTTTTCTGGACGATTGCCAATGAAATTTGGAATATTGTGTCATCACGGACCGTTCGGCGACGATTGGGAATAGCAAACCTACCAGGAAGGATTGCTCGCAGGGTTTCCTTTGCTTCGGTCGGCAAATTTACAGATGAGTAGCAAAGTAAAAAATGAGTAAAAAATGGCGTAACATCTTCTAGAGATTCGAAACCAAAATGAATTTATTTGGAAATGATGCCAAAAAGAATGTTCGTCATCCGAAAGGCAAAGAATTTGATCCCAAGCTCATATATAAAACTGTGAAAATTACAGGAGGTGGTAGCCTAATGGTATGGGGCTGCTTTATCATGGTAACACCAACACTAGGTCCGATTCATCGCTGCATAATGACGTAGATAATGGACGGTGATTTGGACGATATACAAAGATCAGTATTGAATTGAAAAAAAACCGGATCGAAAAAGTACAAAATAATGTTAAGTACGGGACAAATGAGTTAAAAAGGAGGTTTTTTAAGCAGGAAGAGAATATGCCGAGGATAATATGCCACTTTGATGGAAGTTCTAGCAAGATAATGAACCAAAGCACGCCTCTCGAGTAGTAAGGGATTGGTTCCGAGAGCAAAAAGGTGGATGTTCTTGAGTGGTCAAGTCAATATTCGGACCTCAATCCCATCGAGAATCTCTGGGGTGAACTCAAAAGAGAGGTCGGAAAAAACTTTTGTCAAAATAAAAATCAACTTTGGGATATTGTCCAATGGTACATTCCAATTGGAACTTGTCGCAAGTTAATATCTTCCATCCCAATTCTATTGGTAAATTTTTTAATAATTCAAATAACGGTTATGAGCTGCCAGATACTTAGTTTAATATAAAACAAGACCAAAAATAGTAAAATATTGATTTTATAAATTTTTGTACACCTATTATTGTACCGAAATACTTCGTTTTAGACTGTTTCGTGATATATTAAGTACATTTCGAATTATTTTAAGATCTTCTTATAGTATTTCATCAACCTGTTTTTTTTACCACAGGAACAATGAGAGCGGCCCAAAATATAATTAAAAAATAATATTTCTTAAAGTCCAGTAATTTCTAATGACAACCCAAAAACATTCTAGAAAGAAAATAAGAGTACTTTAAATAAGAACAAACTGTTCTTGGTTTGAAGCTATTCCCAATTTGATTTAAAAAGAAGTCTCTGTATTGAACCATAGATGGCTGAAAATATCCATGGGCCGACAAAGACCATGGAAGAACTACTGTAGGTCAGAGTACTAGGATCACTCCGTAAGAAAAAGTGTTAGAACCGGCTGGGAAATTTTAAGAACAGACTCGCTCAAAAACAATTCGCACTTTCCGTTGCACACTTTTTGGATATAGCAATTTAAGCCTATTTTGTACTCAATCTATCATAGTTTGAAATTGAACTAAGAACTCCCTTTTTTAGAATTTTCCATCTTACTTTAAGTACAAAATGCTCTATATTCAAGAAAGTTTGTATTCATTTCAATAATATTAACCGTCACTTTTCGATTTTAGAGTGTTTCATACTCAATTTAAGTACACCTAAGAACGAATCATACTTAAAATTTTAAGTACAGATCGGTATAAATTCAATCCCGTTTGGTCTAGAAAGACGGCAACCATTTTTTTCTGAGTGTAGTCTAGCTGGTTAGCCTAGTGTTGCCTTTGAGAAGAGCTAAAGAACTTCTATCTTTAGCAAAATACTTATCTTCCACCAGAGGAGAGGGTATCGAAAGATATTCAAAAATTAGAAAGTTCGGCAATGTGAAGAAGCAAGAACCAATTCACATACTCAAATGGCTTGCATCCCGGGGCCTAACTCAAAAGTACATGATTAAGCAAACGAACAAGGACCTCTTTGCCATCACCTAAATTAATACATGAAATCAAATATCCCTTAAAGTCCAATCTTTATTATGCCTAAAGAAGTGTAGTTATCTAGGATACTCATCTACCTGTCAAAAATTCCCCTTTCGTGTCACTTTGGGCCTCCTGTAGTTCCACTTCAAGTGAAATTAATTGTAAGTTTCAAATCAAAACAGTAAAAACACAAAACCAACCGATTCCTCTCAAATCCGGTTTCCCTCCCTGGGCACAAAGTAATCATATTGTATGCAAACTTGCAGCTGCAAGGATCTCGCTGGTGACCTTGGTATGTTGCTTAGTGTCTCTCTGTCTTGTCCGTCCGTCTGTCTGTCTGTCTGTCTGACTGTCGTCTGGCCGTGTCTGAAAATGCCAAAAGTTATCGATATTCGATTATCATACAACTAATTTATGACTTTTTTGGAAAAGTTTCATGTGTGATAAAGCGATAAGATTTCAAGGGGCCAAGCGGGGCTGCGATTTGTTTTGGTTGTTGCTGGGAATCTGGTTTGGCTGCTTGTGTGTGTGTTGAGATTCGCTCTTATTTTGAGCCGCACAGGTGCTTAGATCTTTCATCTTGTGGGTGACCATAGAATTAACATTTAACTAACAATTGGTTTACAGTTAACTAATGCACTGCGCTGCCCGCTCTTTCTCTCCCTCTCCCATCTCTCTCTCTTTCCACGATTTCTCTTCTATGTGCAGCAATGCGAGCAGCAGTGGAAAGCTCAATGGCCAGACCACACCTATCGATGTCTCTGGCCTATCGCAAAATGAAATTCAAGGCTTTCTGCTTGGTTCACACCCCTCATCATCGTCGTCGGCCACCACAACTGGCGTTGTCTCCACGACAACCATCTCGCATCACCATCAACAACAACAACAACAACAGCAGCAGCAGCAACAACAACAGCAGCAACAGCAACAACAGCAGCAGCAGCAGCACCATCCCGGCGATATTGTCAGTGCCGCAGGCGTGGGGAGTTCAGGCTCCATTGTCTCCGCTCAGCAGCAGCAGCAACTAATTAGCATCAAACGAGAACCCGAAGACTTGCGCAAGGATCCCAAGAACGGCAATTTGGGAGCAGGCGCCAACGGAGCGGGCTCGGTCATCACACAGAAGGTAGGCTGAAAGTTCTCTCTTTAGGTCACATTTAATGGACACGCACGCATTTTCCTAGGCTAGTTCAAATACCCCCCCAAACCCCCCTCCCAACCCCCAAATCAAGACCAGCCGAAGCATCCTGTAAGCGCGGCCATGTTACTGTTGTTGTTGTGCTGGCGATTGTCTAACAGACCTGCCTGCAATTGGTCTGTCAATTGCTGGTGTGAGAGTGAGCAATGAGTTGCAGCCAATACGAAATCAGCGTTGTCGTGTCGTCGTCGGGTCGGTTCTATTGAAAGCAATGAGACAACATTAGCTGCATTGAAACTGTTATACGCTCTTGGCAGTGTTATACGATCGCGTGTGTGTGTCGGCTGTACGGTGCTCTCTGTCGCACCCACAGGGCCAACCAATAAGGCTGGCTCGCTCGTGTTGGAAGCGGGTTGGAGTTGCATGTTGCATGCTCGACGGCTTTATTAATTGGCAAAAACCATAATAATTGAATGGCAATAGTGTGGGAAATTGCAGCTCAGCGGAGGCCACTTCGGGGCGACAATTGCCTAAGCTATAAGTGCAAACTTCCGGTGGAGGCAAAAGTACCCTTCCTGCGCTGGGATGTGGATCAACGCCGCCCCGTTCCCCATCTCCCGGTCAGAATATTGCGACAGGCCAACAGATTCCAACCATTTTGAACAGATATGAGTTGCTTTGCATGTGTGTGAGTGGCCGCGCAACTCGCAGTGTGCGTGTGTGTGAGTGTCGTGGCCGTTGTCATACCTGGCCCCTCTCAGCCTCAGCCGCAGTCGCTGTCTCAGTCAGTCGTATCACGCTGTCGGAGTAGGATCGTTTTCGATTCGTCTGATTTCTGAGCAGCCGCTCGCGCATGCTACCTCCGCGTCGTAATCCGTAATCGTATCTCGATTCGATTCGTAAGAGTAATCAGATCAGTGTGTACATTGTTCTCGAGAATGTAAGTGCAAAACTAGTGACTGTGTGTGTGTGTGTGACCGAATTCGATATGTCGACATTTGCATATTATGATATATGATCCATAAGTGCCGCTTGATTGGAATGTGGGCGCCTGTTGCAAGCCATGTAATGCAATTCTGTCACAAAAAAAAAGAACCCCAACGAATCGATACCCCAAGCAAGCACCTGCCAAAGTCAAAAACAACAAAACAAAACAACTGCAAAAGATCACAAATTGAACCAAACGCACACGCGTCAAACATAATAACAACAGCAACAACAACAGCAACCAACCAACCCAACACACTGTGTGGGCGTGCAGTGGCCCCAGCCGCAACGCGTTGCCTTTCAACACCCACACAGCGAACAAGTTTGTGCTCTAAGTCTTTTGTTTGGCGCGCTTTGGACCCGAGAACTTTTTTATCGCTTCGATTGAAAGACACAGAGAGAGAGAGAGAGGGGGAAATTCATTGAGCAAAAAAACTTCAGCGTAATTTAATTGCTGTTTTTCTGTATTTTTATGGGACATTAATTAAAGCAACAAAATCAAATTGCCTTTGCCACAAAGTCAGTGCACACTTTGCCTGCACTCTAATTTATTTCTTTTTGTTTTTGTTTCTGTTTCTGTTTTTTTTATTTTTGCATTGACAGTTAATTATTCTTAATATTTGTCTTATTAATTTACATACACACACTCAGACGCAGGCGCATAGTTTAAAGTCTAAGGTTTCGCCAGCGTGTGTCTCCACGGGGGGCAGGGGGCTGGCGGAGCGAAGAGGGGGGCGAAGTCTTAATTTATGGCACAGAAATCGAATCGGAATTGGGTATGGCAATTTATTACACTCCGTCTCCCCCTTCTATCTAAGTACGGCAATCGACCGGAAAGTGTAATCATTAGGCAAACCAAGTCAATTAACCAACACTGCCCCCCACTACAACAACATCAGCATCAGATTGCTCGCATCTTTAAAACCAATTTGCTGCCTTTCTAATTGCCAAATACTCAAAGAGCAAACAAAAAATGTCGCCGGGAATTGGAGGCATAGTTGAAATTTTCCCCATCATAATTTAATCAACATTTGGCCAGCCAATGGAACTGATTTCGTATTTACTTGAGGCATTCTTAAAGGATAATGCCTATGTTATTATACAAGTTTCAAATTTTCCGAATTCAAGCAATCGAAATTGTTAAGGATTCTGATTACTAAGGACGAATTAGCAGAACTTTATTGAAACTTTTTTAACTTTAAGACTTAGTTGTAAAGTGTTTAAAGGAATTTCAAAAGTTTCAGTATGGAACGCAAACAATTGGTTTTGGAAAAATTTCAGACTACTAGATTCGATCATAATTTGATCATTTTGAAACTAACTGCTCAGTACCAAAAACATTTCAAGCGCCCAACATTTCAAAAAAATTTCGACCATATTGATCTTTTTCACTTTATACTCTTCGAAAGAATTAACTCTTAAGTGTCAAAATTACCTATTGTAATCAAAAACATTTAACATTTTTGAGCATATCTAGGGTGTTCTTTAACGACCCAAGATGAGCTACAGAATTATTGAATTAACGTTAGAAATTTGACATCTTATTTGTAAGTTATATCAGAAAAATTGTTTTATGTTTTCTTCTTCTAGTTTTCGACTTGTAAAAATGTAAAAATTCCTCAATCCAACAATTTCGTAGCTCAATTGGGTGTCATGAACCCCTAATCAATTTTCACAGTTTTAAAATAGATTCAAACATGAAAAAATTGAGGTGATTTGGGTTCAAAAAGAAGTTCGAAAAATCCAAAATCTGTAACAATAAAAATAAATTTTAAAAACTTTCGAAAGAACTTCGCTTATTAAACTTGTTATCAAGATTCAATACTTCAAAAGAAATATTTATACTTTTATGACGGTTTTACCACATACTTACAAAGGGGAATGGCTGTCTTAGGCTGTCCTTTTGGTGTTTTTGAGCACAAGCTGCCTTTGGAATTCCCAAACAGTTTTGCGGTCGCTGTCATGAAGAGACTGCTCTTTTGGCAGACATTTTAGGCTCAAGATCGCTGATGAGTGAGGATTTGGTTCCTCATGAAACGTCGTCCGTTCAACCTGATGCCTCCTTTGTTATGTTGTGTGCCTCTGTTTAAAGTTATGCAAATAGCATAGCAAGACCTCGAGCCAGTAAAAAAATGCTAGAAATATTTATAGTTTTCGCAGTAAAGTTTTCGTGTATTAAACACAATCCTCAATGTAACAACTAAACAAAGACAAGAAAGCTTAAGTATCTGGCTTCTACTCAACAAGGTACTTTAAAGATCCAATGGTTGACTACTACATACAGTCGAATGTCTCTATAACACAGACAAAACCAACCTAAATCAATTCGATTGAAAACAGGGTAATCCCGGAACGGCTTAAAGTGATCCGGTTTTTTGGTATTGAATTTAGGATTCTTGGTACAAATCAATCTTTTTATCGGCTCGGCTGAAGAATATACGGGACTACACTGTTTTCAATCTCTTACGGATTGGTTTTTTTCTGTGTACGAACTCCTGTACAATGAAGTTTTCTTTATAGCGAATAAACTTCCAGAACACTCTCCTTATAACGAAATTCCGACACTCTACTTCAACTTCAGCTTTCATCATTGCAACATCAGTGTTGTTTAATTACGTTACTTACATAGAAACACAACTTTTCCGAACAATTTCTGTATTACAAATTTTCTATATAACGAAGTTTATTTTTGTCTCCTTGAGATTCGCTATATAGAAGTTCGACTCTATTTTCAAGTTTCATTAGATATTCTGTTATTAAGTTTGAAATTACTAGGAATTCTGTTAAAAGAAAACTGTCAGCTTAACTGTTTAAAAAAAACACTTAAGTAGCATCTATATAAGATAGACGAATCGATCCATTATTAACCATTTTAAATAGAGTCTTAAAATGTCCGTAAAGGGTGTTTGCCTTTAGAACGGGTTCATTAAAGTTGGCCTAGCTATAAGAAATTGAACTCAAATTGATTTCAGTAAATGAAAAGGTAGTGAAGAAAGGACAGGCCATCTTGGATATCTAAAGGATTTTCACAATGAATCAATTTTTATAAGCTTTTTAAAGTTTATGTAAGTCCCGACTAAGAATAAAATGCGGAATTTGCATTAAAAAGGATCGCTTTTTATACTTTTGTTTGTGCAAAAGTATGTAACTGCCAGAAGGAAGTATCCTCGGAAGGAAGTATACCCAAATATTTTGATCAGCATCTGTCCGTCGTTTTGTCTGTCCGTACCAACAAACAAATTTCAGAGATGGTAAGAGATAAAGGTTCGACATGTATGGGACAAAAACTGTTTATACTTGCAGGCAGATCAAGTATATTTTAAATTTTTGCCACGCCCCCGAAATTTGGAAAAAATATCATAGTTTTAGATAGATGGCTCGTAACTTCTGGACGTATTTAGTAATCAGGATTATTTTCGATCTGCCAAAGGAATGGTAAAGATCGGATGAACGATAGTCAAGTTATAAGTAAAACAAACTATTTTATGGACAGCACAGGTCGCAACAGCGATGGGCAGCACTTCACACACCTTAACACTTTGAGAGGTACAGAGTATATTATAATTGGGTTTCACCGACTTTCTATCTTCTTTGGTAATAACAAGTTTGATTCAGTGATCTGAAAAGTAGGCAATAAAAAATTGTCATCTTTGAGCAGAAACTTAATGCCCAACCCAGCGAACCAGAACGCGACCATTTTGCAAGACTACAAAAACTAAGCAAAGATACGATTGGATATTTACATTATTGCAAAGCACTCGCTAACGAGCTCTCCATCGAGTGCTTTACATTACAACTATTAGTGTCATACGAGTATCATACGAGTTTCATACGAGTATACTCGCACTCCGACAGCAGCAGCGCAGAAATATCGCAAAAGTCTCGCAATGATATCGTCAAATCTCGTTAAACCTATCTCGTGCGACTACCCAGCAAGCAAATTATGTGTCTGAAAAGAGTCGAGCTTAAGAGCATTTTTGGAGTAAACTCATAAATTTCAGGGTTTTCGGAGCATATTCATTGCTCTCTAGGCACGGGCTCATAAAAATCACTTGTTTCTTAGCATTTTCAGAGTTGAAGTAGGCAGGTAATCGAAAATTTTCTATCGGTTGGATGTTTTGCTTCAAGTGCCTAGAAAAGTAAACTCTATTTATCTTTTATGAGGTTTTTATAACTGTGTCAAAAACGAGTCAGATTAGACTCAGAAATCTTCCACATTAAGTGCGAACGTAACCCCGCCGGTTGCTGTATTCGTTTTATAATGTACGCCTATGCTTTACTACTTAACACTTTTTAGTGCAAAGATCTTTAAATAGTTGCAAACCTTTTTTTACACATTCATATCGAAAATAGGAGTATGCCACTTAGAAATGTGAAAATGCCATCATCTTAATTTTGGGCTATTCAACTCTAAAATAAGCGTGAAGTATTTTTACAAGAGTATACGTAATTTTAGTAACTAGTCCCCGCAAACATTTTTAATCGGCGAAGAGTCTCAGGCGACCAAGTTATCGCATTCTGATCGACTGTTGAGCGAGTCTTCTAGATGAGTCGCAGAAGAGCCTTTTAGAGGAGTAGCAATTTTCACGGCGACTCTTAATAGGCACTTTTCGGCGATTGTTTAATCGCCTAGTGTTCTGGGAATCGCAGGAAAGATTGCCGGAAGATTCAATCTTTAAGCCATCTCCACGGCGACTGCCGGAAGATTCAATCTTCTAGCTAACTCCACGGCGACTCCCAGAAGACTCTTTTCGGCAATGGGCGATTCAACAACCGTCCGAATGTTTGCAGGGGTATTTTGGGTGCTGCCAGTTTATGATATCTTAGAGGTCATTTTTTCAACCTAATTCTGGGTTTATACTGCGTCACAAAGTGTCACATTTCAGTGTCACAATGTCACAGCTCCATACGAATTTGACATTGTGACACTAAAATGTGACACTCTGTGACGCAGTATAAACCCAGCATAAGGCTGCCTATACTCTTGTCAAATATCTCTAATTAGATTCTCTGACGATTGTGTAAAAGCAAAGCAAATATCTCTAAATATTTAGAAAATTTTGCCTTCTTTGATGAAAAAGGACAGCAGTTATTTGATAAGAGTTTCTCTTTAGAGAAAACTGACAATAGACTTTATAGAGCCACATATATGACAAGAGTAAAGGCATCTTAATGGGGACTGTTTCGGTTTTTGAATTCGATTGGACTATGAGGAATTGAAATGGAAAGGTTTTGCTAACAAACAGTTGCTTATCGAGGAGGGGGCTAAAGAGTCTTAAGGCCTCCCCTCCTTAGGAGCCCAAATCAAAATATTTTGCAGCTTTTGAAATTTTAGCTTACTGAATTTGTATTGATCTCAGAGGGCTTCAAAATTTGTAGCCCTCACCTAGATTCGTCACTGATAACGAGTTCAATTAGCCTGCCTGTCTAACACACAGACGCTTTTGGAGTTGCTTTAAAAATAAGCCCATTCATACAGAGTGGCTGATGAATGATTATGTCTCTTTTGTGAAAGTCGACGCATATACCTAAGATCATTTCTTTATACCAATCTATAAAAATATTGGAAAAACCAAGTACCACTCGTGGCTCGGTCTTGTGTAAATAGCCGATTGCGCTCGGCCCCTGGGGGCTATGGAGGAACATCGCTGATTTATACTCACAATTTATTTTGTAATGAATCCAAGAGCAAGAATTCTATTCGATTTGGTTCTGAAAAACTAAGAATTACTCTGTGGGGGACTCGAACTCGGGACCTTTGAACTTGAACACGATTGGCATGCCGACTTAACCAGTTGCACTATCGCACCTGGTGGCTATAATTCCACTTATATTCAATTGCCTTAAAGTATACTACAAAATATTTCTGGCATGTAGTCGCTTGTAATTCTCAAGTTGGAATTTCATGCCTTGGGAATATAAAAGGGGTAACTGAATTTCGCCGTTCAAATAGGTTTTTAGTCAATTCAACATGCTTTTTAATTATATTTTAGATAACGAAAAAATAGGCATAGTTAAATCAATTATGATTGTTATAGATTTTACTCATTGGTCTTTTCCCTGAGTGTAGAAATTGGTTTATCGATTGTGTTGATTTCTACTGATAATTCCTTCTCCAAGCCAACTCTTTGCATGTAACTCAGCATCTCTTCATTCCTTTTCAACATTCTTTTACAACATCGAAGCCAAAAAAAATACAAAAACAAAACCATTAACCATGTACATTCATGCTTCGTGTTATTCTTTAGTTTATTTCTGTGTTTTTCTTCGAGTTTTTCGTTACTTTATTTCCGAGAATTAACGATATTCATAAAACCAAAACAGTATGACAGAATGGAGTAGACAACAAAAAAAAACAAAAAAAAAGTTTCACTTTTTATCATCATCCAAAGGCATTAAAATAGTTAATTGGCTTTATTTAAATTTTTTATTTCTTCCTCATACATAAATATGTGCCAGGCAGAGGCGGGCGGGCAGGCGCGCTGTTTAGCATAATTCTAAAGCCACTTGCTCATAACCAATAGTTCAGTTTATAATAAAGATTCGGATGCGATTGAGCGACACACACACAAAACAAATCTTTGTCGCTATCGATCGGCTGTCCAAGGCCTTTTCTGACGTTGCACGCTAAAGTTAAAGTTAAAGCTAAAATGCAAATTGATTTGATGAACAAATTTAATTAGCTCGCAGCTAGAAAGAATATTTGGGCTCAAAGAAGAAGAAGCAGAAGAAGACTGTATAAATTGGACATGATGTTTCTGTGTGTCAGTCTCTGACATCGAGTAAATAACATAAATAACATAAATTATTACAAAAAGGTTCTGTCTGTCTGTGTGTGACCCTGCTAAGCCATACCGGTTACCAAAAAAAAAATCGCAATAATTATGACGTTTGATTTCACTTTCCTTAGACCATTGTCAACCTGCTAATTCGCCTCTAGACTTGGCCAGGGCGTGGCAAAAAAAGCGATCGATCGTGCATGGTGGCTGCTGTTTAGTATAGCATCTAATAGCTGACCACACTCTGTGTGGGTTATTACCTCATTTTTGAAGCCCGTTCAGCATGCCAAGAAAGAGTCAAAAACGTTTGACATTTTGGGCGACCAATAAAAAAGCAATGATAATTAACATATGCATATATATATATATACGTATATATATATGGTGATTTTTTTTCGCGCTCTCAACACGACGCTTTTTAATTGGTTTCTTTCCACTCGGCGACTGTTTCATTTTATAGCTTTTTATCAACTGTACTTGTTGATGTTTTCAATAAGCTGCGAGTTGGTTGTTGTTGTGGTTGTTGTTGTTGTGGTGCTGTGTTTCCATGAGTCAGTGAGGAAAACAAAAGAAAAAATACAAAATCAAAAAGCCCCCAAGCCCCCGCCAGCCAAAAGCCATACAAGAACACGCACTATTTTTTTTTTTTTTTTTTTTTTTTTGTCACCTCGTTCCGTTCGATCGACATCGACTTCGGCGCTGGTGACCTTCCTTGGCCATAATCAGTCATCAATCACATACCACCAAAACGCTACCATTAGCCACATTGACAGATCGGGCCGACTGCTGCTGGTGGTTGCTTGCACGTGGTCAATCCGTCAATGTAAACTCGATCTTAAGCATTCAAAAACCCAAAAATTTCACAGATATTGCAAGTGGATGCCACAGAAACGGAAGCAGAGTCAGCCCCTTCGACTTCATTAGAAATTAGCTCACCCACTAGTCCCAGCAGCACAGCCACAGCAACTGAACTAGAGATGTATGCTACCACGGGCGGCACACAGATTTACCTACAGGTGAGTGAGACACGCACACACAGAGAGAGAGAGAACCAACCACCCACCCACCACCTGCAGACCTCACATCCGGCCAACAGCAGCTCGGCCAATACACAGAGCACGCTGCAAGCACAGAGTCCCAGTCCCGGACCGTATATCACTCCCGATAACTATGGCATGTATACCACCACCCGACTGCCACCCGGACCCCCGCCCACCACCACATTCATAGCGGAGCCCTACTACCGCGAATACTTTGCCCCAGATGGCCAGGGCGGCTATACGCGAGGTCTCTATGGCGAGGAGGTCAGCGTTTCGGCCGCTCAAGCTCAGCCGGGTGGCCTGGTCACCTATGAGGGACGCTTTGCCGCCAGTGGACCCACCACCACCACAGTGCTCACCAGCAGCAGCAGCAGTGTCCACCATCATCATCAGCATCATCAACACCAGCAGCAACAGCAGCAGCAGGATCAAGTCAAAAGCAGTGGCACTCCGCTCTATGCCAAGACCATCACCGCCGCCGGACTCACCGTGGATCTGCCCAGTCCCGACTCGGGCATTGGCACGGACGCCATCACGCCGCGGGATCAGACCAACATACAGCAGGTAGTTCTCACACACTGATGTCCAATTACCTTCCCCTGTACTACCTAAGTAACCTAAGTAGCCAGTAGAGTATTCACTAATGCGTGTTGTGTCCATTAAACCTAAATCTGTCTGTTGTTTCTGAAACCTAATCCTTGACCCACTTGTGTTTGCAGTCATTCGACTACACGGAACTATGCCAGCCGGGCACCCTGATTGATGCCAATGGCAGCATACCCGTCTCGGTTAACAGCATCCAGCAGCGTACCGTGGTGCATGGCAGCCAAAATAGTCCAACCACCTCACTGGTGGACACGAGCACCAACGGCTCGACGCGCTCAAGGCCCTGGCATGACTTTGGACGTCAGAATGATGCCGACAAAATTCAAATACCAAAAATGTAAGTTGTTATACCTCCCCCCCCCCTCCCAACCACTCTGTTGGGTCCATTTCCATATCGTTTTCGTTTCCCTTTACATAACTGAAGCTTCACAAATGTGGGTTTCCGCTACCATCTGGAGAGTCCCATTAGCTCATCGCAAAGACGCGAGGATGATCGCATTACGTACATAAACAAGGGCCAGTTCTATGGCATAACACTGGAGTATGTGCACGATGTGGATAAGCCCATCAAGAATACAACGGTTAAGGTAAGTGGAGTCACAAAATTTACAAATTTATCCTGGGAAGGCTCACTTATGAAGGTGCAGTTAATCATAAAGAATTGAATTTGATTTGGAGAAAAGCTGATTCACAAAAACTAGAACTTAGGCCTCTTATATACAGCTGTGCTCCCATTTACCCTACAACCAATTTTGGTTCGAAAACCGGTTTGAAATCGCAAAACTTTTGCTGAAGTGAAAATGGGAGCACGACTGAATATCAGGCCTGTTCCCGTTTCCGAGTGGAATTAAAAAGTAAAACGATCGCACTGACTCTTAGACAAAACTTTTTTAACCGAATAACTTGATCGTTTTTTTTGGAAACGGTAACAGCTACCAATTCCGGGAAAACGGGAACAGGCCTGTATTAGATTTTACTCAATTTTGAGTCTCTACACTCAGAAAAAAGTAATATGAGTACGAAAAATTGATTCAGTATTTGATGGTTGAGAAATTCGTTGTAGAAATCGAACTAAAATCGTTCTCCATTATTATTTTTATATGGAAACTAGCAGATAACCCAGCGCGCTTCGCAACGCCGCCGTCAGTCTATACTGGATCAGTAAAGCTATTAAAACAGATAAATCAGTATCAGTTATCGTTATCGCTACTGTAATCGTTATCGTTATTGATTTAGCTATCGTTATAGATATCGTTATTGTTATGGTCATCGTTACCGTTATCGTTTTTGCCATTCTTATCGTTAATGATTTCGTTATCGATATCGTTATCGTTATAGTTATCGTACTTGTTATTGATTTCGTTATCGTTATCGATACCGTTATCGCTATCGTAACTGTTACCGTTATCGTCATCGTTATCTTTATTGATTTCGTTTTCGATACCGTTATCGCTATTGTTATCGTTATCGATACCGCTATTGTTATCGTTATCGATACCGTTATCGTTATTGCTATCGTTATTGCTATCGTTATCGTTACCGCTATCGATATCTATACCGTTATCGTCATCGTTATCGATTTCATTATCGATACCGTTATCGCTATCGTTATCGTCATTGTTATTGATTTCGTTATCGTTATCGATACCGTTATCGCTATCGTAACTGCTACCGTTATCGATATCGTTATCTTTACTGATTTCGTTTTCGATACCGTTATCGCTATTGCTATCGTTATCGTTACCGCTATCGATATTTATACCGTTATCGTCATCGTTATCGTTATTGATTTCATTATCGATACCGTTATCGTTATCGCTATCTTCATCTTTATCGATATTTTTTATACTTTCCTTACAAACCGATTTTGAAGCCAATCAGCTGAAAATAGGTTTTTTGCATGCAGAGTTTTCCGTGAGTTTTCCGACCCTGGGGTCAAATTTTCCAACATCAGAAAATCACATCACAAAATATTTCACAAGCCGAATTGAAAGTCAAACTTTTCCGACGCTTTTCCGGGAGTTTTTTTCGACTCTAGGGGAAAATTTTCCATCATTGGAATATAACATCTCTATTTATTTTACTTACTATCCTTACAAACCGCATATATTTTTGCATATCGAACTTTCCGGGAATCAGATGAAAAATAAAATGTTCCCCATACAAACTTTTCCGACGCTTTTCGGACTTTTAAAGATGAAACTTTCCAAAACTCCGTATTAGTACGCACTTTCACCACATAAGGAAACTCCTGTCCAAATTTCAGCCCTCAATATCTAACCGTTTAGGCTGCGCGATGATTGCCAATCAGTGAATCAGTCAGTCAGTCAGGACAAACTCTTTTATATTTATAGAGATGAGGATAAGTAACAGAAAGGAGAGAGTATGTGTTCCAAAATTTATGGATCAAGAAATTTGGTATTAAAAAATCATACATGGATCAATAAATTTCCTCTAGCATAAAAAACTTTCATTCTTTTCGCACTTTCTGACATCGAAAATTCGTCATATTGTATGAATCCCTCGGTTGGTTCAAGAATTTTCGACGTCAAACACATTAAATAGTCTCTTTTCTCTGAGTGTTGAAGTCATAGCATAATTATGAAGCTGGACTACAATATTTTTAAGGAAACAAATGATTTTCCAATAAAACTATGCAAATTTTTGAAGAAGTGTGCGATGAAGTTAAGCCAACACTCCGAGAGAAGAAATTTCGTGAAATGATTTTCCACCAAAACTATGCAATTTTAGAGAACTGTGCGATAAAGTTAAGCCAAACCCCCGAGAAGAACGCGGACTCTATATATGTTTTCTAAGTAGCAAATTTCAGGCGCACTGCCACGGTAGAATCTTGCAACAAAATAACAACGTAGCGTACAATTCTATTGACCCAAACAGGTTTTGCTTCATATTTTTGTGTCTTTGAGGTATGCAGAGCTGAGTGAAAATATGTCTTAAGGTTATCAGTCGACGTAATTTACATAAGTAGATAGCAGGTTATTTGCATAGATATTTCAAGGCCCTACCGATCCCCTCTGAAAAGTATGCAATGCCTGAGGTTCTTTTTGAGTATAAACTGTATCAAGTCTACTTTGTCAGACATCAGAGCCCCGTACGCTGTACCCACTCAAAATGGTCTAAAAATGTATCACAAAGTAGACAAATTAATGTAAAATGCAGAAGGAAGCAGGTCCGACCCTATTAATCATATATTACCCACCCAACATTTGAAAGATCATTTTAACAAAAATCACCTTTATGAGTCTTTTTCAAGCGCTTTTGATAATTATAAAGAGATTACTACCCAACGATTAAAAGAAGACTCAAAAATGCCTCTTGAATATGCTCAAAATGTGATTTATTGAAATATGACTCGAAAAAGACTCGCGAAATGACTCGAAAATGAGTCGAAACTGATCAGAAGTACGGGTTAAAAACGACTCTTCAAGAAGAGTCGCAGCTAAAGTACCATTTTCTCCCAACAAAAGTATCATTTAAACCAGAAAACGAGCGCATTTTTGACTATTTTAATCAAAACGATCAAAAATTTCATAAAATGTTTGCTGACGAATTCTTTTTGAACAATTTTTTTTCAAAAATTTGGCTCTTAGAAAAAGAAAGAGAAACAAAATCAAGGCTACAGAGTATATTATATCCAGTTCAATCGACTTCAGCCCTCTTACTAGTTATTATCGATGTTTGACTGATTGTATAATCCCATATAGTCTAGCAGGGTTGTCGGCTTATTTCTGATTTATATCGAAATGGGCATGGGCAATCACTGCATGTGGACTTGTGTTTAATTGATGTGGAGCTTTGTCAATCATCTTTGCTCCTTTTCCTGTTTTGTTTATGCCATCAACACCACGAACAGCATGTCGAGTCCCGGATCTAGCCAACCCCTTTCGCTGGCTGGGCATGTTGTCTTAGGTAGGCTATTTGTCAGGCTGCCTACCCCGAGGACATTGTCAAATGCGCTGAGCGCTAATAAAGTT
Organism: Lordiphosa collinella; assembly: GCA_018904265.1. Lineage (NCBI taxonomy): Eukaryota > Metazoa > Arthropoda > Insecta > Diptera > Drosophilidae > Lordiphosa > Lordiphosa collinella. Next base: position 241,822 of record JAEIFV010000223.1, read on the forward strand.
TGGCAGCTCGCCACCCCTTGCTCAATTACACTTCCTGCACATCCTGCCGTCAGAAGGGACTCGTCTCGTCCTCGTCTTCGTCTTCGCGGCGATGATAAATGATACTGAGCGCAATCCTTTATGAGAATTTGAATATGCCGTTCAATGCAAATTGCGCGATGCCTTTCAACACAAAATCTTAGCGCACATGTGTGTTTGTTCAGGACGAGGATCGGGAGCACAATGCGCATCAACATCATCAATCAGATAAGCTTAAATGACGTCTGCTCCTGGAAATGCAAATTGTAAACTGAACCGTTGAGAGTTGAAGAATGACACTGAAGTTACAGTTGAAAGTGGATGTGGAAATGGAAGTGGAGGCTAAGTAAACAACAATTGAGATTGGGACGTGTGAGAAACGGTTGTTTCTAGGCCCTCGACATTTGCATAACCAATTGGGTGCAGGAACTTGCCACAAATTAGAACGGAGAGCGAACCGATCTACAGATCAGAGCTTATCCTGGTCCCCGGTCGCCCTTCTCGTATTTCCATAAAACTGCCATATTTTGCAAGACGCTACAAAAAAGTGTCAAAATTAATTTACGAGTTTATTTATTTAGCCCTCCGATCTTCGAGCAGCGCGCCCTTTTCTTGGCACGACACAAAGAAAATTCCCCAATCAAAGCCCATTTGCATACGAGACCATGTCCATTTCTAACGGGAAAAATGAGCCAGCAAAAGTTGGGAGAAGAAAATAAAAAGCCGAGTATAATTTACGAGCTGATTAGCCCATGAATATGTAAAAGAACTAAAGAGCTGAAAAAAAGGCGCACAAAATACACAAAAATATTTTTGGGCCCGTCCGTAATCAGACGATTTCCACGAGGAAAGGGTTGCAATTTGCTCCGTTGTCTGTGCGCATCCAGGATAATTATTCAAAATGTAAAAAATACGTAAATGATAGACAAAAAATGCAAATGCTCTAGGTGCTGGGAACACACACACAGGAGACACAACAAGAAATGTGCTAGACATTTTTCTGCTAAATCGAATTCGTCCTTTTGTGCATACGGCATAATCCCTTTGACTTTTCCATGGGGCGTAGGGTGCGAGTTGTGAGTTAAGTGTCACAACGCATATATGTCAGATAATGCAGCAAAAAGATGCAGCTGAGAAACACACTGCAAAGAATCAAGGGTCATCTTAGCTGGGATTCCTTTTTAAATGGCAAAATTAGAGCAAACCGCAAAATGAAAGCACTAAACACCTAAATATTTGAGTTTTTTATGATGAAAGGTTACTGATTTTAATATAGTTTGGATAATTTAGCTCTAGTCCATGTAAATTGCAGAAAAAGTTATGGTGTCGCTTTATATTGAAAACTAGTTTGTAAGTTAGATTGATTGGGAGAAGTCAGCTCTGCAGGATTGACCTTTGCAACCTGCTTCAGAATCTTACTGATGTAACTAGAAATCGTCTGAAGATGTGGAACTCAATATAGATCACTTCACCAGCTCTGAGACTTTGCAAGACTTTGAATCGAAATCGGAAGTCCGTCTAAAGGCCTAGACGGACTTCCGAGGCAAGAAATTTAGCTTACGTCGCCATATATTTCGTCAACGTGGAACGTAGGTCTAGTGTGACCAGACTGTACCACGATTTACGCTGACAATTGAAGTTTTTGGTACATAGATATGAAAACTGTTTGGATATAACTGTCAACAGTTAGTTCACTATTGACTTTGATTACAAACTCTAGCAACTAACATTCATTTTTTTGTATTTTTGCTATTTATGTTAAATGGATCAAATCGAGCAAGTGCAACTTTAATTTAACTTCAGCCCAAACGATGTTAGTTCCAACATCCCTCTTTTAGTTTAGCTTCAGTTGATCCCTGATGACTTGCATGACAAATAAGAGCGACTCAAAGCAAAATAAGGCCCACAGCCTATTAACATTGAGTCCAAATATGTGCTGTAAAGCGTAAAACTCATTTTTAAGTGCAGCATGCAAAATGTTAAGTGTAAGGAATTCGTTTCGTCTGCTTCTTCGTCACTCAATTTTTGTATAAAACTTCTCGTTACTTCGAAAGTCCGTCTGGGTCTTAAGGACCGATTTCTCCATTTTCTAGATGCATAGCTGCTATGTGTCAAATAAACTTAGATCTTAGGGCCGATTTCACATCTTCCTGATAGCTGCTATGTGTCAGATAAACTCAAAATTTACTGTTAGTTTATGTGACAGATAGTGCTATGTATGTAGAAGTTGTGAAATCGGCCCTTACCCTGTTAGTTGTAAGTATATGAGATAGATAGCTCTATATAGAAGATGAGAAATCGGTCGTTAATCGAAGAAGAATATTTTGTGCTTGTTTTAAGTCAGTAAATGATTGTTAACAAAAGTAAATTAGGATTGGACTCAGGCTTATTCAACTTAGAAGTGAGTTCTTAATCCTGTCTACACATAAGACTGTCTCAAAATACTTATCATTATATTTGCATTTAGCAAAAATTTCGATGATGAAGGCAGGGGGCGTGGCAAAAATTTAAATTCTATACACTACGAACCTCTAACTATTACCATTTTTGAGATCTGTGAACATACAAAAACTGTTTAAGCAATGCTAAGCTTGAACAAAATGAAAAGGTCTCAAGGAATACCTACAAAAATACCAGATAAGCAATAACAATAATACAAAGTTTTAAAAGAAAGTTGCAAAAATAATTACATTTTGAATTATATTTGGATACTGTGTATACATCTTATTCTATAAAGTATGACTAATATTTTGAGGTTTTTTTTATTTTTATTACTTGCTGAAGAGGTATAACTGTCACATCAAGCTACTAAGCGTTGTTGGCACGTGGATGACGCATATTGCGTGATTCATTTTTGTTTATTTAATTTGGAGACAATGAAACATGTAATTTAAAGTTAAATTAATGACATTTATGTAGATTTCTTAAATCTGTGCGCACTTTTGGAAGTAGTTATGTTGAGATGAGCTTAACGATTCTTATATTTGTATGTATTGCAAAATATGATCTGATGCAAGTTGTGTTTTTATAAGAAGATTAACAAATGGTTATACTTAAACAAACAAGCGAAAAAGTCGAACAAGACCGACAATAATATACTCTGAACCTGCATAAGTGTATTTTACTGCTGCGGTAGCATTATAGCTCAGCGCTGCGAACTTTCTTTTGCTTATAACTTGACTTTCGTTCATCCGATATGAGGGGTACAAATCATCTACCTTCAAAACTGTGGAAGATGTGAGTTTTTTCGAATAGCTTATGAGGGCGTACATTTGGTATAAAATTGATACTTTCTAACATTGAAATAGTAAAAGATGCGTTAAGGCACTTGGCCTAGCAATTTTATCAAAAACTCTCGCTTGTTTTAGTTTTTTCATTTGTAAAATAAATTAAGAAATGGACGTAAAAGTGCGTAAAATCAAACAAAATTGTCGGATTTAAGCGATGAACAGATGTAAGATTTATTAGACTTCGTCGATGCGTACTTGAACAACATTTTGAAGAAACCATTTTGGAAATCTCGCCCTCTTGATTTGGAAACAAACTTTCATTTATTAAAACATTGTGTTCAACAAGCCATAACATTTTTTTTGAAAAATTTTGGTTAAGCAATGAAAATGTTTCAAAAACATTTATGAATATTCAAACTATCAATTTTAACCAGCTAGGAGTCAAGTTCAAGTTTTCAAATAATTTTAAAAGTCAAACACAAACACAACAAAAAAGGCTGGAAAACTAGAACAGAAGACTTAAAGAACCTCTCAGTTCTACCATTTAAGCAGAAGAGCAGATTCTCATGCCAAAATTGCAATTGTAAATGTAAAATGGCTTGACACATAAGGCATTGGTATGCGATATCAAAGCGCCACAGCCCCGCTTCAGCCCTGCTCAACGTCTTGGCATCGAGCGCTCGAATTTCGCACAAGAGAAAGGGGCCTACAGTTTAGCGCCGAATCCGAACGGCCAGTATTGAGAAGCGTTTTCATGGCTAATTACTACAAAGTGGCGCCAACAGGTTTCAAAAATGGAAGTGTAACCGGGTGTCTATAAGTTTATTCAAAGAAAAAGCTTTTTTCATTAGATGTTCCGAGGCGGGATCGAACTCACGAACCTCTTGCTCAGCAAGGTCGCGCACACTAGCCGAGTCCACCCGGCCTTTACTGCTATTACAAGTGCAAAACCACACACCAGAACCACAAGCGCCTCTTAATTATAGCTTAATACGAAGCGACATTATAGCAGTTTTTATCACAAAATTATATGTTGAGCTCTCTAAATGAAAGGTTAAGGTTAATTCATGTTCTAAATACTGAATATTTTTTCTGAGTCGAGCACACAGTCTGCTAATGATAAGACCAAGAATTGTTTCTTCAATATTTACCACATAATCCACTTAATTTGCGCATTTCGTCTGTTCTTATTTCTTCTCAACCTTTTTTTCGCAGAGTGTGATCATGTTAATGTTTCGCGAGGAGAAGAGCCCCGAAGATGAGATAAAGGCCTGGCAATTCTGGCACAGTCGTCAGCATTCTGTGAAGCAAAGAATCTTGGATGCAGGTGCGTAGTCAAAGAAGTCAACGAAGTCCAGCAGCGTTGTCCAGTGGCTGTGTGTGTGTGTGTGTGTGTATTGTCTAGTGTTTCTAGCAGTAAATTGTTGGGTTTTATTGGGAAAGAAACGCTGGACCGAGAGAATTATGACATTGATAAACGCGCAATGCGCTCCGTTTGTTTGATTGCAGATAATCTGAGCGCAGCAGCGGCAGCTGCTTTGGCATCGGCAGCATCCACTGCCACTGCCTGCCGCTGCGTTTGCCCATCAAACATAACTCATTAGGCACTTGTCACTGGACGGGCGCAGAAATTTCCTTAATTGTTAATACAAACATATTTCTTGTGTGTTGCCTTCTGGCTTCGTTCTGGTTGGTTTTTCTTATTTACTTTTTGCAGATACAAAGAACTCGGTTGGCCTGGTTGGTTGCATCGAGGAAGTGTCACACAATGCCATTGCCGTTTACTGGAATCCACTGGAGAGCTCGGCCAAAGTAAGTTCTAGTTCTAATCTGTTGTGTGTGTGTGTGTGTGTGTTTTCCCCCGAACCACGTCCATTTTGTTTAGGTCGAGCGCCGCCTCAATTAAAAAAAAAAAAGTAATAATAATAAATGAACGAGACGGAGAAGGCAAATAAACATTCGCGTCTGTCTCTGTGTGTGTGTGTGTGTTTGTGTGTAAGAATTAATTTCTGATTTATTTTCAATTGCAAGTAAAACGCAAATTATTCAACAAGCGTCGCCGTCGCCATCGCCAGCGTCAACTGTAGCCATCCCTTTCGCGCTCATTGGGCATTTTTCAAAAGAATAATTTATGCATTTATTTATTTATGACACTTAGTTTTAATCACTTACTTGGCAATTTCAAGCAAATGCGAGTGTCTGGGGCCTCTAGAGCTGCTGCTGCAGCTACTGTTGTTGTTTTTGTGTCTTGGCCTGGCTTAACTTGATGGCTGATGGGGGATATTGCAACAGCTCCCGGTCGGTGAGCTCCCACCGCGATTAATTTAGCAATTATCAGCGTTTGAATCGCCTGAAATATTTGCAATTCTATGGCTCCACCCACCTGTCCATTTAGCCCGGTCGAGTTTCCCGCCAGCCAAAACTGTGATTCGATTTTCATTCAAGTTCAGTGACTTCTGTTTGCCTGCCAAATTGGTCAGCAGTTATTAACCGACTTGACTTGGCCATAAGTGCATGTCGCCTGTCTCCCTGCTGCCGCCTCCGCCAACGTTTGCCGCATTTGATAGAGCTTTTTATTTACAAATTGTTTACGCGCTGAGATGTTAATCCAGCGACATCGTCTCGGCTGCCCAGAGAGAGAGTCTGCGTCCGAGTCCGCATAATGTCGATTTCGTTTTATGCCGTTAGCTGCGTCTGCGTGCATGTGCGTGCACTCAAAAAAAACGGAACAGCCAAAATCACCCTCAAATTAAGAAATTCATCTTTAAAAAAGGTGTCAAAGGCGATTCACCATATATTTCACTTTCTAAAATTAAAATAATATTTACTATTAGCGAGAAAATATTTTCTTAATTGTAAAAAACTGTAGATTTTAGAAAAACTTCTGTAGATTTTATGAAAAAAAAATAGGGGAAAGTTAACTTCGGCTCGACCGAAGTTTTGTATACCCCTGCAGCATTCATTGAAAAAAAAAAGTTTTTTTCACTCAGACTACTTTTTGGACCTTACTTTTTTATGGGATCATAACTATATAGATGTCTGATTTCGACCAAACTTGGTGAATTCATGGAAAAGCATAATACACTGTTAATTACGAAATTTGGAGGCGATCCCATTTAAAACAAAAAAGTTTTTCTCACTAGAACTTGTTTTTCGACCGATCATTCATACTGCAGCTATATGCTATAGTCATCCGATATTTGATAAAACTTTGTAGAAATGTGTAAAAGTATATAAAATAAGAATATGACTATAAAAAGGACGTTTTCATTAAAAACAAAACAGTTTTTCTCACTAAGACTAGTTTTTCGACAGATCGTTCCTATAGAGCTATATGCTATAGTCATCCGATTTCGACCAATCTTAGTGAAATCATGGAAAAGGATAGTAAACTAAGAAATACGTACTTTGGAGGCGCTTCCATTAAAAACAAAAAGTTTTTCTCACTAAGACTAGTTTTTCGACCGATCGTTCCTATGGCAGCTATATGCTATAGTCATTCGATCCGGCCGGTTCCGACAAATGTGCAGCCTATTTGTACCACAAAACTTCGTGCAAAGTTTGGTGAGGATAGCTTTAAAACTGACGGAGAAGATAGCATTGAAACAGACAGACGGTAGACGGACAGACGGACAAGGCTAAATGAACTCAGCTCGTCATGCTGATCAAGAATATATATATTTTATGTGGTCGGAGATGCTTCCTTCAATGGGTTACAAACATCCGTACAATTTTATAATACCCTCTGCAAGGGTATAAAAAAAATGTTCTAAGTTTTAGAGAGGAATGGGAGTGAGGGGGTAGAGACAGAAGAGGAAGATGACACCAAGACGCGTATAACCCCTTACATATTTTGTTTATAGAATATTTTCTTTCTATTAAATCTATTAAATTAGTAATCATTATTTTATTTTCTAACTTTTCCTTGACTGGGACTCGAACTCGGGACCTTGGGAAAACTTCAACCCGAAAGGCATCTTATCGCGCTCGACTACTAAAGCACGCGCGTGAGTCACAGTAAAGAACGCCCGCCACTCGCCTCTGTTTGTGCGAGCTGGCACCAGTTGGTCAGTTTAAGCTCTTTCAGCACCTGTTTTTCCCAACTAAGTTTCGGTCGTCCTACACCTCCTGCTTTCCCTAATTCGTTTGCCTTCCGCCTGTATACTTTTTTTACTGAAACTTCTTCATCCATACGAGTAACATTTCCAAGCCAGAGCAGCCGCTGTTGTTTTATGCGCTTGACTAGATCAGTGTCCCCATAGAGCTCATACATTTCGTGGATCATACAAGTGCGAAACTCATCGCCAACTTTTACAGGTCCATAAATCCTCCGAAGCACTTTTCTCTCGAACACGCCGATCGCCTCCACATCCAATGTTGTTAATGTCCATGCTTCTGCGCCGTATTGCAGGACTGGGATAATAAGCGACTTGTATAGCGCAATTTTCGTTTTTCGAAAGAGGGCTCTGCTCTTGAACTCCTCACTAAGCCCGTAGTATCATCGGTTTGCAAGAGTTATTCTTCTTCGGATCTCCAGACTGATATTGTTGTCGCTGGTAATCATCGTTCCGAGGTAGACAAAGTCCTTTACAACGTTAAAGTTGTATTCTCCCATTGCAAAAAATTGTCCAAGATGCGTAAGCTCACTGCGCGCTGAGAGTAGGAACTTTGTCTTTTCCTCATTTACCGCTAAGCCCATGAATTTTGACTGCTTCTCAATCTCTGATAAGCTCGGAGAGGTTCTTTCCTATTTTGACGGAATTTCGTGTGCTTCTTAACGTCATCATGCAAAGTCGAACGTCCTTTGCTGGTATACCAGAAGTAGACAGGGCTTTAAAGAACTTTGTCCTTATCGGTGTGTCGAAAGCGCCTTTATAATCAACAAAAAGATTGTAGGTGTTGATTTTCGTCGCATAGGTTTTCTCCAGTATTTGTCTCAATGTGAATATTTGGTCTATGGTGGATTTACCAGGTCTAAGGCCACACTGATAAGGTTTGAACAGTTCGCTCATTCTCCGCTTTAGACGTTCACATAAGATACATGACAGAACCTTATATGCAATGGGTAGGAGACTGATCCCGCGGTAATTCGCGCAGATTGCAGGGTCTCCTTTTTTAAGTATTGGGCAGAGAACACTTAAATGCTAAGCACTCAGCAAACAGAATATCAATTGCCCCTTTTATATTCCGAAAGCAGGGAATTTTAACTTGAGAATTACAAGACACCGCTTGTAATTCTTTTTATAGTTTTCTAAACTTTAGGGCGATTTTCTACATTAATTTTTCTATATTTTAGGGCGAATTTCTTAGCAGGCCGAATATCAGCTGTCCCTTTTATATTCCAAAGGGGGCGAATTTGTACTTGAGAATTACAAGCGGTGTCTTATTATATTTTTCTAAATTTTAGGGCGATTTTCTTCTTGCATTTTTTTATATTTTAGGCCGATTTTCTAATGTATTTTTCTAAGAAATTTTCAATTTTCGGGTTATGTTTTCAAAGTTTAAGAAAAAACTGTCTAGAAAACAAGAAATTTTCTTTAAATTAAGAAAAAAAAACCATTACTTTAAGGCGAATTTCTAAAAACTAGAAAAAATAATTTTTTTGAGTGTGGCTGCCAATGCCTTTCCCAGCGGCAAAACTTTCGTACGCACCGACACGCAGGTGCGTCTCCATCGTCTCCATTAACCCCCTGCCCCTAACCCCCCTCTCTCACCCTCTTATGAGCGCTCGCTCTTATATGGTACGCGCCCGCTAATTATTCACATTAAATACTGCTCGTCCAGGTCCACGAGAGGCAGCGATGGCAGCGACTGCTGCACTTTTACCATTAAGATTGTTTCCTTTGGTATTTTTGCGTTGATGGATTTTCTTTTTTTGTTGTTGCTGTCGCTGCGTCCGACTTTCTGTCTGTCGCATCTGGACGCGGTCTCGGACTTGGACTCGGACTGTGGCATGCTTAAAATGCCAGAGAGACTGAATTGAAGTCGAACTAAAAATGAATTGGATGCGATACAAAGTCTCAGCTTGGTCTCTGTCTCTGTATCTGTCTCTGGGCCTGGCCATGGATTGTGGATGGATGGTTTGGTCCTCTGTGTATTGCCTTGTTATTGTCATGTGCGTGAGCGTATGCCAGTGTGTGTGTGTGTGTGTGTGTGTGTGTGTGCGTTGGAATTTTTTAAACTGTCGTGGGCATAAAGAGGACATCGACTTAATAGAGAGAAAACAATTGCCTTCTAATAGCAGACGCATTTTCAGCTTTTTTGTTACTTTTTTAATCATAATTGTTTACATTTGTATATTTTATGGTTTATTTCACTTTTCTCACATTTTTTCTCTCTCACCACAAAAAAACTGAAACAGATCAACATTGCGGTTCAATGCCTGAGCACGGACTTCAGCAGTCAAAAAGGTGTTAAGGTAAGTTTGTCGAAAATTTTTATTATACAAAATATTTAATACCCAATAGACTACTTAAAGTCTGAAGTCTTACATCGATACAAACACAAAAAACTTGATTGAATTTGAGACTTTTAAGATGCCCTAGGACTGGCACGGTTTCTTAAATGAACTAGTGAATTCCCTGAATATAAATGAATTGAATTCTTAATTCTATTCCTTTGTCAAAGTTTTTATTGAAAAACCCAAGCGAAAATGGTTAGGACTAAATCTGTGTATACAATTTCTTAAGACTGTCATGTTATTATTTAAGTAACTGGTTTTAATTAGTAACGAGTTAGCTGGCTCGAGGTCAAGAAGTTGAGTTTGTTCACAACTGTAAACATTGACACACCAAAAAGAGCGTGGAAAAACTTTACAGCTGTTTCATGGATGTCCAATCCAATCATCAGAAGGCGTTTCGCTAAATGACAGAACTTTAAACTGTTGGGAACTGCAAAGCGCAGTGAAAGCCAAATTGGACTTACATACAGAAAGCCAATCTTAATAGGTGTCGTTGCAAAGCTTAGAGCTTAAAGTTTCTAAGTGAAAAAGCTTTAAGCTTTTTAGCGAGCTTAGACCTCGAGCCAGCTAACTCGTTACTAATTAAACATTAGAAAGGTCGCCAAGTAAATTGGAAGTAACTGGTTTTAGTGATCTGATCTGGTAGGTTTTGAGCATAAGGCTACGTAGGAGATTTAATGTAGATTCCAACTGGCCCTGCGTTTCATTAACTACAAGCCAGCGGGTTATACTACCCACTCGAAATTTAAAGGCTACTTCGTGCTTTCCTAAAAACATTATCAGAGCCTTGTTCTCACTGTCACTTCCACAAAAATTTTACATTTTAAAACCGTTTTTTGGACTTCATTTGGTGTCTAACATCCTTGCTCCCATTTTCGCATTCGCAAATTTGGTCAAAAACCCGTTTTCAAATCTCAAAACTTTTGCGAATGCGAAAATGAGAGCTTGGCTGTTAGACACCAAATGTAGTCCACAAAACGGTTTTCACATCTTGATAAGATCTTGATTGAAAATAACAAAAATTTCAGAAGATCATTATGAGCCTTGTTCTCAATTCCACTTCCACAAAAAGTTTTTGTGATTTAAAACCGTTTTTTTGACTAGTTTTGGTCTGTAAATCACAAAACTTCTGCGGAAGTGGAACTGAAAACAGTTTAACAGTTTTTTAAACTCTGATTATGCAATGCAGCGCAATGCTGTAGCTGAGTCTTACATAAACAATCCTTTAGAACAAACCAACTGCATTTGATTACTTCTTCAAATGCTTATAGAATTCGCATCAAAGCTTGTAAAAATGAACAAATTGGTAGTAATTGACACACATAGTCAAAAAAATCAAGTTAATTAATTGTGGAGTCGATTTCTAATCATCCACATAGAGCAATCTGTCAGAAAAACCTACAAATAACAGCAAAATCTAAGTTTACCTGACTCATAGCAGCTATTTAGAAGATGAGAAATCTGCCCTAAATCAATAAAAAATAAAAGGAGAAAGTTAACCAGTTTTGTATACCATTGCAGCCTCCATTGAAAATAAAAAAGTTTTACTAACTAAGACTACCTTTCGGACCTTACTTTTCTAAAGGAGCTATTCTATAAAGATGTCCGATTTCGACCAAACTTGATGGAATCATTGAATTTGATATAAAACTAACAAGTTCAAAATTTGGAGGCGATTCCATTTAAAACAAAAAAGTTTTTCTCACAAGAACTTCTTTTTCGACCGATCATTCATACTGCAACTATATGCTATAGTCATCCGATTTTGACAAAACTTTGTAGAATTGTGTAAAAGTATATAAAATAAGTGTATGCCAATGATAAGGACGTTTCCATGGAAAACAAAAAAGTTTTTCTCATAGGAGCTATATGCTATAGTCATCCGATTTTGATCAAAATGTGTAGAATTATGTGAAAGCATACCAAACAAATAAATGCCAAGTTTTAAGACATTTCCATTGAAAACAAAAAGTTTTTCTAAACTAAGACTACTTTTCAGACTCTACTTTTCTATGACAGCTATACTATAGATGTCTGATTTAGACAAAACTTGGTAAAATCATGGGAAAGCACGCTATAGTCATGTGTTCAGTGTGAATAGCCTATTAGACCCATTTTCCGACTAATCGGTCCTATGCACACTGTGCCGAAATATTGTTCAAAAGTCCCACTTTTTTGCTAGGGAAACTGGATAAAATGAGTGTCGGAAATGACGTAGAATACTTATAGCTATTTTATGCCAAAATTTTGAACTTTTTCACAAAATTGTTTTGAATGGCAACATTTTTTTTCTTAAAATTGCTCCAAAAAATGGAAAATCAACTGTCGAAACTAAGAAAGAAACAGCTGCCAGAATTTAACTTTATATTTTCGACTACTGTCTTAAAAAATATAAAGAAGTTTCCTTTTGTAAGCGTTTGCATAAAAAATGGAAAAACTTATATTTTGTGAGTTTTTTTACATTTGACAACTTATTTTTTAGAGCTTAGAGTGCCCCTAGCAGTTCACTCACAACATGGCTTAATTTTTGCTTTGTATTTTTTTTAACTGTGAGGTATGCGCTTTTGCGCGGTTTTGCTTTTTTTTTTTTTTTTTTCTTCAGCCTAAAAATATGCAATTTTTATGATTTTCCAGATTTTCCAATATTAACGGAATAAACTTATTCTCACTAGGAATCATATTCAAAACGATCGAATCTACGGCAGCTATAGGATATAGTAATCCGATTTTGTGCAATCTTTGCAAATATATTTGAAAGCATATTATTAATGTCAGAGTTTAGGGATGCTTAGCACTGAAAACCAAAACATTTTTCTCACTGAGATTCATTTTCTGAGCGATCGATCCTACGGCAGATATAAGATATGGTTATCTTATTTCAACCAAATTTTGCAAATCTGTTCAGAAGCATATATTTTTAATTATGACCCGGTTTTGAAACGATAACATTGAAACCAAAAAGACATTTCTCACTTAGACCCATTTTCCGACCGATCGGTCCTACGCAGCTATGAGATATAGTCATCAGATCCCGTCGTTTCCGACATATTATTAGCAGTGTGCAGTAAAAAGAAGACTCTGTACAAAGTATACAGTTCGATAGCTTCAAAACTAATAGACTAGTTTGCTTAGAAACAGAACGTTAGAAATAAATATTTATGGTGAATTCGTGAAAAATCATATACCCTTTCGGGATTAAAAGGGAAAACTTAATTTTTACTTTTGTAATTTTAAATAAGCTTCTATTTTTTTAATTACAAAAAAACATTGTTTACGATATGGAGCAATAATTTCAAAAGCGAAAACTTCAAAGTTCAATGAAAAGAAAAAGGCAGCTAATAACTTTTTAGAAACAAATATTAAAACAATAATATTATGATAAGCTCTGATTAACATTAATTACACCAAGAATACTAAAATGAACTTGTGAATAATATGAAAAGCGATAGTAAAGTCTGCTGATGATAGGATGGGATAGAATAGGCCTTGAAATATCTTTATAGGCAAAGCATTTTATTTGTTTAATCGAAATCGCAAAAAAAGCATGCTATGATTTAAGTATAAAACTGTTTAAATGCAAGCAGAATTCCGTACTTCTTCGACTTAAAACGGTAACCCGTTTGGGGGACTATAAAACTAAGTATTTTTAAATAGCCTACCCCATGTTAACCATTTTCGCTTGGACTTTTGATTACTAAATAGTAAATGTACAAAAACTCAAAAAGCTAGGAAGTTTATTTGATTACTAAACATTTAAATGAAGTAAGAATTTCATCCCAGATTACGCTCACTGTAGTAGCCCTTCAATTGGTTCATTATATACCTATATTTTATGCCCACTTGTTAATGGCAAATCAATGATCCAAATACGTCGCAGAGTCAGCATCGAGCCCCGCGACTCGGCCTGTCTTCTGTCTTGACAACGTTCTTTCATTATAAGTATGTACGTAGGAAGGTGCTTTTGCTTCCTTCACCGCCTCCTTCTCTTCGTCCGTCTCACCGTTTGCCGCTGCTCAAGCGGATTGTTTGTGCGTCCTCCTGGAGTTGTAATGCGTACATTAAGTCTGATATTTCATTGACAGAAATACACGAAGCTGTGTTTTTATTTTCGCCTTTGTATTAAGCGAGCTATAACTACAGTGAAGCCTGCCAAGTGGGCCAATCAAATTATGCACTTGCCACAGAATGTTGCCACATGGCTTTTGCATGCAGGCAACGGATGTTGGCAGTTTAACATGGAAGTTGTGCACGCCCCCCGTGTGGCAACAGCAAATCTCGCCCCGCCCCGGCCGCTGCCGAATGACAACGCCTAATTGCAGCTGTTGGTTGGCTTTGGCCCGGCAACTGGAACTGAACCATATTTTCATGTTTTACGATTTGAGTTCTGATTTGCTGTGTTTGGAATCTTTGCAGGGTCTGCCGTTGCACGTACAAATCGACACATTCGAGGACCCCAGAGATGCGACGGTCTTTCATCGTGGCTACTGTCAGATAAAGGTCTTCTGCGATAAGGTAAGTGATTTTATTTCGCAATAGTCGGAGCCGGCTCCCATTCGGCTCACATAATTACGCATACAGAAGCAGGCACTGCCACGTGCAACAGGTTGATGAGCTAACTAAAAGCTGCACAATAAAGGCCTACGTGCTGTGCCTGCCACTTGTTGCTGTGGCAGCGGCGGCAGCAGCAACAGCAGCGGCTTTTATCGAATTGGGGGCAACCACTGTCCCTGTCCCTGTCCCTGTCCGTTCGTCAGTCAGCGAGCCTTCAGTGGAAAGCGTAACGCGTACAAAAGTAAATGGCCAACTCACATGCAGCGCAGGCATCGGGGCATCCTTTCCCTGTCTCTGGCTGGCCATGCCCATGCCCTTGTTTTGAGTTGAGCTGCGTTTCGTTTCGTTTCGTTGTGGCGAACCCTTCACTTTTTCGCTTGATGGGGTTTATTAATAAATCATTTCGTGGATTTCCAATTTAATTTTCTCATATCATTACACTTCTTCGTGGTCGCATCTCCCCATCTCCATCTCTCATCCTCCGCCATGGACATGGCCAGGGCCAGCCTTTTATTGTAAGTCTCGCTGTACGCGTATTTGCCTGGGCCATATCGCTATCGCCGTTCCGTTGCAGTCGCAGGCTTATATTTCACATGGGGCACAGCCCTTTTGCAGCCAGCGTGTGTTTATCGGTAAATGTATCAATTAAATTTCGCGTACCACGTTATTTTCGTATTTTTCGTATTTTCTTTTTTGGATTGTTTTTTTTTGATGGGGGGTGAGAGCGGGGGAAATTTTGGAGATTTCACTGCAATTGTCGTTTCAGTTGCAGTGCCGCCGTTTGGCACCTTTGGGCACAGTTTGGCAATTATGAACATTTTGTTGTTGATGTTGTTGTTTTTTGAGTAGCCTGAGGGCTCGAGGGGCATTATTATGAATGATATGGAAGAGAGATCCTTTACAAGATTTTGTGGTTTTTTATACTGTTTACATGACATGATTAGATCTTGATGGATCTTAACTCTTTCGCACTCATTTTTCGATTGAAAATCGGTCTCCAAATCACAACAAATCTAGCTTAAAGAAACGGGCGTGCGCGAAAGAACAATTGCTAAAAAGAAAAGTGGGAAATACTGAAAAGTTAGATTAGGTGAGAATCACTATCACAGCCCAAACTGCAAAACGGTTCAGAACCAAACACCTTAGGTACGGCTCCTTTTGGAGAATCATGAACCAAACTTTCTAAAATTCCGAATCCCAGCACCTAAACCCGAATTGAGCTCAATTAAGGTTGGGTACAACTAGAAGGGATATAAGGCCAAAGTTCAAGAAATGGCAAAAGAATGTAAAGGCTATTGCTTAATTAAGACCAGGCACTTTCAAAAGTAATGAACTAGGACATATGAAGGATAACATTAATGAATATGGTCTGTTCAACTAATGATTAATACATCAAAAAGCTCCTTAAATCTTTACCAAATAACAAGCTGATCATATCACAATTTCTATCGAGTCGCATGGTAAGAACCATATATCTACAAAACTGTGGGAGATTTAAATTTGACCTGCCTGGAAGTATGAGTAGCTTATGTCTCACACATGTCAAACCTCTTCTCTTACCATCTCTGAGAACTGACAGACAGACAGACGGATTTTTCTATAGAGTTGACTGTTGATTCTGATCTAGAATATATATAATTTACGGGTCGGAGTTGCTTTCTTCCGTCTGTCTATATGAACACCTAGATCTCAGCGACTAGAAGAGCAAGAGCGACCAAATTTTGTATGTAGACTCCTATTGTCCCTACGCAGATCAAGTTTATTTAAAATTTTGGCCACGCCCCCTCCCGCCCCCACAATAAAAACTGTTTTGAAGATATCAAGATCATATTTTGCAGTGTAGTGTATGTGCCCATTATCCACAATCTCTGAAATTTGCATAAAGATCGGATAATAAATAGCAGATTTATAAAGGTTATAAAAAACGTTGCATACTTTTTGGCGCTACATGCGTTGTTTGCTTACATAATGATGAAATGGTCACATTAATGTTAATGCTCTGTTAATTAACATAAGGAAATGCCGAAGTCGGGCAGGACCGACTTTAACTTACGCTCTCGTTTTTTAAAAGATCAAAGAAAAACCCAGGTTTTGTACATTTGTTTACATCACTTTTTGAATATGATATCTCGTAATCGGTCGCCTTGAGCGGCTACAGCGTACTGAGCCCGTTTTGCAGCTTTTTTCCTTGGTTTTGACCAAACAATTCGGCCGGAATGTTGAATATTTCTTGGCGAATATTGTTTTTTAGGTCTTTCAGGGTCCTTGGCTAGTTGATGTAAGCCAGCGGTGGGCACGACATTTGATTTTGAGAGCAGCCCAACAACAACAACAGAAAACAAGTAAGGGAGCTGTAGTCGAGTGCCATGACTACAAAATACGCTGTTCCCTTTACTTCTTGTCAGGGATGCAAGCCGGGTCTGAACCGAAACGAACCGCTTATTCCAGCTGGTCAGCCGAACCGCAAACCGATTCGGCTTCCTTTCAGAAATGCTGAACCTAACCGAAAACAGCAAAGAAAAACGGTTCGGTTCGGTTCTCTGACAAGTTTTAAGACGTGAATCGGGAGTGGCTCAGCGGGTAGAGTGCGCGACCGCTGTGCAAGAGACGTGGGTCCGATCTCGCCTCGGAACATCTAATGAAAAGTAATTTTCTTTGAATAAAGTTACACACCCGGTCACCCTCTCTGCTGTTGGCGCCAGCTTTGTAGTAATTAGCCATGAAAAAGCTTCTCAAACTGCCGTTCGGATTCGGCGAATGCGAAAATTAGAAGCACACAAGCCAAGAGATTGAGAGGAGCTAGACTTTGGCCCTTTTGGGGCTGTGTCAAGACATTTTACATACATACAAATCGATAATTTGTATATATGTCGCTCGAGCGTCTACAAGGATTTCACTAAGGGTGTGACATAGAAATCTCTAGTGATTTACGTATAAACGCTTGTACTCCAAACTTAAACTACTTGCATTTATATATGAAGTGCCTCCAAAATGCTAGGCTGCTAGATTAAATGACGAAAGTTGAGCGAATTGAAACCGACTGTTAAAAGCCAAGTAGATTTAGGTAGTGGGTCCAAATCGCTTAACATTCACCATCTGATGTATCAACTGAAGATATACTTGTCACTTTACATATAAAGGTAAAGAATTTAAAATTGAAAGTCAAAAGTTTATACAAAAATCACTAGAGATTTCCGTGTCACACCCGTAAAAGACCAAAATGATCCTTAGCGATGCCGGATCAATTATAACCTTTAAGGATGACTTGACACAAATTTTATTGCATATATTGCCCGCCTATCATCAATCTGCATTCTTTTCTTGAAAGTTGATAACTGATTTGTCGTCCACTAGTGATTTAAGTCATAGCCAGGAGAGTTTTTCTCATTTAATATGATAAAAAGGGTGTGTAAGATACCAAGCATACGCTTTCGATAAAAAATTTGTTATCATATCGCTATAACGCTCCTGATTGACAATAACCGTTTGCGCATCTTCGTAAAAGATGGTCCCAATAACCATTTTAACACAAACGCCGCACCAAACAGTGACATTTTCATCATGAAGAGGTAACTCTTGAATCTCTTGACGATTTTCAGTGGCATAATTACGGCAATTTTGTTTGTTTAGAAGGCGCACTTCTCTCTTTTAAAGAGTTTTCACAATTGACTTGTTTTGTTGAACGAAAATTTCAACAATCTGAGACTGCTTGGCCTGACGCTTCAAACGCGCTGTGTAATTAGTCGATACGGCATCGCTGTCAAAAGTTATAGTGTTGCCAGAAGGGTACATCGAATATGCCCAAACCTGTACTCTGTGTACCTTTGGTAAAAAGTATAATTCGGCGGTGTCCCAGAAATCTCTTCCAACCAAATTCCAACCCAAAACCAATTCTCGGTGTCCTAGAAATCTCTTTCGGTTGGTTTCAAAGTTCTCGTATTTTGTTGGGAGATTTTGGCAAACCAACCTATACACAAACCAGCCAATACATTAACCAATCAATAGCGAATTCACGAACCCACGCAATAGATCAGCACTGATTTTGTAGTAGGACCATAATCCTATGCACACTCCTTTCGAACTCGACTTTCGGACTAGACTTTCAAACTGAACGAAATCTCTCGAAGTTCTGGGACACCGACGGATTTCACTAGCGATTTGCAAACCAACCGAAGCCTAAATCTCTAGAGATTTCCAGGACACCCCCGATAATAACCCGATTCGAATCGTTTTCTTTTATGGCTTTCGGTTTAGCACAGCTTTTTTTTAAGCACTACCGATTAGGTTCATGCTTCGGCTTACGAGCACAAATTAACGGTTCGCTTAGGTTCGGTTCGTTTTAGAAAAGGTTTGTGTCCATGAAGTTAATATAGTTATATAGCTTAGGTATACATGATATGGTAGTCTAATCGGATAGATTTCATAACCCTGGCTGTAATTTTCTGTGGAAAAAAGTTTGGTCCGGACTCCGTAGACTCAAGGCCGTCGGAAAGCTTAAGTTTTGATCCAGTACTGGTTCATAGCTTACAAATTTTTGCTTCTATATTAGCAATTTGTCATGTTCCACGGCTTTCAAAAGTGTATGGTCTTTTCGGTGAAAATATTGGAAATATGATAAAAGTTTGTAAGAAATGATCAAAAGTCCAGTTTTGGGTTTAAGAGATGAAGCAAAGTTTATGAACTGAAGCTAAGTTCGCACAGGCTAAAAATTTCAATACAATATTTGACAACTTTATAAAATATAAGTCAAGTTGGTTGAAATGAAGCACCCGAAATCCTCCCCTGCCCTACTACTACATATATCTTGAGAGATCACTTTTCGTACTGACTTAGCCAAGGAGATCAGATATATTTGAGTATTTTCCTAGCCAAACTGAAGCGAACAACTCCAATAAACCTAAATTACTAATTATTGGCATTTGCAGTGTTAATGCCAATGGAGACTTGTCTCGTCATTAGCTGAAATTATTAGAGAAGAGTGCGTTTCCATTCCGCCCCTTCATTCTCCAAGAACTGAGCCGCATCCCACAGCAGTGCCCGACGGGGCAGAGGAAGACTCTCGTCTCTTTCGTACTTTGAAGTCGATTAACAACAACATGAAGAAGCCAAGGCGAACATTGACCGCAAATGGCGATTCGGACTCGAGACGCTGTCGCCTTTTGCTGTGGCAACCTGCGCAACTTTGGCGATATTTTTGCCAAGATAAAATAAAAGTAATAAAATACAGTTATTTACATGCCACACACACCACACACACACACACACACACGTAGACATGATGTACAGCGAATGGTTGGCTCTAGGCAAAATTGTTTGTGATAAGCGAAGACGAGCGAAATCAGGGAGAGGGAGAGCCAGAGGGGGGGGGGGGTACACATCCTTGCATAATATGGCTACCATGAAAATGGCGAGCACAGAAGATTGCGAAGCCATCAGTTAAGCGCAGAATATCACTTCCTGTGCCTTGTGCCGTTGCCGTCTTCATCGCTCAATTGCTGATTTTTAATTACAAATGCAAAGTGCAGCATCGAGGAGCATGGGGCAGGAGAATCTGCTTACACACGCAAACTAGCAATCATTGGCGGCCAAAGTAGCCAACAGACTATATATTATGAGTGTGTGTGTGTGTGTGTGTGTGTGCAATCAAGCGGCAACAACAGCTACACTCAATGGGCAGGTGGGCAGCCAAAGCCAAGATGCCTGCCTGCCTGCTTGCCTGCTGCTACTCCGCAGATTTTGTGGTTTCGGGCGCCGCCGCATTATTTATTATGTATGCATATTTATGTGGAATCTCTAAGTATTTTATAATAATTTTTTTCGGCTCTCAAATCTGTGCAGAAATATGTTTGACCCTAACGGTCCGTAGACCATTTTGACCAATTGCCAGACTCCCCACTCGGTTTGCCACTGAGAGGCTGAGCCTGCCTGGCAATGGCAACTTGTTGCTGGCGGTGGCGGCTTTTGTCTGCGACAACAACAACAACAACATTAAGTTGCCACAAAACAACAGAGTTCCCCAGGCGAGGAACTTGTTTTCATACTTTGTTGCATTGCAGTCATGAGGAGGCACAGTGGTGCGGGTGTTAAGCAAAATTTAGTGCGTAAGATTCCAAAAATTTTAGGAGAAAAGACGAAATTGGCTTCCCATAGGATTGAGGTATCTGTGGAACCTACCACGTGGAAATTGATGGAAACAATCTTGTAGTAAAAATGACTTAAAGGAAAGGTTCAATGAACCGCAAGTCGATATTTATGTATAGTCGATAGTTAACCCACCATTTTTGGCATTTTTTATCTTTTTGTTGTTATGACTTCCATTTTTCGCCCCACCCCGCACCACTGTGCCACGCGATGACGCTGCTTGGGGGCCTGTGGTGGCAGCTTATGGCACTCGAAGCCATACACGAATTTAATTAATAAGTAAAAAACGATGCAGAAATATCAAAAAAGGTGGCATCCATGCCATTTGATTGATTGCTAATTACACGCTGGCTCTGTTACTGGCACACCACACACACCTGTGGCCGAGCCTGTGACCGCTTTCGTAATCGCAACCCACCTGTGAGCAGAGATGATAGCTAAACCCGCAATTAAATCCACAACTTGTACACATTTTTGCAGGGCGCCGAACGCAAGACGCGCGACGAGGAGCGACGTGCGGCCAAGCGCAAGATGACAGCCACCGGTCGCAAGAAACTGGACGAGCTCTATCATCCGGTAACAGATCGATCCGAGTTCTATGGCATGCAGGATCTTGCCAAGCCGCCGGTGCTCTTCTCGCCCGCCGAGGATATGGAGAAGGTAGGTCAGCCACCACCGGGCTCGATCATCCACAACTACAACTCGAATTCGAACTCCAACTCGAACTCGCATTCGCCCTTGCAGAGCTTCTACGGCCATGAGACTGACTCGCCGGACCTGAAGGGTGCCTCGCCATTCCTGCTGCACGGCCAGAAGGTGGCCACGCCGACGCTCAAATTCCACAATCACTTTCCGCCCGACATGCAGACGTGAGTAAAAATCGTGCTCCATTTCGCCAGCTGCCAGTTGTAACTGTCGATTGCCTAAACTAATTTCTCTCCCTCTCTCCGCCTCTCCTTCATCAACAGAGACAAAAAGGATCATATACTGGATCAGAGTATGTTGGCCAGCACCCCCTTGACCGACTTTGGTCCGCCCATGAAGCGTGGACGCATGACGCCGCCCACCTCGGAGCGTGTAATGCTGTATGTGCGGCAGGAGAACGAGGAGGTCTACACACCGCTACATGTGGTGCCACCCACCACCATAGGCCTGCTCAATGCGGTAAGTGATAAATCACAAGTCAACCCTCCGCCCCCCTTTTACCCCCCCACCATCTCCCCCCACTCGTTCCTATAACTTTTGTAATTTTGTTCATTTTGGTCTAATTGGTGTAAATGAAACAAACAACAGTTGAAGACAAAATTTCAAGTGCCAAAATGTTCAGCGTTCAAATAAAAATATTAATAATAATAATAATACTTTTACAACAAATGCGAGAGATTAATGCATTTCGACTAAAAATCATCACATTAATACCAAAAACAAAAAAAATAAACCGAATTCGATAATCGCAAACGTAGTTTAAACTAATTGAAGCGCTGTAACCCAGTCATAATCATCAATCTCAATACTCGTCCCAAAAAAATTATAATTAAAAAAAAATTAAACAGACAAAACAACCAAAAAAATACAACAATATGGCACCCAGATCAGGCAAAAAAGCAGATCTATATAAAATACACATAACACACAACAGCACAAACTGAGAATGCAGTTCTTACACTCAGAAAAATCATATAGAACGGGAGGAATGGACGCATTCAGCAGAACAGAGTGATCACTAAACTACTTTTTTGGAAATACTATAGTGGGTAAAATTCTGTTAGTAAATTATATCAGTGAGCGCATTTTCCAGAGAAGTCTGATCAGTGATCAATTCTAAAAATCAACGCCTCTTTCTGGAATAGAAAAAGACAGGAAAGTAGGTCAAATAAATCACCCCAGAATCTTATCACTTATGAGATATCAAACTTTTCTGCTGAATGCATCCAATGTCTATTTAAGGACTGATCAGTGATCAAGTGAGTCTATATTCAATAATTTAAGTACCAAAAAAATGAATGACAACTTGAATTGAACACAAAGAACTGAAGATGTTGTTTTAGTACACAGAGTTGCAAACCGGTTCTCAACCGATCAACCAAACCGCTAATATGTGATCTTAAGCCGAACCGCGAACTGAACCAGCGTCTGTTTGAAAATGCAGAACCGCAAAACCGCAAAAGACAGCGGATCGTTTCATTTCAGCGACCAGTTAAAAGCGCAGCAAAAAAAAAGTTTGCCTTCAACTAAGAATATAAGAACAAAACTTTCTCAAATATATTGAACACAAATGTTCTAAGGGCCGATTTCCCATCTTCTACATAGCACTATCTGTCACATAAAAAATAATTAGGTTATCTGTCCAAGCAGCTATCTAAGAAAATGTGAAATCGGCTCTAAATGTGCTTGAAATGAGCACGTTCAACTCCCAAGAATTTAGAATTGCGTCTACAAGATAACAACAAACCATTCCAATCGTTGGTCGTTGACTGCAAAAGGTCTAGGGTTCGATTCTCAGACAAGCGCGACAAAAATTATTCAGCAGAGCAGCAGCACCACTGGCGCTTATAAATACTCTTGACTGACGCTTAAATGAGATGTGTCCCCAATTCAAACCCCAGAATGTAAGATCCATTTATAACCTGAACCAAACTCAATCAAATTTTTTACCCAGTAGAGCTTAATATGTTATGTATATGGAGTTTAGCGACCTGTTTAGATTTTAGTCAAGTCAACAAAAATTTTGTACATATGTACAGCTGGTTACTCAGACAGACTGTTTGGTCGGCCGCCCGAAAACATCTCATCAGTGAGCTTCAACGCTGACACACCATAAAGCCGTTTTCAAATAACTTTTTTTTAAGCTAAGCGGAGAATAAGAGCTTGATAACTGTGAGAATGTAAAATCCCATTAGTTCTGATTTTAGGTTTTGGTTTTTTTTTTGGGGGAAATTTTTTTTTTTTTTTTGAAAGTTTACCAAATGTTCTTTTATTGATAACGGAATAGTACTAATACAAATGAAGTTTTTGCGCTTTCAAAAAATTGTTCATGAAATGTGAACATCGAGTACAATGTAGTAACAAGAAAGTAAAACCATTTTCGGTTTTTGTTAAGGTTTTGGTGAAGTTCAAAGTTCTCGGTTTTTGTACCTGTTACTCGAAAACAAGGGCTTACTAAATCCGCAATAAATCGTGGAAAAAGCCAAGCTAACCCCCCAATATAGTCTTCGACTTTAGTCCCTGCTCGAAAATTTAAAAGGCTAATGTGCAAAGAAGAAACGATTTCCGATATTGTAAAGTATATCAACAGCCGAGCCGATTAGCCCTTCGTGCCTGTTTGTATAAAACCTGGATCTCAGAGACTAGAAGAGCTAGAGCAAACAAATTTGAAATATACTAAAGACTGAATGCAAATATAGTTTGTTTCAAATTTTACAGAACAATAAAAAGTGTTGAATAACTCCTACAAATTTAACATATCGAGAACTTGTACTCTACCGGCGGTCACCAATTCACTAGCTGTTATGTCGCTTCAAATAATGCAGTTTTGAAATAACTAGCCATGTAAAATCTACTCAAACTGCCATAGCAGATTCGGTTTCAAATCTTTCAATTTTTGTGATATAATCTAGAGCTAGCGTTTTGAAGACACTTCTCATAAAAAGGCAAGCAGTTGTAGTTTGAAATGAAACCGTCTTTACGATGGCATTGGAACCCCCTTATGTCTATAATCTCAATATTACTCTATACCAAATACATAGAGTATATAAGTTTGTGCAAAGTATGTAACAGCCAGAGAAAGCATTCCGACCCCATAGAGATATTCTTTTGATCAGCATCAACAGCCGAGTCGATATAGCCATGTCCGTCTGTCTGTCTGTAAGAACGCACAGTCTCAAATGCTCAGAGAATAAGCGTTTGAGTTGTATGGAATTTTTTTATATGCTGCACCAAGTTTTTTCAATTTTTCCTATTGTCTCCACAGTTATAGATAGAAGGTTTGTTTTTGAAATTTAGCTCACACCCGCCTCTTTATCGCCGCCAAAGCAATGATAAAGATTGGTAAACGGTATAAGTTCTAACAAAAACAAACAATTTGCGAGCACTAGGGCCCAATACATCAAAAATCTCAGAATAAATCACACTTTCTTCTTTTAATAAAGACCGTTTAATAAATGGCGGAGATATAAAGGTAATAAAATCCTTGCATATTTTTTGGAGCACGGTCCTGAGTCAAGCATGACCGCCTTTAATTTACGCTCTCGTTTCCCTCTATGTGGTTATAATTATTCGAAATGGCTTGGACCTCTTAAATAACAACAAATTTTGATTTTGATTTGGCCAATTTTTTTTCAATGATCGTCATTCAGTATTCTTTCCTTAGAAGTTGCAGATCGAATTGTCAGACTTTCTTTAATAATCTGAAAATCTCAATGGAACGAAGTTTTCAATTGCAATATTGATACAGTGTTCTTCTTGTCTTAGAAAGAAACCAGCCACCTAATTAGATAAAACATTGGACATTTTCTTTCCTGTATGCCCTAGTAGCTACTAGAGTCTACCAGTTAATTGCTTACGATATGATCGTACCTGAACTTCCAGATAATCCTGAAACATAGACCGTGTTATAAACCGAACCACTTGTTTGAAACCTTTATGAACCACTTAAACGAACCAGTCTAATTCCCTTGAGGAAATGTATATAA
The DNA here is from genome assembly GCA_018904265.1 of Lordiphosa collinella. Classification (NCBI taxonomy): domain Eukaryota; kingdom Metazoa; phylum Arthropoda; class Insecta; order Diptera; family Drosophilidae; genus Lordiphosa; species Lordiphosa collinella. Next base: position 266,913 of record JAEIFV010000223.1, read on the forward strand.
AATCTTTGAGATTCAGCTCAATTTTATATTTCGGGTTTTCGAAGCTAACGAGTTAAAATCTCAGAGTTTCGAGGCCACCTAGATAAGATGATTACATCGTTTTTCTAAGATATTGGGTACAGTCAGAAAAACAGCTTGATCATATATATTTTAGAGGTTTTCGAATTCCGAGTCAGTTTCCTTGTAATCTTTGGGTTTTTCTCTTTTCAAATTTACATATTCATTTTGAAAGTGAGAATGAGAGTTTAAATTGCTGCAGTTGTAGTAAGAAAAGTCGCAAACTTTTTACTTTTCACAGCTTCGACTGACGATTTCTGTAAAATACGAGGCAGCAGCAGCAGTCGTTGCTTCGATATTTTTCTAAATTGCCTTGCGTCTGCTTTCGATCAATCGGCCGCAGCAGCAAGTGTTCGGATTTTGCAAGTTCGCAACAGAGCCGACAGCAGCCTCATCGCCACTGTTTTTGATTTGTTCTTCGCACACACATACTGTATTTGTGTGCGTTCGCGCTTACTCTGCCACTCTCTCTCGCGCTCTCTTCATAGCATTGTTGTTGGCGTCATGTTTTATTTGTTGTAGCATGCAAAACGTAAAAGCAGAAAACTGTCGTGAGCTACTTTTATCGCGACGGCGCGGCCGCCGACTTCTGCTTTTGATCGAAAGCAGCAGCTCTGACTTGCGCTTCTGATCAAAAGCAGAGGCGAAGCAATTTAGAAAAATCTCTAAGCGATGTTTTTACAAAAATTCTTTTTTTCTTTGCCTTCGAAAGCGATTTCTGCATTTAGTCAGAAGAAGAGGCATATTCAAAAGTAGACGAGATGAAACTTAATGCAATTTTTTTAACACTGGAAAGAAGATTATCTGAGGTCACTAAATCAGTTCGACTCTTTTTGATCAATTGAAGCCACTTGGCGACCGTTTTAACTGCCTTAACAATTCCGATTTTGCCCAAATCTGATCTAGTAACCTTAGACACGTTTGTCACCTTCCACCATATAAAAATTGCTAAGTTTTAAAATCTACTTGCAAACATTTACACGAAAAACGCCTCGGAATTTCGAACAGGGGGCACATAGTTACTTTTTCCAAGCTTTAGTTTAAGACTTTTAGGCCTTTAAGTCAAACAGCTGATAAATTGTCAAATTAGAACGTTTTGAAATGATTTTTAAAGAATTCAAAGTACTTTATATATGATGTAGATTGATCCACTTTCGGGAGAGAATGACTTGTAGCATTTGAAGCTGACTTCATACTGTGATTCTGAGACATATTAATAGAGCACATACATACAAGCATACATATTACGATTACCCAATAGCATCAATTCGAAAGATCGGCGACAAATGAACAAAATTACACAGCGAGTTATAAGAGAAATATTTTAGTAAAAACAAACTACAAAATACAAAAACAAAATTACAACAGCTACAACAAAAGACAAAACATCATATTTCTCTCGTTTCTCAATTGCAGATTGAAAACAAATACAAAATCTCAACAACGAGCATAAATAACATTTATCGCACAAATAAGAAGGGGTAAGTAAGCGCAAGTTTAAGCCTAAGGCAGCAGATCAAAGTGCTACACACACACACACACACACAGACACACACTCACACAGTCATACACACCTGCACCAGGATCTCCACCTCCATTAAGTGAAAGTGACTAACGCCATTGTGTGCTAACCTTTGCATGGGTGTTCATACTGATCATCTCTAACTGTACCTCTTTCCCTTGCTTTTGGGGCCAGGCTAACCTGTTTTTTCCACCTTTCCCAATTTCCTTTGCAGGATTACGGCGAAAATTGACGATGACATGATATCCTTCTACTGCAACGAGGACATTTTCTTGCTGGAAGTGCAGCAAATCGAGGACGATCTGTACGATGTCACGCTGACGGAGCTGCCCAACCAGTAGTGAGTGGTCCGGGGAGCTGCTTGCTCACCATACACAAAACGTGGACACAATTTTGCTACCAGAAGTTGTTTCAATAAGCCATTCTTACTAGCTCCTAAGTTTAGTTCTTAGTGCACAAAACACAAACACGATTAGACAGCAGCAACGGAACATTCTTTGATTTTGATTAGTAATTTAGCAACCATGAGATTACATCAACTTTTGATCAAATTAACTTGCTCGAATATATTTTTTAATGATTATGTGTATTTATATTTGTCGAAGAGAGTGCAAAACTTCTGTCCAGTTAAATGAATAAGTTCGCTTCCGCTGCGTGACCTTAGGTCGCCCCGCTCCCCCGTCAGAACGAACGAACGGAACGATCTAATGTTTAAACAAACCTAATGTAATTCGGCTTAAGCGTTTACTTGTTGAATATATATGAAAATTGTAAAATTATCTTTGTAAAACACAAAAATTGTTTTTCTTACCACACACAACGCCTTTTCTAAGCCCCCGACCCCCACTCCCGATCCCGCCCCCCCACATCTGTTATTTCTGGCTAATATGATGGATGATGTTGAATTATGATTATGATTAGGATCTCCGCTTTTGTTCAAGTTTGCTTCCAAAATGCCTAGAACAACAAACAAACAAACAAACGAAATGTAAGAAACAAATTATGTTTAAACGTAAACCGTAAATATTTAAGTCCACTCTGCAATAAAACATGTTGATAAAAATCGTAGTTAAGGCAAAAGAAACCACAAAAAAAAAAAAGAAATTGTGTGCATTTGTTGTAAGACAAGCAAAAATCAACAAAAAAAACAAAACAAAACAAAACATTAATCAACGTACAAAAATGTTGATACAAAACTATAAAAGAATTATGAAATCTAAGTACATTCATACTTACATATATATCGCATAGCATAGCGCGTTTACAATCTTTGTTTGCCATAATTAACAGTTTAATTTAATTAACCAATGTTTTGTGTACAATTTAGTAGAATTCAAGCCACTCAATTTGTCGCCCCCCCTCTCCAGAATACTCCGCAACAATCGACCGCAGTACGAGTTGAATGCTCAATATGTTTACACTTTGTTTATTATTATTATTATTATTATTATTTTACTAATGCTAACCCGCCCATCCCCCACTCCCTCCTTCCTTCCGGCCACAGCCCCTGCGAAACATTTTCGGTGTTGTACATCACAATTTGTTTTTAGTTATAGCATTAAACCCTAAGGTACCAATCTAATATGATACGATAACTATATACGATGAAAGAGAATCGAAAATCTTGCCCACATGTTATAAATCTGTATGCCTAGTTGTAAGTCCTGTAAGTTCTATACTCCTTCTATATGCATATACAATAATTTATTTTTTGTTACTGTTGGAAACGATTCCGCGAAAAATAGAAAAAAGGCAAAAACTGATCATGCAACCGAGAGCAAGTGAATTGCATGTCGTATAAATCAGATGTGTATGTATAACTTGACATTGAAACAATACAAACAAACAACAAAAAAAAAATGGAAAAAGAAAAACGAACAAAGTAAACTTGTACAATATAATCGTAATGAATACACACAAAATTTAAATAAAGAACAAAAAGTAATGCAGATTGTCCTCATTGATTTATTTTCCCAGTTTTTCTCCTTTTTAACTTTTTGCCAGATCGCAAAACTTTCGTGAAATTGAAAATGGGAGCTTTACTCAAATCTGTTGAATATGGAAAGACATAGAAAATACCCAGACAAGTATCTTTAATTGTTTAGACCCTCATTATAATGTCATATTTAGAATCCTCTTTCGGTTGGTTAAACCTCTAATTTGTTGAGATTTTGGCAAACAACCAACCACCGCGATACACTCAACGATAGCGCTTACACTAATCTTATACCACACTTTCGACTAGCTCGAAGAAAACGAAATTTGGACACCGACGGTTTCTTAGGATTTGCAAACCAACCGAAGACAAAATATCTAGAGATTTCAGTGACACCCCCGACTGAAAAGTTCTTAACAAAAAAGCTCTTGGGTAACTACTTCTGCAGATATATATTCAAGCATCTAGTCCATTTTTATTCAAGTGCAACCAAATGAGAATAGCACATCTGACACAAATACTTTATCTGAAGACTACTATTTGAACGATTACAATATAAGGAAGATGTACTTACATGATGTTCGAAAAAATGAAGCTTATTACTCTCCGCTTAATTAAAATTTTCCCTATAGAAAATCCGGTGTTTTTTTTTGCTTTCATATAACTGTAAATTCTTCAGATAGCTTAGAAAGACCGCTAGTCTTCATATACCCCTTCTAGTTACAGACACAATTTAGCACTTAAGCAAATTTGAAAATTCCAGTTGATTTATATTTTTATTGGTGGAGTAAGTGGTTTTTCACTTGGCTGCTTTGAAAATGTGCAGATGACCTTTTGCGTTTTAATGTTGTGTCATCACCCTCTCTCATTAAAGACCAGCAATAAGAGGACAGCATTCTGACTGGATCTATGTTACTATATCGTTTTTCGATTGCTGCTATTTCTTGATGAAACCATTCACCTTGCTCGTCGCTAAATTGTCCCATGTTATTTGGGAAAAATCCAAGTGGGAATGAACAAAATGAAGAGATGGTACTACTGTAGTCAGGAAGTAAGTATTAATTGTTGATTTGACCGGAGATTATCATGGCCCTACAAGGTAACCGCTCCCAAACAGTCCAACATCGTGAAAAAAATATGTATAATTTTAGGGGTTTTTTTTATTTGAACTGAAAAGTTATTCTGTAAACACATTAAAAAAAGAATACTATAAAGCCGATGTTTGCTCAGAAAAACGCGCATAACTTCGGCAAACGGTAACCAAATTCATCTTAACAACATTTTTCTGACGAAGAATTCAATGGACTATAATAATAAAAAAAAAAGAGAAAAAAGCTTGGAGCAATTTTGTTAAACCAGCGAGGGTTAAAGTATGAATTTAAAAAAAAAAGTTGTATATACCAGATCTGTAACTCGCATTTATCAGCCATCGCGTTACATCTATAAAAGCATTGAATAAAATATACGAGAATCTTCTCGTCGCTATCGGAATTAAGAAGTTTATAAAAAATCAGATGGTCAATTCGCGAGTTATTTCATGTTAAGTGAGCAAAATGAGCATAACTTTTTGAACTTTTTTTCTTTTCTCGGTAAATATACACCATAAACTAGCGAATAAGGGGGCGCCAGTATGACCAGAATGTACATATTTTCACATTTTATCACATATCAAAAAAATTTAACATTTTTCCATAGGAAAAAATGTACATATTTAATATATGTTTTCATTCGCCACGATTGAAAACAGTGTTGTAAAAAAAATACTAGATTATGTGTTATTGATGTCACAAAAAATCAGCCCTGGTGTTATCGATGCACACTGGGCCAGCCGGCCGAAATTTTGCCCAAAAAGTCCCACATTTTTGTTTGGGAAACTTGATAAAACGATTGTCGGAAATGATTAAGAGTACTTATAGCCATTTTATGCCAAAATTTGGAACATTTTCACAAATTTGTTTTTGAATGGTAGCAATTCAAAGTTGATTTTTCTTAAAATTGTTCCAAAAAACCGAAAATTTATATTAGAAACTAGGAAAACAACAGCTTCTAGAATTTGATTGTATATTTTCGACTACGGAAAAGATTTCAATAAAAAATTATAAGAAAGTTTCCAATTTTATTCGTTTTCAAAAAAAATGAAAAAAATCTTAAATTATGTGGGTTTTTTTATATGTGGCAACTTTGACTTTGACGGAAGTGGCTGGGTGGCTCAGCGGCTAGAGTGCGCGGCTGCTGTGCATGAGGTTGTGGGTTCGATCCCGGCCACACCTCTTGCTGTTGGCGCCAGCATTGCAGTAATTAGCCATGAAAAGCTTCTCAAACTGCCGTTCGGATTCGGCGTTAAACTGTAGGTTCCTTTCTCTTGTGCTAAAAATTAGAAGCGCACAAGCCAAGAGTTTGAGAGAGGCTCGGCTTGGCCCTTTGGGGCTGTGTCATCTTGACAAGCTGATTTTACTTTTTACTTTGACTTATGAGTGCCCACGAATGCCACTGGGTATTCACTGGCATCATGGCTAATTATTTTCTTTGAATATTGTACTATAACTGGAGGTAAGGTGTTTTAAGAATCCAATATAATAAACAGATTAAATAAATGAAAATAACGGTGAAAGTAATCAGCTTGACTGAAAATCCTAAACGGGGTGGGCAGTCAAAGTTAGTACCATTTTGAGTCAATAACTCTTAAAAGACTAATCAGATCATGACAATATTTTTTTTTCCAAAAAACCAACGTTTCCTTATATGTACCTCTCTGCAAAATTTGGCTTATTTGTATTTTGTATTTGTATTACTAATTTAATCTAATTAAGTTTTTTTTTTAATTAAAAACCAAAATCCCACAGTGGATTGGTGAAAGAATTTCACACAATAAAGAATTGATCCCGAAGAAGCCGTTGGTATTAACATCAAATTTGAAAATCAGAAGCCAAATTTAAAGTTAATTTGCCTTTGTTTTTGAAAAAATTGTGTCGAGTATAGCATTTAAAACTGCAGCAGAAAATTCAAATTATTAAATTGATTTCATCCTAAAAGTATGCAAGCCTTTCCATTTTTATTGGTCATCCCAAAAGTAGGCCAGAAATAAGTATATGAATGCAATAATTTGTATGCGCCGCTGAACATGGCGTATGATTAATATTGTGGTTGATTTGAACTTTTGCTTGACCTGCTGAACTTCCCAATTGTAACAGGTTTTAAACGCTTTAACCTGTTTAGTTTTTAGGTGCATCGACCTATTCTTAGGGGCGTTAAACAGTTACGAAAATGAAGATAAACGGTAAATTAGTTTCCATGATTTAAAGATTCTGGCTAAAAATCAATTATAATCTTTATTGAAAGGGAAGTAATCAAATTATTTTTAGTCTTATACGTATGTAGGAAGCTTACCTTATTATACACTTGAAAAGTGTATTATAATTTTGCCCAGAAGTTTGAAACGCATAGAAGGAATCATCTCCGACCTCATAAAGTATATATATTCTTGATCAGCATGACGAGCTGAGTCGATTGATCTGTGTCCGTCCGTCTGTCCGTTCGTCAGTCCGTCTGTCCTTTTGTCTTTTTCTACTAGTCCCTCAGTTTTGAAGCTATCGAGCTGAAATTTTGCACAGAGATATCTTTTAGCTGCACACTGCACATTTGTCGGAACCGCGAAAATCGGATGGTCACTTCTTGTAGCTGCCATACAAATTTTAACACAAACTTAGACAGTTTTCACAAAAATATCAAGTGTATTTAAACTTCGGCAAAGACGAAGTTTGCATTGCTGGCCCCTTTAAAAGTCATATTTGGAGTATTTGTTTTCCAGCTGTTGTATAAGTTTTTGTGAGTTGCGCTCTGAAATTTAATTAGGTTTTTCACGTCAACTTGTTATCAAGTAATCTGTGGAGACATTTAAATTAATCTTCAACTGTTTCTCCATAGGTCTAGGCCGGTGATGTGAGCTTTGTTTCGGAAGTTTATTTGGTTGCTGGATATATAATTTCTCAAAAGATTACCAGATAAGCATGTTGACATGAAAATTTCAAATGTAATTATCATATTAGTTTAAAGCTGTAGATATCAAAATTTATAAATAGTATAAATGTATTTCTCATAGGAACAAAAATTCGCATTGTTCTATCTTTATGGACTTATGACGGACTTGACAGACTTCTTATTTGCTTGTTAGAGCGTTATCAAGTCTCGTCCGTATGTGACTCACTCTGTCATATGTGAGCTCATGACATGTTGTACATCTTGAATACGCACAGTAATAGTTGTAGGCGCAAAATTGGGTAAGACCAAAGATTTATAGATATTATAGATGACGCATGTAAAACATAACACTTTTGATGCAAACTATAATAAAAAAGAATGAAAAATATTGCCTTTCAGCACCAGAATTCGAATGCACCAACTCCAGTTTATAAGATAAGCATCTAGCAAACAACGAAACCGAAGACTCTGATGTTCATCGTAAGAATGTGAACATCTATCGGCCACACTCTGGAAATATATTAAAAGTAAATCTAAGTAGACCTCGGCTGCTGCGAAAGGCTCGTTCTAATTTGAGATTTTATCGTTTGTTCAAAAAATTAGAGAGTTTGTATGAAGATATCTACTATACGTAGTGTCTTTGGTAAAACTTAACATGTGTGAATTCTTTTCGTGATTACAGTCACTCAGTCGAAAATCAAACTGAAAAATATTTTTATCAGACCAACCACAAACTTTGTTGTTGTTCATACGGACGGACGCGTGCTCGTGGTTTTGTATAGCGAATGGCTTACGCGTGCATAGTAAAGTCATGATTTGATCTCATGTACAGTATTTTTCTTCGCTTAAGAAAGATGTGGAACTATTTGGGATAATTCATTTGAAAGCTAAGAAGTAGTTCTTTTCAATTATATCAAAGAGATATATAATCTTATCTTATTATCAAAAATCCAGAGATTATAAACCATTTTCCGAAACAGACTAGCGTTCAGCAAGTGAAAATCATTTAGAATCACCACCATCACTTCTATAAACAGTACCTTGCAGCCAAGTGTAATTAATCTGTCTAGATTTCGTATGAACTCAACAAAGTATCTACCGAAGCACTTATTTTTTCACACATAAACCTTCAAAAACAAAAACCGCCCCAAAATAAGGGCTGGTTTGGATTAATGGGTTTCTTAACCGACATTCAGTTCATTACAAGGTTTTTGGAGCTAGCTTAGCCGCGGTTTTGGTTTGATCCGGTGGCTTTCTAAAATATTATATCTCTGGGATAAGCGTTCAGGGCTGTGGGTTGATAACACACACACACTTGGCTTGATAGCCCACTAAGAAAACAAGAAAGAAAGTCGACCTAGCCCGACTAACTATAATATACTCTGTACCTGGGAAGAGCTGCCCATCAGCGTTGCGACCGGTGCTGCCCATAATTGTTTGTTTTCCTTATAACTCGACAACCGTTCATCCGATCTTTACCATTCCTTTGGCGGATCGATAAATAATCCTGATTACTAAATATGTCCAGAAGGTACGAAACTTCTATATATAAAACTGTGGGAGATATGACGTTTTTAGAGCGAAGCTCTTTTACGGACGGTCGACGGGGGGCAAATCCAGAAATCGATTGTCTTTGCGACAGCTTTCTTTGGCTACGCTTTTGACTTTGCAAAGTCAGCTGCTTTGGTCTTTGCAAGACAGCCATAGCAGCAGGTGGGTTGTGAGTGTGTGTGGTGGTGGATAAGCAGTGAACAAACAGCGACCAAACCAGTGACCAAAACAGTGAACAAAACAGTGACCAATACAGTGACTAAAACAGTGACCGAAACATTGACCGAAACAGTGACCAAAACAGTCACCAAAACAGTGACCAAAAATTCACCAAAACAGTCACAAAAACAGTGACCGAAATATTGACCAAAACAGAACCCAAAACAGTGAACAACCCAGGGACCAAATCAGTGAGCAAAACAGTGACCTAAACAGTTACCAAAACAGTGACCGAAACAGTGACCAAAATAAAACAGTACAAACAGTGACTAAGACAGGGACCAAAACTGTGACCTAAACAGTGACTAAACCAGTGACCGATATAGTGACTAAAACAGTGACAAAAAGAGTGACCGATACAGTGATCAAAACAGTGACCAAAACATTGACCGAAACAGTAACCAAATCAGTGACACAAACAGGGACCAAAACTGTGAGCAAAACAGTGACCAAAACAGTGACCAAAACAGTGACCAAAACAGTGACCAAAAGTGACCAAAACAGTGACCAAAACAGAACAAAACAATGAACAAATCAGTGACCAATACAGTGACTAAAACAGTGACCAAAACAGTGACCGAAACATTCACCGAAACAGTGTCCAAAACAGTGACCAAAACCGTGCCTAAGGCAAGCTCTGTCCGTTTCCCATAATATAACCTCAACCAAAATATACCTATAGCCCGAGATAAACAACACGACCGATACCGAAAATCGTTTCGGTTTTAATCCTTTATTACAAGTGGTCTAATTTGAGCGAAGTGCAAAATATAATTTGTTTATATTCAATTCAATACAAGTAGAATCTCAGACGCGTCGTCACCAGAGTGTGAAATGGCTCAACTGGTTGAGACGGCATTCCAATCGCTTTCAGCTCAAGGGCCCCGAGTTCGAATCTTCCTAGAGTCCAGAGTAAGTAAACATTTTTAGTCTCATATAGAATTAAAAAGTAAACAATTTTGAGAATTTCCAAAAAATGTGAATTACCAGAAAATTGTCAAGTTACAAATGTTACAGAGCTAGTTCAGCTACGTGTGGTATTTGCTGAGCTGTGGTACACATAAGAATTTACTATAAACAATGAAAAAATTAACTATTACCTATTTTTGGTTGTTGTTGTTGTAACGGCTGGTCGGGGTTGATCCATGTACGTGGAGAGTATGAAAAGAAAAAGAGAAAGATGTAGGGTAAAAGATAAGGGGGATGTTGAGACTAGTCCATGTCCAATTCGAAAAAAGAGGCTACCTCGATTGGATGGGTCCACAGATCTAGTGCTGTGAGGGTAGTGGGATTAAGAGGTCAACTGAAAAGGAGCTGGGTGTTGTGTGGGCTGTTGCCACACTTGGGGCATTCATCAGAAACCTCTTGGTTTATCCGTGCTAGGTAGCTATTCAAATAACGGCTTCTTCCTGATCGTAGCTGGGATAGGGTGGTCCTGGAGGTTCTTGGGAGTGTTTCTTCGCCTTGTTGATGGGTGGGGGTTTACCTTCAAGAACAATATTGTCCTGGTACGATTCTATGGCCTTTTAATCTTCTTTTTCTGCACAGGATGCTTTTGTGTGAGGGGTAGCTCCTAGAAATTTTGCGATGTTAACTAGGCATTGTGCTGCCTGAAATGGCTTTGAGGACTTTATTTCGACTTCTCACTTTCTTTATAGTATCCTCCGAGTGTCTAGCAAAAGTGAATAGGGTATTTAAGGGGCGGCCACGGACGCTCATCCCGAACCGACCGCCCTGCCCCGGCCCGGAAACCATGTACGTACCCTTTATTTTTACCCTCCCTATCCTATGTTTTTTCACTAACTGAGCAAGCCAAGCCGGCCGGCTTGTTCAGACTTCTCCTTCTTAGTGCCGGTGATGTTGAGTCAAATCCGGGTCCCTCAGTCTACTATATATGTGCTCAGTGTGTGGCAAGAGAATTACACCTATTTTTGGTTGATTGGTCTACTGTGCTACCGTAATCTTTACTTTATGTATTACGTCACGTTTACAGTACTTTTACTGTTCCCCACAGTAAGTTCAACCAATACATTGGTTGGAGCATTTTAAACTATAAGATTGGTTGAATTTACTAACCAATTTTTGTCTGTGCAAAGGGACAAAGCCGAGCTCCTCTCAATCTCTTGGCTTGTGTGCTGCTAATTTTCGCACTTTTAGAGGCCAGATTCGTGTTCAGCGATGAAAATCCTATAAGAGTATCCTTTTCAGATTCTTAAATCATTTTGCGTGTCGACCAGTGTAATCAGTTAGTCATCTGTCAAACAGTCGGCCCCAGATATTTTTATATACAGATTTTATGAAGTCCTATTATAGAATATTCTGGCCAGTTACTGTTTTCGATTTCGATCAAATCATGGGAAATCGGAATTGTTAGATGGACCAGCCTTAAAAACCCACTGTATTATTCGGCTTTTAAATTCAAATTCCTAGTTATTTTCATTCGACACTCTTAATGACAAAACATTTCAACCGAATTCTTTTATCGTTTCTTGGAAATCATAGCAATTACCAATTCTGATGAATCGAAATCGGAAACGTGAACAGGCCTGATTACGATTTCTATCGAGAATATGTAACTTTTCGAACACCTTTGAAATTGAATTCCTAGACGTCATTAAATAGCTTGGGATCCTTAAATGAATGCCCCAAAAATTGATGAAGTCTCATTTTCAGGCTTCGTTTACAAGTTCTAGGATTGCATCCTGGCTAAGATTGCGGGAGAATGTTGAGAATATTGGCAACTTCCAAGAAAAGAATGCAGGCTGACGACAGATTTGTATTAAAAGGTCGGGGGCAATTGCAGAAGACTCACATGTTGTAAAATTATTGCTGTCATAGTCTGAACCAGCAATGGCCATGCCTGGTCCTCAACGAACGAGCACATTTTTTGGCTCACACAGACTCAAACCGACCGCATGCCGAAGCATGCCCCAAGAGAACAAACAGTGTGCTTTTTGCTTTCAGTCGCAGGCCAGCGGTCGACGAGGGCAGGTCAGAGCTGATTTGTGCCGCTTTATCTTCCTCGCTCTTCTTGACAAACCCTGGTCTAAGGCAGCGATATTCAAGAAGAGCGAGGCCAAAAAGTGAGAGTGTGTTGGTGTGGGATATAAAAGCGACACAGCCCAGCTTTGAACTACCCTCAACGACGGCTGAGCAGCAAAAGAAGACAAAGAGAGCTCTCCTTACGCTCATACAAGGTATACTTAACAAGGTAACCGCACTTGCTCTCTCATTGCCTCTTATATAAATGTCAAAATGAGCGATAGCGATAAGTAATGAATTTTTGCTCGCTGAGTCAAAAAAAATTTGTACGTGCATGCAATATAATATACATAGGAGCCATAGCAAAAACACGTAAAGTGTCAAACAAAATTAAGAGGCAAAACAGAAAAAATTCGTCCGTGGAGATGCTTCCCTTACGACTGTTGTTCACAGACTGACACTCAAGCGGCAAGCAAAGAGAGAGAGAACGCGTGCGGTTACCTTGTTAAGTATACCTTGCGCTCATATGCCCGACTTCGGCCTGCGCTCGGCTCGTGTGCGTGTAAATAGCCGATTGCGCTCGGCCCCTGCGGGCTATGGAGGAACATCGCTGGTCTAAAGGTTAAAACTCTTAAAGCCGAACCGTTTTGCTTTGAGGTTTTCGGTCCGGAACAGCATATCAGAATTACGGTTTGTATCCCTTAAAAATTCGAGACTATAACCTTTTTAACTGCATCGTAAATTGCTACTAGAAAGTTACAAAAAAAAATAATAATCACTTAAATCAGAACCGGAACCGAAACTCAATTAGGCATTAATAACTGCATTTGAATGTGTTCTTCACTCAGCAATATTTAACATATTTCCCTCAAAGTATTTTGCCCCACAGTGCAACGTCGCTGTTGCATCTCTGCTGCTGCAGCGCGCTGCTGTCGTTGGCTGCGCTTTTCGGCATTTACTTTTTGCTCTGCCTTTGGCTTTGCATTTTCATTCATTCCCAGCACTCGCAGACTTTCGAACGTGTCGAACCGCATCGACGTCGTCGCCGGCCAGTTTGAGATTTTCTTTCGCAAAGCATTTCCCTCTCCGTCTCTCCGTCTCTCGTATTTGTTCTTTTTGTTTGTTGTGGATGAATCGTGTAGTGTTTTCTGCTGGCGTCTAGCCTCAGTTATGCATTTAACAAACAGCAACAACAATAAATGTCAAATATTTTAACTGGGACTCGGCGGCGCTGAGGGTGACGAGGCAGCGACTTCAGCTGCCCGTAAAGATAAACAAGCCGACAGATGATCTCTAATGTCAGCCCAGATAAGAAAAGTTGTGGCAAAGGAAACATGCATAAGCAGTTGTCAAAAGTAAAGTGAAACCCCATTCACCAGAGTTCCAGCCAGTTCTGCGCCTTGAGTGAAACGTGCCGGTCGATTTTCCAACTGTTGGTGGATTGTGTAGAAAGTGCAGTGCATGAAGAAAGCGCATTAGGTGGAATGTTAGCAACGCTGGCTTGGCTAAATTGACTGCTTTTACATCACGCCAAGTGTTCTGGTGGAGGAGGCCAAATAGTTTGTGAGGTAAGTTAAACATTCCCACTTGACGTTCTCCAATTGCAATCTACACTTTCGCTTCAATAAATTATTTATAGCATTTGATTTGAAACCAATTACAATCAATTGTAAAGGGCGCAAGCCATTGCCAGTTCCACAATTGGGATGCTGCTTTACAGCGTTACACGCAAGCATTTTCCTCTGGCTGTGGCACGTCCAACCATTGTGTCACCGTGTGTAACTATACGTTTAATAACTGTTATTGGCTCATTTCGTGTTTCATATCGTCGTCAACAATGTTTTAAAGAATCTCTGTGAGAATTGAACAATTTAGTTTTATATCACAATAAGTGAGAATTAATTGCCAATCTCTGTGATTGAAGGTAATGCTGCATGACACAACACACAGCGTCCATCTGAAATTATTAACATGTGTTTAGTTTAATTAATACTCGATGCGGGGGAAGGTGAAGCCACCTACCCTAACCTAAGTTAATATATTTTTAGTACTCTTGGAAACTGTTCGCTTTAAGTGCGCGGTGCCTTGGGAGCTATAAGAATCAGAAATTCAAATTCAATCAAACTTGACAGCCTGATTTGAGATTGCAGAGAATTAATAAATATTTAATTTGACTCTGATGTAGCACAGAATAGAAATAATAGTTCGCTATAAAGTGTTCTGATCTAAGACAACATTAAGGAACTACATATAAGAGAAAGGCACAAATAATTAACCGAAGATTCCGGAATTCGATGGTATATCTTTATGGAAAGCTGAGTGTTTAGCAAGGCTTCTTTCATATAAACTAGTTTCCAATTTGCGAGAGTTTTTAAGCTGATCTGAGGTCAGTATTTTTGAAATATTTCATACCTTCTGAATTCCGTAAAGTATTGAATCTGTAATAGGACGAACTTCAAAGAAGCCAGTAGTCTTTATTGTAACGGCGCCCATTTGGCCGATATCATCTTCTCGAAATGACCAATAAAATTCTAAAGGTTCAAATAAATTTAATCAGAAAACAGAATATTCGTTTTTTATTTAGAAAGAAAAATGAAAGCCAGACAACATCGGATGACTTCTTTTGACCCACCCTGTATGTAAAACTTCCGAAGTATTAAGATCATTTGCCTTACATGACCGCACAGAAAAAAAATCCAACAAAATATCCATTTGAGCTGGATAATTCTTTAATATCCTTTTATCATGCAAGGGATGATCATTTTTCGTATCCTTTGGATGATTTTTTAGTTCCAATGGATGTTAAAAGGATATTAAAGACATAGCTAGTCCAAGTGGATACGGGAAATCATCCAATGGATATTTTTGCGTCTTCAATTTTCGATTTGGAGACCTAAACCTACTTTAAGTCGAACATATTTCGCCAAAGACTTGCACAAGTTTTCATATACCCATTAGTCTATTTCCTATCCAGGTTATCCAACCGAAACAACTTTCGGTATCGGTCGGGCTGTTTATCTCAGGTCATAGCTAGATATCGCATTCAGTTATATTATGGATAACGGACAGAGGTTTCCTGTAAAGTTAAAAAAAGCTTTCGTCCAATATAATTGACTTGACCGAAACCGAGATTCGATTCGGTAGAATACCCTGTTCCTATCACTCTAATCTATATATTAATACGCTAAAAAAATGTCATACGAATGTACGGCCCCCTATTTTAGCCTAGTAAAACAAATTCAATTAACCCAAAATTTATACCATATGTTCGTATGAGTTTTTAGACACCGCCATTGTCAAAAAAAAAAATTAATTGCAATTATTTATTGTTTTAGATCGAATTAAAAGTTGTACCAACACACACACACTTTACACAGATAGGTGAGCAGAGCAAAGAAGTGTTTTTGTTTCTAAAAACAACAACAAAGGATAGCAATCAGTGCAGAGTGGAGTGAAGAGAGTGGCTCTCAGTGCGGCTATCCCTGTAAACTTTACACGTCCCCAAAGACACATTCGACGATTCGCCGCGTGCAGCAAGCCTCAAATGTGTTGAGTTTAAGCAGATTAACAGTTTCAGTGTAACTTGCTGGTCTCAAACTCGCTTTCAACTGACAAGAACATCTGCGGAGGTTTTGTTTTTTGTTTTAAGCAGATTTACAGTTTCTGGAAAAATTAGTTTTGGAGCAATTATTTATTACGAATTAAGGATTCGGTTACATAGTTAATATTTTTTTCGAAATTCGGTGTGATACAGAAGAGGTACATATGTTTATAAGGAAGCGTACCATTCGATTGCAAATTCACTAATCAAAATTAAATACACCGAGCACAATTGGAGACTGTGCTGTGAGCTTGAGGTCGAGTTGATATTAACTGAATCCCAAGGTAGAAATACATCGAATTTGTAGTTTTCTTGCCTTTGGTGGAGTCAGGCACTGTCACTACATTACAAAATCACGTCTTTGACGAAAAAAAACATTAAAAACTCTGAGTTTTTGGCAAAGGAATATTTATTTTACTTTCCTTGGGCTTATGAAAAACTTCATGAAAGCAGTGCAGATAAGACAATAAGCCATCCCCAAGCAACATTTCACAGACTGTCGGCTACAAAAAATAAAAAAATGCAATTTTGAGGGGCCAGACATTAAAAAATTTTACCAAATAAAAAAGTGTTTACCAAAACTTTAACAAAAGAACAAGGCAATGAAGGAACGCTGTTCATGGCTTTCTGGGTAGTATAAAAAAGACCAAACAAAGCCAAGTTAGTTAACAAAATGTTGGCTGACTGTTCAAAATTTGTATATACTATATTCAGATTTTCCAGGGCTTCAAGCCGGTTCAGATGCAATTCTGTTTGGACCAAAAAGAATAAAAATTTAAGTCTCTTTTTACATATATTTTAGAATAAAACACAATCAGATATTCATTTATTGATAAGTATTATTTTTATAAAAAGGTCGAATTTCAAACACTGGGCGAACGTAGTTTTAATGAAGGTACCATTTCCGATCGCATAAAGTTGATTTATTGTGTTATCTCTGCAAGCTTCTAATGAGCTGGAAACTGAGATAGAAACATTTAGTCTGATAGTTGGTATTACTAAGAAAGCCTTTTTTGTATTTTAATGAACTTACAGGAGTACAGCTCCTCCCTTACACTTTTTTAAAGGTTTTTTTAGATACATATATGCAGTTTAGTTTAACCAACCATTCCAAGTCCAACTACTGTACACGCTAACCCGGTAATAGTTCATAGTTGACTGGGTGAGTTTGTTGGTTTTTGTTATGAATCAGCTTGAGTAACCAACAAGTAGGAGTCTGGAATGTTTCCGGCAACCGTCATAGTCTAAGTTCAATTAATGCTTAGACTTTGCATATAGCCTCCTCCCATAGCTCCTCCATTGATTAGACAATTTTGATTGGTTTCGCCTATTACTTAATTCAAATGTACAGCTTTTGTTTATTGATGACTTTGCAAGCTTCTAGCTTTCAGTTAATTAAACAACGTGATTACCGCCTTTTTTTGTATTTAATTGAAGTTTATAAATTTATGTAGAATTCTGAAAATATGCCACGAAATTATCACTCAACTTGATGGCGTGAGGCGGAGATTTATGGTTCTTTAGATAACCAAATTTTCAAGACGTGTGTAAATTTGTTATCCTCGTTTATCTTGGGGCCATAATCAATGTGTGGCAGCTGCTAGTCAAGGTTACCACCTCTGGCAATGATGGCATCAAGATACATACATATGTGGGACGCCAGTAGAATTATACTTTCTCTTGTGGAGAATTTTTAAGAATTTTAGATTCAGGGGGGCTTTTAGAATATATCCTTTGGTCGTTTCTTCCTTATTCTGGAACTTACATGAAAATATATATTTCCCCTTGCTTAAGTCACCGATAGTAATAAAATATAACATCGATATTAAAGCAACATATCATACGAGAATTAGAGAAAGGCTGTGTCAATTTTTTGAGTACCCCAACAGGAAAATACTCCATAACTTTTGTATTAAGAAACAGATGTTCCTAAAAAATTCTTTATGTAAACCTAATTTTCATTGCGTAAATAGCTATCAAAATAAGATGGAGATAATCTAAACAAAAGTTGAGAGCATTTTTAGCTTTTTCGTTATAAAATTATTTGAAAACTTCCCAGGGAAGCTAATGCTTAACTTAGCAAGCAGCTTAACAAAGTGTTCTCTGTGAAATCTTTAAACATCAATTTTCTACTAGAGTTAAGGATATAAGAAATAGTTAAACATTTCCAAAGTATTTTTGGAAAATTTAAGACTAAATCGCTCAAAAAGCCCTGCAAAACAAAAAACCAAGGGCCAGATGAAAAATGCGAAAACCCAAAAAATTTCTTATTTCTCCACATTTGCTTTAAGCGAATTGTCAATTAAACTAAAATAAGTACAAAATTGCTAAATACAAGCGCAAACAATTTTTAATTCATGTAAGGTTTCCTAAATACTTACCAATCCATTAGGAACAAATATTTATAATTTAAGGCATTTTTTTTTCAAATTGAAAGAGTATTAGAGTCAGTGCCGGTTTTGAACCGAACCGGTTCGAACTCGCAATTCCGGCTTTTATTTTGCTATGAACCGAACCTTGAAAAACTAAACCTAAACCTGTTTCGAACCTAAAATTTCGGTTCGCATCAACAAAAATCAGAAACGAAAAATATGACCTACGGTTTAGCGAATTCTTCTGTTATCTAATCGGTTTTGGGCGACTGACTCTTACAATCGGTCAATAAAACATCTAGGAAACGTTCAGAATAATTTATACTTATCATAATATTGGTAGTATTTTTCATATGTACAAAATGGAATTTTACTTCACAGTAAATTATATTTTGATCCAAAAACTACCCAATTTCCATAGATCGAAAGCGATTTGTAGAACACATGAGATTAAATTGAATGCTAGTTAAATTTATTGTTTTTTATTAATATTGTGTAAAATATGGGCTGAACCAAGGTTTAAACCAAAACCTTCGTCCAAAAACCTTGAACCTCAAATTTTCGAACCTTAACCATTGGTAATTTTTGGTTCCATTCCATTGGGAATTCCGAAAAATTAAAATATTCTATAATGAATTTAGCTTTTTTCTAACTAAGCTAAAAAGCCTAAATTTTTAAGTCGAATTTGTTCCAAAAAGATCCTTTTTTTCTAGCGTGTTTGTTAGTTCAATGTAAGCAAAATTCTGATGTGTCAGTTCCAACCTTTTTTCACTACAAATTTCAATCATAAAGCATGACCACTTTAGAGGTCGGTAACAAATAGGCAACATTCCGCAGTGTGACCAGCATCGAAGGACTAAAATTATTTTAAACGATCGCTAATCTTCAAGTAAGTGATACTATTGAACAACTGTACAACCATGATATAACTATATAAGGTATGGCGGATAACTCACTGTGCTCTCAGTTCAGTACACATTATTTCAGTCTGGCTAAGCTTTTGCGTGATTTTTGTGTGCACAGGCTCACTTAGCAAAAGCTGTCAGTCCACATTTTTGAAAGTACGCCGTACCTTATGTAATTGTATCATGTGTACAACTGAGGAATTTGAGTCAGTTTGAAAAAGTACAAGTGAACATATTCAGTAAAATGAACATACTTTACCCAACACTAAATTGTTTGGAATTTAGGCATTCCAAATGTAAATATTTGTATATTATAATTTTATCCATAAGACCCCATAAACTATATATATTCTTGATCAGCTTTGTTCGTCTGTCTGTTTCTAAGCAAGCTAGTCTCTCAGTTTTGACGTTATTTTCGAAACCGACCTGATCGGATGACTCTATCTTTTAGCTTCCATAGGAACGATCGGTCAGAAAACTACTTTTAGTGAAAAAACTTTTTTGTTTTCAATGGAAATGTCTCCATACATCATATTTATTTGTTTTCAATAGTTTTTTATAAGTCTCCTAAGTTTGATGAATATCGGACAACTATACAGTATAGCTCCTTTAAAAAGGTTTTGTTTAAAAAAAGTTTTTTTGAAAAAAAATTTTTTTTTTTTGTTTTGTTTTCTCCCAAAATTTGTTATTTGTGTGTTTTTTATGTTTTCACATAATTCTACAATGTTTTATCAAAATCCGATGAATAAAACGTATAGCTCCCATACGAACGATCGGTCAGAAAATCTTGATTTCCCATTTTATTCATGGGAGATTTCTAGTACTTGATTGCATATGTATTTTGTAGACTTTGCTTTAATAAAAAAAAGAAACAAACTAAAAATATTTAAAAAAATACCAAGCATTTAAGTAAAAACTCAAAAATCTCTTAAATTTTAAAAAAAAAAAAAAAAATTTAAAAAAAATAAAAAAAATTTATTTTTAATTAAAAAAAAAAAAAAAAATTAAAATAAATAAAAATTATTTAAAAAAGAAATCCTGAAAATTCTCAGAAAATAACATTAATTTTAAACAATGATATTTTAGCTATCACAAACCAGTTGATACCTGATGTCACAATCTACAATGTATAATGATCGCTAGACAATTCAATTTATAAAAATTTTTTTTATGTTTCTCTAAGTATCAATATCGACCTTTCCCCTTGATCGATTTGACTGATTGAGTACTGTATCCAGATTGTTTGGTTTACCGTTAAAGCTCATCGTGTTTACACAATCAGCTGTTTAACGTGTAAGCGAAAGCTTAAACAAAGCTTTACGAGAAAGTTGGCACTGTGGAACTGGAACAGGTTTACAAAAAAGAAATGTCTGTTTAAAATGCCGCACAAAAATTGTTTACCATATTCCAGCTCTTCCGCAGGCATCTGTACGGAGTCAACATCAAAAGTTCTCGAGCGGCATAAAACATGATAAAGAGATCTTTATGACCCAAGATTAAGGGCTGGGTACAGTCACAGGTCCATAAAGAGCAATTTTTAATTTGGCAAACACAAACAATGAAAAATGCAGTGCAAACAAACTGAAAATTTAAACGTGCAAATAATTCAAAAGATGAAATGCCCAAGTGAGTGAATGCAAGTGCCAGTTTGTTTTCCCCCACGATCTCTCTCTTTCCCTCTCCCACGGGCTTGTGGGTATTGTAGTGAGGGGTGTGGGGAGAACGGAGCGCGGGGTTAACCACAAAATCGCTGTGCTTTTAATCAAAAGTTTAATAGATTGGCGTCGTCGTCGTCGTGTAGTTGTAGTGGTCGGTCGTGCTTGAGGAAATTGTTAAATGCCCGCAAAACACTTTCAACTTGCTCGGCGAGAGAGCTTTGACTGGGGCTTCGTGTGGTGGCGGCGCGTTTCGTTTTGTGATTTCAGTTTTGAAGATCACTTTGTGCGGAACGGAACTCGGACTCGAACTCGATCTGTTGCGTGTGATTAATTTGCGTACTTAATACATAAATAAATATAATTAAATAAATAAAGCTGTGCAATCAGATCGACGACTCGACCGCAAAAGGGGCAGAAGGAACATTCCCACTTGGCTTACCACCACCAACCAATCCGAACCCCAAGCCGAAGCCAATATCAATGTCAAGTGGCTGAGCTGAAATCCGGGGTCAGAATGTCTGATTAACGGCAAAACAAACAAAAGTCAAATAACAAATATAGCAAAACACGTTTTGTGTGTTTTTCACCGAAATTGTTGTCGATTTCTCGAGTTGAACACGCGCGACCGCCTCATCAGAAGCCCTCCCCGGGCCAAAAAAGGTATATAAATCAAGGCAATTGCTGCCACCAAATATGAGCATAACCCAGTGACTGGCCAGACTAGTTGCTGCATGTAATCCAAGCAGCCGTGACCATTTCCACTGGCATGGAGCGCTCTCAGAGCTACAGCAATTTCGAGGCCAGAGCGGCGGGCGCAGCGGAGGAGCAGCTGCCCAAACCTTATGCAGGCAGCATTGACAATCTGCCCGCCATGGAGGAGCACTTTCCCCCGCACAAACCATTGCGCAAGCGCAAGAAACTACAACGCCAGCCCACCGCCCTCGATGTTCAGGATGATGACGATCTGGAATCAGAGTGCGCCGCCTATGCTGGCGATCTAGAGGATGAGGTGCCGCCCCAGCAAGAAGCCCCTACTATCCGCACCCGTGCCCATACCCACGCCCTTGCCTTGCAGCGACACATCTCCTGTCGCAGCAGCAGCAGTGGCAGCTGTCTACGCCACGAGGAGTCATTTGATTCCTGCAGCACCGCCCCAGAACTAAGTCCACATGCTCAGCGCCAGCATCGCTTTAGCAGCCTACTCCTGCGCGACTCTTCCCTGTCCGTGCAATCGGACTCTAGTCGCTATTCCAGTGTGGACAGTTTGCTGGAGTCCCGCAAACCTGACCCCGAGGCCATACTCATTAATCTGGGCTTTGGACCGGTCGGATCCGAAGACATGCTCTCGCGCATTCCCAAACGTTTCCTCAAACCGTCCCAAGTGCCGGGCATCGATACGGAGGCTTTTGTTCAAAGACTGACGCTGGCCAGCTCCCTGGCTGATTCCAGTGTACTGGGCTATCGTGGACTCACCGGAAATCCAGATATGCCGCCCTCATCGATAGTTGCCAAAATAATGCAGCGCTTCGAGGTGAACAATCAGCGCAAAAAGTCCATGGGATCCATTGAGCATACGATTCGTTGAAGTTGTAGTTATTAAAGTTGGAGATTTGTTCAGTTTGTGATTGTATTCTTGTCCATTAGATGTTAGTTGTGCCGCGTACTTAGCAGTGTATTATTGTACCGCCTACCCAACCTATTGTTTCTATCCATTTATGTAAGCCCTTGTAGACTAAGCATTAAACACAAAACAACTGCATTTGAGAACTGAAACTATTTATACTTTTGTTTTGTTTTTAGTTTACGCGTGACTTTGACGCTAATGAGGTACAGAGTTGAATTACTAACTACGAAAGGGTCAAGGATGAAAGAGTAGGGTGCTGAGTCTACCTAGGAACAGCCAAAGAAAGCGGAAGTGTAATACGCTATTAATACTCTAACAATTTAACCAACTCTAACCAACCCTTTTACACGCGAGAAAGAAAGTCTCTCTTCCGCCAATAGCCAACAGAAAAGCTGATTCGGTACTTTTTATAACCAGTTCTACACAAAATTTTCAGGACGAACCACAACCTAATGATTTCCTTTTCGATTGACCTTAAAGCAGAGTTAAAATCCTTAACCCCTGGGGCCGAACTCAAAGGAATACAAGCAGGAACACTCCGCTCAGTGACTCTTCTTGTGTTCTCTGCTTCGTATTTTCGGTTGAGCAAAAAAAACAAATCATTCTGCCAATAACCTCTCACAGGAACACTTTTGAGCGAGCGCTCATTAAACAACTTTCTGCAAATGAGCAGAACACAATAAGTATCTGCGAAAAGTGTTTTTGTTTTGATTTGTGCGTATCAGAGAACTGCAACGAGCTGTTACGAGTAAACTCGCTCACCCTTGCTACAAATGCGATACAAGTAAACTTAACACTCGACGCTCGTTGAGCTCATGCACAAGCGAAAAAATGCAAAATCTCCCGAGTAAATGCGGATCATGATACAGCAACCAAGGTAGGGCGCTCCCTCTGTGCGCTCTCAGCTCAGTACTCAAAACAAGCAAGGTCCGGCGCTCCCAGGGTGCGCCCTCAGCAAAGTACTTAAAAAGTAAGCAAAACGTTTGTACTGAGGGCGCAGACGGAGAGCGCCGTACCTTGCTTGGTATACCATACTCAAAACGCTCTCGGCTCAGTCCGCAAAACGTTTGTGCGTTGCGGACTCTTGATGCAAAAGCAAAAGCTCAGTGTTTAAACAAATCTCACCGCCGTACCTTTATTAATTGAATCATGATCATTGTATTTGCAAGCCCGAGTATTGCCAACTACAATACTCACATTGATTCGTAGCTTCAGCTGCGAGTCGCCACAAGCCTTTGTAGCCGAAATCAGAAATCTGCTGCGAGCTTTTTCAAGCAAAGCTTGAACACGAGTAGGCACAGTCGACACAAAAACGACAACTTGTAAGAGAAAAAGAGTTAGCATGATAGCCCATATTTTGCGTTTGTATTTTCTCTTCTCTCTTTTCTTCTTGTGGCATGTTTTTGTTGTAAAGAATTTAAATCACAAAAATAGTTGCATAAAAGTCTTGTCGAGGTTCGTCCTCAACAAGCCAAGTGTTTTAGAGGCTTGCTCGCTTGGGGCTTGCCGCGGCCAAGGTATACTTAACAAGGCAGTCGCACTCGCTCTCTCGCATCTTAAATGTCAGTCTAAAACAGGGGCCGGCAGCTTGCTATCTGGCGTGCATACGAAAATTCTCAAAGCAGCGCTGCTCAAACACACATAGTATAAGCTGTACAAGCGCCGCTGCGTTGCTTGCTTTCCTACGCCGCGACGCAGTCGTTGCTACTGAAATTGAGAGCAATTTTTGAGCTGCTCTCACACACACCAATGCATTGCAATGCAAAAATGTAAATGTATTTTTTGTCTCCCTCTGGTCTATAACCTGCCTGTCCGGCCCCTGGGGCCCGAAGTCACTCGCCGATTCACCCCGAATGCTTGCCGAAGTCTAACATCACTGAGTGTCAGAGAGGGACAGACATAGTTCTCTGTACTCTCTTTTTGGCCAGGCCTGGTCTATAAACAACAGTTGTGGGCGGCGGACAAATTTTTTGCGTTCTGCTTGTTAGTTTAGTTTGACACAAGCGGTCTCTTATATAAGAGGCTGCGAGAAAGCTAGTGCGGCTACCTTCTTAAGTATACCTTGGCTGCGGCTGGCAAGCACCTTGTTGACACTCGTTCAGCGGCGAGCTTGATCTATTATTACTCGTGCTACTCAATGTGCTTGCGATCATTTCGAGTGTGTCGAACTAAGAGAGCGAGCACAAGAAAGCCTAGGGTTCCCCAAGAAGAGAGCCTCTCTGACGCTCTCTGACTCTCTCTAACACACACTGATACATTACTTCGGCAAGCATTCGGTGTGAATTTCCGAGTGTGTTCGGCCCACCGGGGCATGGCTGGGGAACACTGGCCTAGTAAATGCAAGCAAAGTTCGAAGCGCTCCAAATTATGTATCTGAAATAAACCAAGCTTAAGAGCGTTTTTGGAATAAACACATATTTGAGGATATTTAGTGCTCTCTAAGCAGGGGCTCGTAAAAAGCACTTTTGTCTTAGGATTTTTGGAGTTGAAGTAGGCAGGTAATCGAAAATTTAGTTTGGTTTAGATGGTTTCCTTAAAGTCCCTAGAAAAGTAACTTTTAAGTGTCTTTTATAAGGTTTTTATATGCTTCATTGATAGGGTGAAAGCGCTTATATCTGAGTCTTTTTTTTTGCTCCCTCTTTTCGTTGCGTCCGTTATCAAACTGTTTTTTGCTGACACGCTGAAAGTGTTGAAAATTATTTGCGAGATCTGACCTAGGACCCTAGGGTCCGAACAAATTCGCTAAATGCTTGCCGAAAACATACATCACTGAGTATCTCAGAGGGACAGCCGCATTTTCCGTCCTCCTTTTTGGGGAACACAGTTTTTACTTAAAATAATTGTCGACACTGGAAATTGAAGTGGTTAGAGGGAGAGGGACATTGTCAGAAAAAAACTTAGAGAGCGAAAATTACAGCGAACAGCCGACTAATTTTTCAGTAATAAGCAGAGCTAGCAAATAACAATTGTGCACATAACAATTTTCGTTGTCTAAAAATAACAGTTATTTGCGGACCCTTTGAGCAAAGAGTCAGAGATGAGCCGTTCTCATCGGCTCTTGAACATTTCGCTCTTTGCTCAGCGAATAACCAATAATTTTAATTCCCTTTTGCTCTGTTCACTCGCTGACCGAATGGATGCGAGCGAAAATTTAAAAGTCATTTGCGTTTGTGTGTATGTATGTGAGAGCGAGGTGTCTGTTTGGGCTTGTGACTTTTCGCTCATCTGCTGACTCTTAATGTGAGAGCGCTCATTCGGATCGCTCTCTATAAATTGTTATTGAACGAGCAAAACGAGAACAGGTCAGCTGAGAACAGTCAACTGAAAACAAAAACAAAGAGAAACGAAGTGCTCTGCTCTGAGCGAGAGCAAGCGTGCATGGGTTTTTTTCG
This sequence comes from Lordiphosa collinella, assembly GCA_018904265.1. Classification (NCBI taxonomy): domain Eukaryota; kingdom Metazoa; phylum Arthropoda; class Insecta; order Diptera; family Drosophilidae; genus Lordiphosa; species Lordiphosa collinella. The sequence continues at coordinate 292,710 of JAEIFV010000223.1, forward strand.
GTTTTGTTATTGAGCAGACCGCAAAGGGAAAAACGATCAATTGTTATTTAAGAGCTCTGGTAATTTTCTCTGGTAAATTTTATTGCTTTATAGTTCGACATCGGTCAACTACCAAAGAACACTGCTAAAAAATGACTATAATGTTTTGATGAAAAAACAATACCAAAATTTACACATATTTGATTCTCTACTTTCTACACGATTTTCCAACTGTTTAAATTGAGGGTATTCACTGGCCCTCGTAAAATGTCAAAGTTTACGAAGCAACAACAAATCACATAAGAAAAAGTGAACACATTTAACATGCCTTAAGGTATGTTAAAAAAATTAGTCGTAAATGTGAAAAGAGTAATGTTTAAAGTGTTGTAAAATTTTTCAAAGAATCGGTTAAAAGTACATAGTACCGAGCTATTTTAAAAATGAAATCTGGAAGACAATTCAAAGCGCTGGAAAAATGTTATGAAGCCAAGCGTTTCCGTAAGGCCCAGTGCCCCATTGTGGTTCGGCTGAACTGCACGCTGATGTTGAAGGGACGCAACAATGGCAAAAAGCTGAGTTCCTGTCCTGTCATGGTGGATGTGTAACTCTTGCGTCACGTTAACCAGGCCATCTGGGTGTTGTGCACTGGAGCACATGGGTCTGCTTCAGGAACACCAAAATCATTTCCGAGTGCTTGACTGATCAATGCAGCAAAAGGATCCTCCAACTCGCACGTCATCTATTCGAAAACAAGAAGAAGAAACCATAACAATTCTACTGACATGTTTACAAGAAATTTAAAATAGGTCAATTTAACAATTCCGAATTTTAACTGGATGTCGTAAACACCCAAGAACATAAAAAAATACCATAAATAAAACTCTGTTTGTAACAAGACCTAAAAAGTCGCCCGCACCTACTCCAAATTTCCTTATTGATGCAGCTATTTTGCATACTATTTCTTAAAGGGCCAAGTCAATTTTTCGCTAATTCAAAGGCTGCCTTTACTGAAAATTGTTCGGCCGAAGTTACGGCCGGTTTTTACAATAAAAAGTAAGCTCTGAAAATTACTACACTGAATCACAAGGGGACGCTCAATAGCTCGTGTGTGGTAAATTTACGCTTTACCATTTTATGGAATCTAGTGAATACCCTAAATGTTAATTTGATTAATTTTAACATTACAATTTGTTGCTCAACCAACACATTCACATATTTCCTGTCCTCTTTTCTTGGGGTAATCAGAAGTAAAGCTCATTACTTTTCTTACGGCTTTTGTTTTCATTATCAATCATTGTAATGATTCGTCAGTCACTGTAAATCGATTTAAAATATCTACCTAATCATTTTGCCTATTTGCTAAACAGAAAAGTAATCGATACTGTTTTTCTTCCAGTCGGTACGATACTACGCATTTACCATAATTTACAAAGCATTTTCTTAGCCTTGTTAAAGCAAGCTTGCAGTACGATATCTTTATGCATACACTGTACATGTGTAGACGAGGTGAGGGCTTTCACGGTTTTGGGGTTTTTTCTGTACTTTTCTTTGCCTTGTTTGTGAATTAATTTGGCAAATACTTGTAGTCTACCCGGCGATAGGTGCAGAGAGTCATGTGCCGCATTTATGATTTTACTTAGGAAATTTATCTATTAGATACTCACACACCCACACACACGCACAAGTCAACAAGTCTACTCGTTTTACCTTATAATTGGGTAGGTCTTGGCCTGAAGGCGTTACAAAGGTGCGCAACTGCTATCAGTTATCAGCCGCTGCCATGTGACGTTATTTTTGTTTGGAAATTGGAAAGGTGAGTGGGGTCAACCAATAGCTACTTTTAGTAGCTAGTGCCCAGCTATTTACATGTCAAGTACTCGTGATAGTTACAGGATCTCAGCTCAGATCTGATTGGAATGTGGGCAATTAAAAGCAATTGAAATCAATAAAAGATGCAGCAGAGTTCCCAATGTAATCCCTCGACTGGGGTAATAGTTGGCAGTTTTGTTGGTTCTTCTCATGTTCTCAGCTCCGGCTACGATGTTATATTTTTGTGTTTTGTACAAAAGACGCCAAGTCATGGGCTATTAATAAACCTTTTCTCAGAAAATTGACATTCGATAACAATGCACATATGTAGATATGTGTGCGAGTGTTTGTATGAAGATACGTACATATTTTGCCTCAATGTTAGGGCTTTGAAAAAGGGGTATATGTCAATATGTATTTACAAAATATCGCAAATGAATTTATTTGCCATCTTACAGTTAGGGCACAATGTGTGCAATCTTTTAGCTGTTTTACGTAGTTATTAGCGACAGTTTGTGACGTCTGTCATGTGTACACACATAGTTATCTATAAGTATTGTTCAAATATCCAATTTTAAAATTAATAAGAAAAGATAAAAGAGCGCTGCTTGGGGAAGCCTGAACTGTAGTTTTTCTCATTATCTTTAATTTGTGAGTGTTTTTTTTTCGTTGCCGCTCCCGCAGAGAACAATAAAGGGACATCTAAAATCCTTTCTGTGCTTTTTATCCGATATTTCTACTCAGTACCAAAGGTGTATTAAGTTTGTGTAAAAGTATGTAACAGGCAGAAGGAAGCATCTCCGAACCTCATGCCCGGGATTCCGGGCCCGGGGGGTTTTCTTATGTTGTACATAGTTTATTAAAGTTTTCGCCAAAAATCCGGGCTACGGGCCCCTCTCAGAAGTCCGGCCCGGTGGGATTACTTGTTTTTGTATATATATGGCAGGTGTAGAATAGGTTTTTAACTATATTTCATACCTCTAGGTAATTTGGGTGACCCTCTGCAAACAATTTTTGTTGTATTTCATAAAGAAGGCGCGTTTAATGGCGGTTAGAGGGAGGCGAACATCGTCAACAAACTCCAAGAGAGAGTTTGATTCAAAATTGGTCCAAAAACCGCGAAATTTGCTAAATTATACCATTCATCCGATTCCGACGAGGCATTGCGGAATGGTTGGACGCTTGCCTGCAAAGGTTTCTAAGTTGAATAAATAGGCGAAAAATGGTCCAAAAACCGAGAAATTCGCTGAACTATTCCGATCATCCGATTGCGAATAAACTTTGAGGTATGGTTGGATGCTTACCGGCGATGGTTTCTAAGTTCCAAAAACCGCGAAATTATCAAATGATCATATACACCCAGCGACAAAAAAAGCCTCACTCTGCCATTTCATAAATTTTTGCCTTCACTCGTCAGAGGACCCCTCAAATGTTTTTCTATTCGCATATTTTTTTTTTTTTTTGGTGTCAATTAATCAATTTTTAACAAAATGTCATACGGCTTTTATTCATATTTCTAAAATTAAACTTTTCAAACGATATTTTAGAAATTAGACCAGTTGCAAGAAAAAAATAAAGAATAATAAAATAAAGTTGTTTTTCATACAAATCAAATTTGTTTCCAATGATTTACACTATTTACTACAAACAAATGACAAAAACAATTTCATTCGATAGGTTTTCTTTAAATTAAAAATTATTTAATATTTTGTGGTTTCACCCTTGACTTTAATTACACATTTGACCCTGTTGGGCATTGAATCGTATAAAGCCGTCAGATATTCCTCAGTTATATCCTCAAACCATACTTTTTCTATGGTTTGCTTTAATTCGACCATAGTTTTTGGCTTCCGCTTTCCTGTTTTCGAGCTCATTAGATCCCTGACATTTTCTATGCGATTCAGCTCAGGACTGTTACCTGGCCAATCTAAGGTCTTAATACCCAATTCCTCCTTCAGAATGGGTGTCTGTCGTTTGAGAATGGTCAAAAGTAATTAAAAAAAGTTATAGAACCAACATAGAGTCAAAGAATCACTTACAGAGCGAGCCCGATGACAATGTGCAGAATCGTCCTGAAAGATGGGTTCTTGTTCCCTCTCAGAAATGGATTCAATACTGGGCACAAGACCACCGAGAATAATTTCTTCATACTTTTTTGCATTCACCATTCCCTGAAGCATTAAAAGCGATTCAGTTTTATATTTGGATATGCATCCCCATATCATAATATAAGGCGAATGCTTTACAGTGGCAATGCAGCAGTTTTCTGAATATCGTTCCCCTGTTCTACGTCGAACTGGGCGGGACCCATCGGGTCAAATGAGGTTGAATTTGGATTCATCCGAGAATATGATTCGTGACCACTCAGATTCACCCCAATTTTGTTTATCCCTCAACCAATTTAAGCGAGCATTCTTCATTCGAAGATTTAGAAGTGGCTTTTTGGCAGGTATCCTTGCCATTAACCCCATCTCGTTTAGCCGACGCTGAATTGTTCGAGCCGAAATGTCTCTTGAATATCGTTGCTGTACTTCAGACGCTATTTCAACAGCATTTTTAAATCGATCTTGGAGGCTCGTTCTCATAATAACTCGATCTTCCCTTATATTTGTGCATTTTTTTCTCCCTGATCCTTTCTTCCGCTCCAATTCTCCAGTCTCACGAATTTTTTTCAAAAATCGTCTCACCGAGCTTTCATTAAAGTTAGTTTTATCCGCTATTTTACGAATTGACACATTTTGTTCACCCAATGCAATAATTTTTGCTTTTTCAGCCAGGGTCAGTTGTTTTCCTTTAGCCATAGTTTCGAAAGAGCTCTAAAAAAAAGTTCAGCAAAATGTGCCTTTTGCAAAATGCAAAAATGGGGCTCCGGGCCCCTCTCAGAAGTCCGGGCCCGGGAGAAAACCCCGTCCCGTCGTCGTCGTTTATCTCCAAAAACTGTCAATTTTTTTATTGGGGGAACGCAACTACTTTTTAATATTTTTATATATTATCGGATTTAGTTTACTAATTTATTTCAAATAATTCAAATGTTATCATGCTGAATAGTTTATAATGTGGATGGGCAGAGACCAATGTGCGCACTTTTGAACGAAAGAGCGGCACAATTTACCTGTACCTAACTTTCATACATACTATGTTCATTAGGCAATTCTTTCTATTGGCGACCCAGATCCATATCAAGTTCAATGTAATAAGCGATACCGAACCCCCAAAAGAACAATAAGCCATCACAAATATAACAAATTAATCTAATTTAAACTAAGCATAGCAAAAAATAAACTAAACACCCACGCCGAAGACGGCCAAAGCGAATTTGCAAAGCAAAAACAAAAGAAGTAGACAGCCAGCATATCACACAATCAGATGCCCATGCAGATGCAGAAAATGAAAATGTGTGTCACTGTTGAGTGGGGTACAAGAATGCATTTTTAATTAGTGAAATTTAGCGTAGGCGTTTAATTTATTACATTATCGGTGGCCCAAAGACCATGAATTTTGGCAATATTTATAATTTGGTTTGAACCAAATCATTCTTAATATAGAAAAGTGAGTTGTAGAATAATTTCAGCTTGAAAGGTTTGTTTTGTAGCCCAACATAAATTCCAAAAACCGTTGGTGGTTAACATCTTGAAAGAGATGAGAGAAGCGTGTCGTGAGAGTTTTCCTTACAACGAGTCATGATACATCTCTAAGGTAGGGTAAAGCTCACTGTGCGCTCACAACTCAGTTCGTAAAACGTTTAGTATCTTGCGAACTCTTGGTGCAAAAGCAAAAGCTCAGTAGGTAAAGTCCGCCGATTGCCATAGGTATGGTATAGTTATAGTATAGTTGTATGAAGCAATTATTTAACAGTATAGCATTTGAGGATGAAAAGCTTTAAGCTTTAATGCATTGAAACTCTGTTAAATAAATTTTCTTTCAGTCTGTACTTGAACTGAGCTTTTTAAATATAAGCAATTGCGTGAGTAAAGGCTTTGATAATTGCCCATCTCTAGCTAAGCAACGGTCACACAGCTCCAGCCAATACGGTCTCACCATGGCGTCTACCGTGCAATGGTCACACAGTCTGGCTACAGTTTGTCAACAACAACGAAATGGCTTAGTTTGTTTTTTATGTTTGCTTTAACTGGGCCCGTTTGTTCGTCCCTCATGTACTTAACTTACACATGTTAATTTGTCGCGTTATTGCTGTCTCTGTCTTAGTATTTTTATTGCCAACAAACTGAATTTAATTTCGTGCAAAATGGAATTGTTTTTGTTCAAAGTCGCATTCAACGCCCCTGGCGCTCAACAGGAGAGTATCAAGGACTTGACAAGATGTCTGTCTGGACCACAACAAACTCTGCTGGCATAGATTCGCCCACTCCCAAGACGCTCAGCAGCACTCTGCTCCAGACTCAACGTTTGAGCGGAGGTGGCGGCACTTTCAACTCGAATACCTCATCCTCCACGTTTCCAAATCCTGGCTCAAACACCGCTACCGCTCAACATTTCCAGCACGTAGTGGCCGCCGCCGTTGCAGCAGCTACATCCGTGGCCACCGGCCATCCACATCAACACTATTTCAACTGTGGACACACCACCAGCAGCAGCAGTCCGGGCAGCAGTAATAACAGTGGCTTCAAACGCAACTCTCTGGTGCAATACCCGCCACCACCGTCCTCTGTCACAGGCCAGAGTCTTCCAAAGGTAAGTACCCATTGAGTATATAATTTCATCTTCCCTCTCACATTTCACCCCCCTCCCACCCACAAACTGTGTAATGGAAGAACACGCTGCGCTGACGCGTTGGCAATCAATCGAATCGAACCGAACAAGGCGCAGAACGGGAGGCTTGTGATGCTCGGCCTCAGTTTCAAGTCGAACCAGATCCCGCACACTCGGTCAGCTTTGTGTTTCGGGCGAGAGTGTGTGAGTGCGTGTACCTGCTAGGCCGATCTCTAGCCATGACATCATGGCGATTCATTGTAGGTGGTAGTGTATTTACTTAATATTATCGTTTGTTTGCAAACGATTCAAATTTGAGGCCTCGCTCCTTGTAGTTATTTGGTAAGACAATCCCTAAAAACCATCGGCGCACACACCTTCTGTTTTGCTGTTGCGCTTATCGCGAGTTAACGTATTTTTATACAGTTAATGTATTGTTTATGTTTGTTTGTATTCTGTTCGAACAGCGGAAGTCAGAAGCAGCAGAAAAATCACGATAACAGAGTCAAGTTCTGGTAAATACCCAAGCCCAGCTGGTACAGAGAATCACTTTCGTCGACTTTCTTAAATCAAGCGGGTTTTTTGGGTAATTATTTGGAAGAACGGCCGTTTTCAGATAATGACCAAAATTGAAAACTGCAAATCTCTGAAATTAAGCAATAGGATTGGGGCGAAGGTTCGATTGGCAGACCGATTCTAGGAAACCCTTTACCTGGGGTAAAGGCATCTTAGATCAGTTTATGGCATTTTAAGAAAAATTAAGCAAATATTTTAAAATTTGTTATGGCTAATTTGTACCACGTCAATGAAAGGTTTTTGTTGAGTTGAATCTTAATGGTCGACAGTATTCTTCTTAATCATGAATGATTCTATATAACTTTTTGAAGTTGCTTTCAAATTTACTTCTGCTAAATGGGGGATGGAAATTAGGCCACGTGAATTTAGGCCGCGCGGTCTAATTTCATTTTGAAAACGCGGCCTAAATTCATTTTTTAGAATGAATTTAAACCGCGCGGCCTAGTTTCATTTTGAAATCGCGACCTTAATTCATTTTGAACAAGAAAGAAAGTCGGCCAAGCCCGACTATAACATACTCAGTACCTGTGAAGTGCTGCCTATAATTATTTGTTTTCCTTATTTGATAAGTTCCTTGCTGTGAACATATCAAATACCATTTTGGTCTTTCGGTCTTCGAATAACTCACACTTTGGGACCGCTTGACGATAAAAAAAATTGCATCTTGTGCTTCAAAACAACAAAAATATCGAAAATGGCATGTTTTTTTTTGGCAAAAACGGCTAAACTACTAGGAATTCGGTCATTCTTTCTTCAGCAAATTTTTCCCAAACAGCAACTTGAACAACCTTTTGGTACATGCCAGCTTTCTACGAACACTCCTTCATACCGTTTCTAGGTATCAAAAAAGTATCTTTACGATGTGATGGGGCCAAGTCCTTTGGAGATATTTTTTAGTTTCGGTATGTTCTTCAAAACTAGCGGAGTGCGAAGGTGTAACCAGAAAATGACCTTAAAAAAGTTGCACTGTTTTATTTTAGATTGTGCAAATAGGTCAATGCATCTCAAAAAGTAGATCTTAAGTTACGTCAAAGTACATAAAAACGCATTCTCCCCTGCTGAAACAATACTTTGACTTTCTTTTGCTAGTAAATGTATTGAAACAAATATCTTAGAACATAAAACCACAATTTAAATTCATTTTTGAACCGAACCTTTCGGCTCCCGCCCCCGCAATTTGGAAAAAAGTCATATATCGGTGTTTTTGATAGAAGGTTTGACCTTCTGACATATTTGAAATAGTTATTTATCGATCCGCCAAAAGAATGGTAAAGATTGGATGAACGGTTGTCGAGTTATAAGGAAGACAAACAATTATGGGCAGCACCGGTCGCAATGGTGATGGGCTGCACTTCACAGGTACAGAGTATGTTATAGTCGGGCTTGACCGACTTTCTTTCTTGTTTTAATTGCGGATTGACAGTTGAGAGTTGATAGTTGCGGTTGAGAATGCTGCAGATAGCCTTTGGAAATCAGACTCTGTCTTCAACATCACGTCAAGCAAGTCAAAGAAATGGTGCTTGCAAATAGTCGATTGACTATTACATTTGGATCGGTGCAGGCTATTTGTAAGTGACGAATTATGCTTGAATAGAGTCCAGTCTCGAATGGTCCAAAAAATACTCAATTGAGCATTTCGCCCAAAATTTAACAAATATCGTTCCTAAACCTGCTTATTCACCTGATTGGGCTCCGTGTGACTTCTGGCTATTCAGCAAACTCAAGAGACCGCTCCGGGGACACTGTTTTGACTCGATTGAGATGATAAAAGCAAAATCGCAAAGGCTCTAAAGGACATTCCGAAAGAAGAATGTACCGGAAATTTTGTTGTCAGAAGTGTATTCGAGCGTAGGGGTATTTTTTTGAAGGGGATGAAATAGATTTAGATAAATTGGCAAGATTTTGAAAATATAAGATAATTCACCTTTCAATTTGGTCACAGTAGTATATATTCTTTATCACCATAACGAGCTGAATCGATTGAGTTTTGTACGTCCGACTGTCTGTTTCTACGCAAACTAGTCCCCCAAATTTGAAGCTAGCGGAAATTTCGCACAGAGTCATCTTTTAGCTGCACCTTTCTAATATGTCGGAACCGCGCGGATCGGATGACTACTTCTTTTAGCTGCCATAGGAACGATCGGTTTTAAGTGTATTAAGACTTCGGCACATCTCCCCATAAGGACCGAACTGGCCATTGCATAACATCGATCTTCTTGGATATAAACCAGAGGCAGGCAAAAAATACATTTACATTTTTGCATTGGTGTGTGTGAGAGCAGCACATAAGTTGCTCTCAATTTCAGTAGCAACGACTGCGTCGCGGCGTAGGAAAGCAAGCAACGCAGCGGCGCTTGTGCAGCTTATACTATGTGTGTCGGAGCAGCGCTGCTTTGAGATTTTTCGTATGCAAAATGTAACTCCCAAACCTATAAAAAAAAGTATTATCAAGGCGGTTCTGCTTTCCAGCATTTACTACAAATCATAGTAATCATTGACATGTTGCTGTCCTTTTGACTAAACTCGAGACACAAACTATACACTCTGGCCGTACAATGCCTTCTTCGCTGCTAGGCCTCCTACTTTCCCTGATCTTTCTGCAGAACATCCATTTGTCCTGTAACATCATTCTCTCATCAAGCAACGTTACCGCAAAGGATATCAACCATGTCACTGTCGTGTCGATCCGGACAGCACACCACGTTCATTATCCGGGTGATAATCATTTTTGCAGCGGCACCCTTGTCGGATTGGGCTGGGTGTTAACCTCGGCACATTGCGTCAGCGTCGAGCTACGCAGTACTCAGAAAAGGAAAACGAGAGATAATCTTGTGGTGGTGGTGGGCGTAGTTGATCGCCTGTCGAAGCCCCCAGAATCGAATCGGTTGTCCGTGCGGCGTATCTATGTACATAAGAAATATGATGGCGGCTACTCTCACGATGTGGCCATGATAAGGCTGGAAAAATCTTTGACAGTTAGTCAATATCACTATCGAGTGATTCTACCCTCTAACAATCCTGAGGAGCTAGAGCTGTGCTATACCATGGGCTGGGGGCGAATGTATCCGGTAAGCGGTATTTAGGGGACACAAGAACAACAAACTGATCTTTCCCCAATCTTTCTCAGAGCGGTCCGTATGCCAATGAACTGCTGGTTCTGCAGATACAGGCCATAAAGGAATCCAAATGTTTAGCGAAATACAAAAGCTACCATCGGACTAGCAATATCTGTGGAGTCAGCTACGATGGTTACGGCTCGGTGTGTCAGGGTGATCTGGGCAGTCCGCTGTTCTGTAATAATACTTTGTACGGGTTGACGGGTAAAGTGTACGAACATATTTGCGAGGAGTATGGTCCCATGGTGTTCACCAGTGTGTACAATCATTTGGACTATATAATGGAAACAATGAAAACAGGAGGCGGCACTGGCTGCAGCCTGGCCTTGACCCTGACCCTGACCTTGGTTATTGTCATAATCGATAACGTTGTTGGTAATTGAATCAAGTTCTGGGGCACAACCCAGAGGGGCGTGCCAACAAATTGTCATCATTTCATTTCCCCATTGAGCAGCCAGCTGACAGGTGATGGGGAGAGGGGGATCGGCCGGATTGATCGTTAAGCGATCGTTCAATTAAAATAGTGTTTTTTGGGTCTCTTTCTCTCTCTGTCTCTCTACTTTTCTCTGCCTTTTTCATTGATTGCTTTCATTCAAATGGCATTAGTAATGCGATTGCCATTGTTGTTGTTGTTTTTGTCATCGCAGGCCGCCGTTGAATTGATTGTCGAATTTGAATACCGCACCGTCGTCGACGCTGGCGTCCGTATCAGTTAGTTGCTAACTTGCTGTCGTCGTCGCCCCACGTTACCAAGAAGCACGCCAAGAAAATGTTTTTGAATTAACAGAATTACTTTTCAGTTTCTTGCGCGGCACGGAAGTGATTCGGAAACGGCCTCGGCAGCGGTGATTCGGTTTTTGGGAACTTAACTACCATCGATCCAACGTTCCCAGAGTGACACATGTGTAGTTAATAATTTCGATCAAGCCATAAAATGTTTATAAATAAAAAGTAAATAATTTAAAAACAAACACACACACCGCGAGAGAGGAACCCAAGAAAGCGAAGAGAACGCTGTAGAAAGAGGCGCAGATGTGGAAGAAAGACAGTGAAAATATTTTCCTAGTATCGATGTGAGTGTGTGCGTGTGTGGGTGTGTGTGTGTTATTGCTGATCAATTGTCATGTGCACCTAAAGAACTACAAAAGCCACCCAACAACACAACAACAGCCTCATCCGTCGGAATCAACATCGAACATCAATGGGAAGCGCAAAATCAACCAAGTGAAACGGCAAATTTATAGCACGAACTTTCATAGAAGCTGGGAGAGAGATTGAGAGAGAGATCACAAATAATCAAGTACAGTTCAGCTGATTGCTCATCCTCATCCTCCGCATCTTCATTATCATGCTTAGACTCTGAGAGGCAGAGATTTGAGGCATTTTTATAGAATTTGGCAAGGTGCATAAATTAATTAATTTGCACATGCGTCCGCTTAACCACGAGGTGCCGGTGCCGTTGTCGTTGCCTTTGAAACCGCCGCGACGCAAGCAACAGCAGCAACAGAGAGAGCAACTGCTGCAGCAGCAACAGCAGCCGGGGCAGCAGGCCGAGCAGGAACAGCTACTGCCGCCCGCCAGCGAAATGTACTCAAGTCTACGCTACGCTCGCACCAATCTCAGCCACAGCAGCCTCTTGCTGAACCAACAGCAAACCTCTTTCGATGGCAGCGTCCGTGCACCCACCGAGCGTACAGAGAGCAGCGAGACTCTCGATGTGCAGCCTTTAAACAGGGCCCGCCATCCACCAACACGCGGGGGGCCCTCGGCCCTGGCCAGTGCATTGCATGCCACCGCCAAGCTGGCAGCCAGTGTAGATGCTTATACGGCAGCAGCCACTGCTGCCGCCTCTAGCCATTACGCCTCCTCCGCCGCTGCCGGCGACTATAGCCTGTGTGATTCGTGTCGCCCGTTGCGCTTCCACAGCCACGGCCACAGTCGCAGCAATCTCAGTCGACCCGTCCACTCGGGCCCGAACAGCAGCTACATCGGTTCGACGCGTTATCTGAACAACACTCATAATTTCCATTCGAATTCACCGCACGCGGGTTCGAGACGCTTCACCGCGCAGCCAGCACCGCCGCTGCCGCCGCCTTCCATAGCACAGTCATCATTGTCGCCTGGTGTTGGATATCCTCCATATCATTTCCGCACCTATCAACAACATCAACTATCCCGATTTCAGCCACGCCACAATCGCACCGGCAGCAGCAGCATGTCGCAGTCCGGCGAGGATCTACACTCACCCACCTACTTGTCCTGGCGCAAGTTGCAGCTCAGCCGGGCCAAATTGAAGGCATCCAGCAAGACGTCCGCCCTGCTTTCGGGATTTGCCATGGTAAGCAATAGTTTAGTTTATTTCTGTAGAACAGAACTGATTTGAATTGAAATTTTTGTGTGACACAGAGACCATGGATAGCAAAATTTCAAAGGGACTGCCAACGATCTGAATCTAATAATGTGTTAGAGCAGAGAATGCATAACCATGGACAGAAATAGCTTTGAATTTGTCTAAAGAAACTGCGAATTAAATGCATTTTAAATCCAATCTAATAAGGTTTTACAAGAAAATACTGAGAAGATTTGTTGAAATCTGTTTTCGTTTTCCTTGATATTTTTCAAAATTAAACAAACATAAATTTAGTGCAAAAACATGAATTTTATACCCTAGCACCAAAGGTACAAAAAGGGTATATTACGTTTTGCAAACGTATGTTACAGGCCAATCAAAACATCTGGTCTGGTTGTTTCAAAATGAGTTACTCACTAAAGTAGCTAAAAACGTCAACATTTTCTTATTTAGTTGCTCTTTTTTGTTCAGTTGCTTGTTCTCTATTTTTCTTTTTATGAGCATTTGCTCACTCGCCTACTCGGTGGTTGAATTTGATGTTATTGAGAGAACAACTAAACAACAAAGACTGAGACAAGTGAGCAAAGAGCAAAACTACTCAAATTACTCTCTTTGATTCAGTGACGTTTTCGGATGTTCCTATTTTCCCAAATCCAGATGGATTTACTAAATTTGCTTGGCTTTAGCGCAAAAAGTTCATTTTCTTTAAAACCTTGAGCAGAATTTAAAACTAATAAAAATTCTTAGCAGCACCACCAATTCAATTTAATTCCAAATGCAAGAGAAGATTGCATGCGTACTGTTTTGAAAGCCTTAATGGGTTTCTGGGAGTAAGCAACTGAACAAAAAAGAACTAAAGACCAAAGTGAGTAAAGTAACAACTGAACATACAGCCATGCTCCGGCTTTCACTTAATTTTGCGATTTGCGATTTAAGCCAATTCGTACGATTTCGCCAGTTTTTATTATCGATAATGTTCCATTTCCAAATTGTTTTGCTTCACTTCACATAACAAAAACAGCTGAGGAGCGCCTATCGATAGTCATACATCGATATATACCCTGGGCCAAATCGCAAATTGTTGTTATTGTGAGCAGTTTAACTACTAGCTCAACTTCGTGTCTCTATTAAAAAATTGTTAAAATATACTCATAATGCAAAATGAGTAGGAGACTCCGTAAGAATATTCTTAAAATGTTAAAGAACTAAATAAAAATAGTTCCGTGGGGTGTCTGTTTGTGCATCAATCTATAATTTTCATTTACTTTTCATTTCACGGACTCGGATGTCGCCGGTTTAAAAACGTCAAAACTTTGCGATTTACGAATGTCGGAGCACCAACTTTTACGATTTGGCGATCAAATCGCAAAGTTTTTGCGAAAACATGGCTGATAGTCAGGCATATTCTCAATTTCACTTCCACCACAACTTTTCGAAAGTGGAATTGATTCGTGTTCTTGCAACCCCGAAACGTAAAAATTATTCAGCTTTAAAAGTTATGAATGTTGATCGGTGGAAGGACAAGAAATTGTTAAATCGTACAGTTGCTAGATGTATATAAAGAGAATTTTCCTTAATTTTTCGATGAATTTAGTAATTGTTAAAGTATTTTGATTTGCGTTTAAGTCTTTAATTGAGTTAAACAGAGGTTTTTTTTTTGTTTGATATGTCGAAATTTAGGAGTGCCAGCAAAAACGAAAAATGAATCGTAAAAGTGTCAGACTCTCTCATTTCCGACTGCTCCATTTTCGTGGGAGTAAGAATTGCCTCTTGGGGATTCTTTGTGGGGACGTGTGGATAGTAGCCAGAATAGGAAGATGATCTGAGGATAGTTCGTACTCCTCCTTCACAGTAAGTTGGGCGGCTTGAAACCCTTTGTATATGAAAAAGTCAATAGCAGAGGGTGTGCTTCGTCGGTTAGAGGGGTAGTAGGTCGGACGACCAGTAGCCAGAACCTGGGCGGAGGAGTCCGTGATGGCATTAAAGAGCGCTGTACCACGGCTTTCTGCTCTAAAGTTGCCCCATAATCGATGTTTGGCGTTAAAGTCACCTCCTACAATAAACTTCTGTCCAAGTTGGTCCAGGAGTCTGTCAAAATCAGCTTGCGTCCATGGAATTCGTAGTGCTGTGGTGTTGGTAGTGAACAAGCCCCTGCTTCACTAGAACCGCCGCTCCTCTTGAATTTCCACTAGGGTGGTTAGCTCGGTACATTGTGTATCCTTCACCAGAGGTCTGCCAAAACAAAAAAGAAAGCGGAATTGCGTTCGAAATCTTTTCAAGAAGTAGTGCAATTGAAAAACACGACTGAGTTACTCACTTTCTTCGCCCACTAAAAAGTGAGCAACCGAGTTTTTGATCACAATATCGAGCAGTTTTCCCTACAATACTATAACGTGTACCCAAATATTTTTAATAAGTATCAAAAGTCAAGTTCATTTAGCAATGAAAGTATAAACTAAAAGATCATACAATTGTTGCAACATTTAAGATTTACATTCATATTAATGATGAATACATTTTCATACATTTTATCACTCAAAAACAAATCACATTTCTGACATTTTTATACTCTGTACCGAAGGTACATAGAGTATACCCAGCGGCGCAGAGCTGAATGAATGCAATACCACGTAATCGGCCATTCTCGGCCACAAAAACTCTAGTAGTTTTTGTGCATATAACAGTTGTGTCATACTTGTGACATTAAGGGCAGTGTTGCCAGTTTGTCACCTTTTTGATCTTTTTATACACTTGAAAAGTGTATTATAATTTTGCCCAGAAGTTTGGAACGCATCATCTCCGACCACATAAAGTATTAATATTCCTGATCAGGATGACGAGCTTAGTCGATAGAGCTTTGTCCGTCCGTGTGTCTGTTTCTACGCAAACTAGTCCCCCAGTTTTGAAGCTATCGAGCTGAAATTTTGCACAGGGTCACCTTTTAGCTGCACACTGCACATATGTCGGAACCGCGAAAATCGGATTGTCACATCTTGTAGCTACCATACAAATTTTTATACCCTTGCAGAGGAGGAAGCATCTCCGACCACATAAAGTATGTAGATGTTCTCGATCAGCATGACGAGCTGAGTTTATTTAGCCCTGTTCGTCTGTTTCTATGCTATCTCCTTCGTCAGTTTTAAAGCTATCCTCACCAAACTTTGCACGAAGTCTTTTGGTACAAATACGCTGCACATTTGTCGGAACCGGCCGGATCGGATGACTATAGCATATAGCTGCCATAGGAACGATCGGTCGAAAAACTAGTCTTAAAGAGAAAAACTTTTTTGTTTTTAATGGAAACGCCTCCAGAGTACGTATTTCTTAGTTTACTATCGTTTCCCATGATTTCACTAAGTTTGGTCAAAATCGGATCACTATAGCATATAGCTCCCATAGGAACGATCGGTCGAAAAACTAGTTCTAGTGAGAAAAACTTTTTTGTTTTTAATGAAAACGTCCTTATCATTGGCATACACTTATTTTATATACTTTTACACAATTCTACAAAGTTTGGTCGAAATCGGATGACTATGCATATAGCTCCCATAGGAACGATCGGTCGAAAAACAGTTCTATGAAAAACTTTTTTATGAAACCGCTACTATTTTAACTTCACCCAGGCGAACGAACACAGCTCCAGGCGACGCAAAACTAGTTCTAGTGAGAAAAACTTTTTTGTTTTTAATGAAAACGTCCTTTTTATTGGCATATTCTTATACATTTGTACACATTTGTACAAAGTATTATCAAAATCGGATGACTATAGCAAATAGCTGCAGTATGAATGGTCGGTCGAAAAAGAAGTAAGAAAAACTTTTTTGTTTTAAATGGGATCGCCTCCAAATTTCGTAATTAACAGTGTATTATGCTTTTCCATGACTTCAGCAAGTTTGGTCGAAATCAAACATCTATTTAGTAGATCCCATAGAGAAGTATGTTCCAAAAAGTAGTCTTCGTTAGAAAAACTTTTTTGTGTTCAATGGAAGCTGCAAGGGTATACAAAACTTCGGCCGAGCCGAAGTTAACTTTCCCCTATTTTGTAAAGTGAATATGTGAAATTACGTACCACAAATTACCCTTGGAAGACAGGGTCGATCCGTGAAAGCAGACCTAACTGAAAGTTAAATGAAATGAGAATTTTATTCTCAGAATTGGAAATTTTGAAATATAGTATCGTTAGTACTAGATTTTGAGTTCAGTATTGCAGGGAACAACCATAACTTAGACACCAAAGATCAATTGGCTACATAAACTTTCCTACACTAGTCTAATATTCAGTGCACACACCAGATATGCGCTAGTCCATCACTTTTGAAAGGTGCCAGAAAAGAAGATCAAATAAATTAGCCCATTTAAATGTATTATAGAGACAGTTGCCAAAACTCAGAAAGATGGCTAATAATAATACTAAAGAGGAGGGGGCGCTTTGGCGCCTCACTCGCTCTCTCTCTCACAGATACTCATGCTCTCTTTTTTGTTCTCATCCCTCCTCTCACAGGTGGCCATGGTTGAGGTGCAGCTGAATGCGGATACAGGAGTACCGGATGGTATGCTTATTGCCTTCGCTATTTGCACCACCATGCTAGTGGCTGTACATATGTTGGCCCTAATGATCAGCACCTGCATACTGCCCAATATCGAAACCGTGTGCAATCTGCATAGCATAGCCTTGGTGCACGAATCGCCGCACGAGCGCCTCCATTGGTACATCGAAACGGCGTGGGCCTTCTCCACAGTGTTGGGTCTGGTACTCTTCCTGCTGGAGATAGCCATACTCTGCTGGGTCAAATTCTATGATCTCAGTAAGCCGGCAGCCTGGTCGGCCTGTGTAGTACTGATACCGGTTATAATTATCTTTGTGGCCTTTGCCATTCACTTCTATCGCTCGTTGGTGACTCACAAGTACGAGGTGACCGTGTCTGGTATCCGCGAACTGGAGTTGCTGAAGGAGCAAATGGAGCAGGATCATCTGGAGCATCTACAAAACACACGCCACAATGGCCTGCACTATGGAACCACCGGCGATATTGTTTGACTGTATAGATGAAGCAAGGGAAACCACCTGCGATCTTTCAAAGCAAAAAGACAACGGCCTGGGCCGTACTATTGTCAGACTATATTAATATATATGATAAACTGTAGTTGATGCAAATTGTGATACGCAGAAGGCAATAGATTACTCTACGATGTCAAGCAAAGGAGTTGTGTAGCAAAAATAAATGTCCTCCCTTTTCTTTTAAATTGTGATGCTTCCTATTTTGTAGACCCACCTAAGTATGTAAATTTATGTGTGAACCCCTTTGGACACAACTCTTCCGACCATATTTATTGATAAGCGAAATTGCGTTGTAATTTATACTTTATACGTACATTATAATTAAACGATTTATTTTTCTACCTGGCGCCACCTTCTATGCATTTTCACCCACCACCCACTTCCTTACAAGCCGTTAAGTTGGCGTGCCACACACCGAATTGAGACAAGACATGTTAAGTAGGTTGATTAGAAAAACCGCACCCTACCGCTGCCTGCCACCTGGCACCCGATTACACCGCAGATGGGGAGCGTTAAGGCCCTACAGACTTAGATTTAGTCGTTGTTAACATGTCGTGCCATGCGAGCGGCAGTGCCAGTGGTGTACGTTGCCTACGCTATCCAGCCGCTGGAGGTGTAGGTGGGCAAAGGCAGTGCCGATATGAGGGCAAATGGTTCCAGAGCCAACATCAGGGTTATGGTGTCAAGGCAAACGGCCGGGGATTAATCTACGAGGGTCAGTGGCTGCAGGGCCAGCGACATGGCTATGGTACACTGCGTCGAGAGTCAGGTGGCGGCCAGGTGCAACGCATTTATGTGGGCCAGTGGCGTAAGAATATGCGCTCTGGCGAGGGTAAACAATACTATGAGGATGGATCAGTGTATTTTGGCCAATGGCAGCTGAATAACCGACATGGCCGGGGTATACAATGGCATTCGGATGGACGCATCTATGTGGGCGAGTGGCAACAGGATGAGATGCATGGACGAGGTGTTCTCCTTGAAGGTAGGACAAAAATCTAAAAAATATTGACAATACCAAAGTGGATTACAAAAATGATTGGAAAATACCAAATTTCTGTTTCGGTCAAGGCATTTATATTGGCTGAAAGCCTTTTTAACTGTTTAGGAAACGGACAGGCAACCTCTCTCCGTTTCCCAAAATTTAACCTCAGCCGAAATATACCATTGGCCCGAGCCGACCCGACCGACACCGATATCCCTGGAAAAAAACTACTTAAACCAAAGAACTAAACAAAACAAGGCAGAAGAGCACTAGGTGAAGCCCAAGGTTTTGGTTCATAGCTTTAGTCAAACCAACTTTATAAAATAACTAAGCTTAACTTCTAGCAATTCGACACCAAACTAAAAAACAACAAATATTAATATGGCTCCGATTGACTTGATATGATGATCGTGGCTGCCAACATTCTGGTTGCAAAATACAATGGTCAACCTTGTCCTCTATATGTGTGATTGTAAACTTTAAAAAAAGTTAAACCAAAGATCCTAGAACAACAAGATGAGTAACTACCATACAAGTGAATATCAGGGAAATTTTCAATGTGCATCTTTGATTTTACATAACGCACACGTTTAACTAAAAGAGGCACAACTCAAAATGGAATAGTTTTCAATTATTTGCTCATTGTAGCCTTGTTGCCATGGCATATTGAAAAGCGATTTAACTGATATGTGACAGCAAAGAACGGCTAAAAGTATCTCTTTTGTGCTGGTAGATGTACGATGAACGACTGTAACAAGTAAACTCGAAAATTAAAAATATTGAGTTGAGCCTCTTTAGTTAAATGTGTGAGATATTTGTGCTGTCTGTGTCACATTGAAATTTCCATTAACTTGTATGGTCGTTACCCATCTTATTTAGTTCTAGAGTCTTTGGTTAAATCGCAGTTCCTTTGCACTAATGTCTTTTTAAAGATAATGTAGCGGGGGATACAAATAGCTCGGAAATAGGGACTGGTTCGGTATAGTGGTTCACGCAGTTTTTAAACCAACGCACAGTGGGAGATTTGACATTTAGGTGGAATTAAGTATACTCGCAACATGCATACAGCAAGGGACAGTCTACTGAAAACGCTCTGCATTCCCTGGTCTCAAAATTTGAAAAACCTCTTGAAGTGGGGGGACTTCTCTCTAGTATCATTTCTCGACATAGAGGGTGACTTCAATAACATTCAACCAAATGCCATCAAATCTGCCTTGGCAAATGTGGGAGCGGATTGCCTCTGATTGGATTCATTGACCAACTGCTAACCAGCAGGTCGGTGTACTCAAAACTTGGAGACGTGCAGAAGCACTCCGCAAGGAGGTGTTCTCCCTCCGCTTCTATGTCTCGTGACAGTTAACCATCTGCTACGGCTCATGGAGGTGAAGAAACACGTGGTGGTGGCCACGCGGACGATATCGCAATTTTTAGATGTGGTTTATTCCCACAAACTTTGTGTGACCTCATGCAGACAGCACTGGCAACACTAGCTCAGTGGACGACATCTTGCGGACTGGGCGTGAACCCAGCCAAAACAGAACTTGTACTCTTCACCAGGAAGTACGAAATTCCAAACCTTGTCCCTCCCTGGATCAATGGTGTAAGCCTTGCGCTTGGTGACAATGCCAAATACTTGGGAGCAGATCTAGCAAATAACAATTGACCGTTTTTCGTTGTCCAAAAATAACAAATATTTACGGACCCTTTGAGCAAAAAGTCAGAGATGAACCGTTCACATCGGCTCATGAAGGAATCGCTCAGTGCTCAACGAACAACCAATGGATTTGTTAACATTTTGCTCTGCTCACTCACTGAGCAAATCGTCGCGAGCGAATAAGATAAAAGTCATTTGCGTTTGCTCATCTACTGACTCTTAATGGGCGAGCGCTCAGTCGGATGGCTGTCTATAAATGGTTATTGAATGAGCAAAACAAGAAAATCTCAACTGAGAACAGTCAACTGAAAACAAAAACAAGGAGAAACGAAGTGTTCTGCTCAGAGCGAGAGCAAGCGTGCATGGTTTTTTTCGGTTTTGTTATTGAGCAGATCGCAAAGGCAAAAATGTTCAATTGTTATTTACGAGCTCTGCTTGGGAGTCATCCAGGACAGGAAACTACTCTGGAACGACAACATAAATGACCGCATAAGAAAGGCAACCATCTCATGCAAAAAGGCTATAGGCCAAACATGGGGTCTCTTCCCGACTATAGTAGATTAGCTTTACACAGCTGTACGCCCTATACTAATGTTTGGATCACTAGTTTGGGGGCCAGCATTCGGGAAACAATTTGTCCAGAACAACATGAACAAAGTGCAGAGAAGCGCTGAAATATACATGAGAGGCGCACTCCGAACAACACTCACGGAAGCGCTTAACACCTAGTTGCAAGACAGATGGCTGTCATAACAGCCTTAAGACTACGAAAATCCGATACCTGGAACGGGGCTAATTCGGAGCATTCTACTTTACTCAATAACCAAGCGGGTATACCGTTAAATACAGACTATACTCTACCTCAAACGACGTTCGACAAATTATACGACTTCTATATCCCAAGCCGAGACGAGTGGGACAACCTTCCCCACAGTAGAGCCAACGCCATCAATATCTACACGGATGGTTCTAAGCTCGATGAAAAAGTAACTGGGGGTGTTTTCTCACCCAACCTAGACCTTAATCTATCGCTCCGTCTCCCTAATCACTGTAGTGTGTATCAAGCGGAGGTGGTAGCCATCCAGGAAGCTGCCACTTACCTTAGCACCCTCAAGGTAAAAGAAGGAAACGTATTTATATACTCGGACAGTCAAGCAGCCCTCAAAGTATTTGACTCTTACACAAATAATGCTAAAACGCTCACTGAATGACGCCTATCCCTGAATGAGATTGGCCGTCACTTCAGTATTCACCTAATATGGGTGCCTGGACACACTGGCCAGACTAGGCACAACCACCAAGCTCCTTTCAGAGACGAGCACGATAGGGATGCCTATGGCTACCTACAAAGCTTCACAAAAAAGCTGAAACACTGCGCCTCGCTACGGACCGGTGGAAAAACCTTTCCTCCTGTGCGGTAGTGACACTTACGTGGCCAGCACTCGACATTAAACGTACTAATATACTTTTACTTTACAAAAGGGAACACATATCACTTCTGGTAGTGGCCCTGACGGGTCACTGTCTTATAGGCAGGCACGCAGCACTCCTAGGCGTACAACACTTTGATTTCTGTAGAAGTTGCAGATTTGAGGAAGAGGATGAAACAGTGCAGCACCTTCTGTGTTATTGCCCCGCCAAAATCTATAAAGATGCCAGGAGTCCCCCGATAGTACAAAGTTTAGCTAATATTTCTGCATCATTAAAACAAAAATCGTGTTTTTGAGTTATGACAAGCTTGAAGTAACTTATTGACAATAACTTATTGTATATTGTAGAACTTGCTATAAGTTATGTTATGCTATTTCTGAAGCAATATATATTCCTGCAACATTTCAAAGTAGAAGTGAGTTATATTCGACCTCTGTGAAAAACTTTCTAGGCGTTGGTTGTTGCCTTTGATTTATTTACATTTTTTTTTATCAAAATCAGAGTGCGTAAAATACAAAAATACATGGCATACCTAGAATAATATAGATCTAATCAACTAAACTGATCCTCCCCTCTGATCTGCCCTTCACAGCCAATGGAAATCGCTATGTGGGACAATTCGAGAATGGCTGCAAGTCTGGTGCAGGAGTCTATCATCACTTTGGGAATGGTGGACGCATTCAGCAGGGTATTTGGAGCCGTAACATATGCAAAAGTTCGCTGCTGCCTGTTTCGGACTAACTTTTTTGTAAATATATTTGGAAATACAATAAAACGGAAAACTAAAACAATAATTTGAGTAACTTACAGTAACAATTAGTTTCTTGGACGTCGCCCGGAGCTAGCTGGCTCCACTGGCGCTGGTGTTCTTGTTACAATACGTCGTGAACGCGTGCTTGATGTGGTTTTGGGTGTTTCCTCCTCTACAACAGGCCTAGCGTTGCGTCTGCGCGTGGATCTTAACAATTTGGGTGGTTCATTGGAGGAACTTTTGGTTTTTTGGCGCTGTTCCTTTACTGTAGCTTCATCTTCACTCGAGTCTATGATTACAATGGGCTGGCAAGCGTTCAAATCTATGCTGCTGCAGCTGCCGCTGCTACCGCTACTGATGTTCTTCTCCTGCTGTTCCGAGTAAATCGGAAATTTGCTAGTCTTTTTGGTTGATTGCTTTGTTTTTAATTTGGTTTTGATCGATGGCGTCTTTGTCTCTTCCTCTGGGGACACGTTGAAGAGCAAAGCGCGTCTTATGTTTTGATTATTTAAAACCAATGGAGCTGGTTTTAGTTCCAATTGTGCTGTTTTTAGCTGCGACAGCAAGTTGTAGCCATAGTTAATGTCCAACAACTGCTGCTGGCCCACTTTAGTGGTCAAATTTAGGGCAGACTCTGTTAAAGTGATGGCCGCCTGAGGTTGCTTCCGGTAACGTAAATAGTTAACCTGATAGAGCTGCTGCAGCAGCAACATATCACCCAGTGCCAGGCAAAGTTGAGGATTCTCCTTCAGCCAGTTGCCGGCTTCCGTATAAAAACCATCCAGCTGCTCTTGTTGTCGGTTTAGAAAGTGGAGACGAGCATGAAGACTGCCTACTATAAAGAAGTAGCTTTGCAGCTGCACACTGTTGCCCAGAATAGCAGGCAGTTCTTTTAGTCTAAAATAGGCCTCAAGTCGCGTGGGGCTGGTTCCTAGTTCCTAAAAATTACAGGAGATTTTCATTAGTTTTTTATAATAAAAGAAAGAAAAGCCAGGAAACTCACCACCACCGGCCCACAGTCGGAAACCTCCGACTGAATCTGCTTACGAATGGGCTCCACTTGTTGATGCAGCAGCTGATGCTGTGGACTCGTTAGCTTCTTTTTAGCTTCATCAATCTCTGTTGAGATTTCCTTAACTACAAGCAGCTCCTTGGCCGTGCGACTCAACGTCTGAATGCCAAACAAATGCTTAATGATCCTTAGCTTGGACTCTGCCTTGTCCAAGTATTCCATTTGCAAATTCGACCAAAGCCACCAGATGCACACCTCGAGGACACGCAAAACGAAACCCGATTGAAGAGCTAAATTCAGCATATGATTGGAGAAATTGAAGCGTTCGGTCAGCCGTATGGCTGAGCAGGCCGAGCTCTCTTTGGCCAAGTCCCCCAAAATTAGATTCAAAGCACCCGAGTCCACACTCGAGATAATAGTGACATGCAACATGGAATTTTGCAACGTGTCCAGCTGGCGCAGCGGCGTTCCTGCGCTGCCGCTCTTCTGCTGGTGGGCAATGCGAAAACGCACCGTCTGCAGGGTTATCAGAATTATGTCATTCCTGTCTCGCCGCTCTTCAAACTCCTCCCTACGGTGCTCCACATACAAAAGCAGCAACTGCGCGGTAGACATCCGCTCCAACCGAGCATAGTAATGGGCCATGTGGCAGAGACAGAGTAGCACTGTCGTCCGCTGACGCATATAGAAGCGACTGTTTTCAATTTGTGGGCACAGATCATCAAGCATCTCCTGAGCAAACTCCACTTCGTCGGCTAGATTTAAGGCGAGCCGCAAGTGTGGGGTGTTCTGGGCCAGGAAATGGGTCAGAGCACGCACATAGGTGAATCTATCATCCAGCAAGCGGCTAATACGCAACAGCAGCAACCAGGCGTCATCTGCGTGGGCCATATAGCCCATGCTGGAAAGAGCCATGGCGGCGGCAATGGCGTCATCAATCAAAGCCATCCAATCGATGGGGGTTTCGTCAGCGTCCAGTGGTTCCTGATCAGCCTGCAATCGAATTATAAGTTACAGATTGTTTTCCTGGTCATGGGCATTTAAGCTTACCCTACGGAAGAAGTCCTCAAAAGCCGAAATAGCCGTGCAGGCCAGATCCACCAACTGACTTTCCCGACCCAGGTTAAAGTCCAAAAGATTGTGCTTCAAGAACAACTCTTCCAGGCCAGTCTCAGAAGTTTCTTTGGTGGAGACTTTTGTCTTTTGGGCTTCCAGTAACTCCAGCAGCAAACCTACACAGGCGTGACCCCTGACCAGCTGTTGCATGCGGCTCAAAGTCTGTTTGAAGGTCAAGCGGCGCAGCTTGCTGTTTACTTGCTTACATTGTTCGGCCAACTTGCCATCCATACGCATGTGCCGCGTCAGGAGCACCAGATGATAGTCGTTCTGGCGACAGCGAGCCATTGATTGTAGCAACAGGGGCAGCCTCTGATTGTGGAGCACCACTAGCAGTTCCGTCTCATACAGCTGACGCTTTTGGGCAGCGGTAAGGGACGGGGCTAATGGACTATTTTCTAACCACTCATAGATGGACTTTTGGGCACTAGGGCCGCTCTTGGAACGATGATAATGCAAAGCCAGCTGATTGCGCAGATGAAACGGGTTTGTCTGTGAGGCTATAAGTGAGGCCTGCAGACGCACAGTCAACTCCGGATCCTCACAATAAGCACTGGCTTTGATCAGACGGCGCAGTAGGCTAAGTCTATCCTTGTCGGCAATGCGCGGGCGTAACTCCTGCACAGGCGCCAACAGAGGCAATATTAGCAAAGACATTTGTGCGGAGCAGGAGACTTTCTCCGCCATGCGTGCAAATTGCTGGACATAGGAACTGAGATCGCTGCTGCTGGAATCCATGCACTTCATGCCCTTGATCACTTCCAGGGTATTGACCAGAATGCTGGACAAAGGCTGCAAAGGTGTCTGTCGAAAGAAAGAAGTAGAAGCAAGTTGAATTACTGACCAGCCGTCCCCAGTCGCTACATAATCCCGTTTGAACGGCATCGCATCGACAATATTAGAAATCGAAGGCATGCTAAGAACCCCTTCCGAGTTTTTTAAAAATGCGCACGAAAACTTCTTAAAAGAATTGGCAAAATCATAAACTATAATGATCGAGAGAAGCACTGCCGTGAAGCGTTTGCAACAAGCATTATATACCCAATCCATAAGAAAATCCCAGAAAAGCTCAATTGATTCTGGAAACTACCGAGGAATGGGGATACTAAATAAGCGGCTGGTAATGTGGATAAAAGAACATCAGAAGATTATTGAATATCAAGCATGCTTTTTTTTGCGGTTTGTCGATCTATAGAAGCGTATGGTGCGCAAGTATGGGGATATTCCTGCTTTGAAGCGGTGAACCAATTGCAGAGATGTTGATACTCCGTAGCATCTTCTCCGACCCTATACGTGGGGACTAACAAAAGTTCGTTAAGTTGGCGACTTTTTAGTCGTTTTTTAAAAATCCAAAAATAGAAGATCCTTTGTAATTGTTTTACGAAACTTGGTTTAAAATTTCAGAAAGATCGGTTAAAATGGAGACGAGGAAACTCAAAATAGCTAAGGGCGAATCAGATAAAATTCCACCGAAAACGCAAACAGAAATTCGTAATGTGATTCTCAACAGTTTTCGGCGTAAATTAAGGAAGATTCTCCATATGCGAAAAATTTTTTAACATTTTTTTTTATTTTCATTTTTGTATAGTCAGGATATTTGAGAATATCGCCATAAAAGGATTTTTGGAAATTCGAAATACTTTACAAGATATAGACCTTTTTTTCGAACAATGTCTTCGCTAAAACGAGTAATTTTTGTGTTACTTTAAACGCATTTATCTTGAAACCACGTTTTCGAACTGGCGGTTATGATATCTTTAGTTACACTGAAGCGATTTGATGAAGCTAAATGAAATCAACGCAGAATTGTCACCATTTTGGTCTGAACCTCAATCATAATTTAAAAAAACTACAAAAAAAAGTCCAAAATCGATTTTTCATTTTTCAATGGCCGCCATTTTGTTAAAAAAAAAAATCGCAAAATTTATTTTTTGATGTTCGGACCAGAATGACATCTATACTGATTATAACCTTATTCTTACTTTTCATTTCAAACAACCTGGAAACGAGAAATCGTGGCCGTCAGCACTATACCTTATTTTCGCGAACTGGACCATGAACCAGTCGCCTTACATTTTTGGTTCATCGAACCCGAAGCCGAACCGGAACATGATTATGATTATACATTATATGAAGTATTTTTTTTTTCGAATTTAATTTTGACTTTTAAAGGTTATCGCAGTAACATAATTGCATTCAATGCTGTTGGGCCTATACGACTTCTAAGCGAATGCATTATAAATTTCACGCCAGAGAATATGCGATCCCCGCTGCAACAGAAAGCATAACTTTTGAAATCTCATACAATTGTGAGAACTTTGTGAGGGACTCTGACCACCACTTTAGAATGTTTTCATGGTGTTGAATATGTTTATGAACTCCAGCAGCATATTTGTTGAAAAAAATTATGTGTTTTTTTCACCAAATTTATTTTCTTGCTACATCACATATGCATCAACTTCGTCGGCGCTTTCAGATAAGCTATTAATAAACCTGCATTCATTATTAAGCAGTGATTGATCAGTAACCGACTAAATTTGAGCATAAAAATTTGTTAAAAGTGTAATACAAGATTTTTTTGCTCAGGACTACGTCATACATTGGGTCCAAAAATATGCCTCATAGAAAAGCATTGAAATCAAATATGGGTTCCTCACGCTTTTCTATTTCATAAGCGAGCGAATTCGCTAGACATATTTAGATATTTCCAATTTGCAGTGAGTCCAAATGGCATAAAAATCACCTAAAACTAGATTTTCGACATAAAGTTTGGTGTGGTCTCCTCAACTGGTTCTAATAAGCGTACTATTTCGCAAACTGAGTCCCACACCTTCCGCTTTATAAGAATGTTGTTATCTGCGTCCGCAAAATTGAAGAAATGTTGAAGATGTCTTATGATTCCATCTGACCAAAATTACCAAAAGGTAAAAAAAAACAAAAAGAAAGTCGGTCAAGCCCGACTATAACATATTCTGTACCTGAGATCTATTTGTTTATACGGACAGACGGACGGACACTTTTGAACAAACTGAATATACTCTGTGTACCTCTGGTACAGAGTACAAAAACCGAAACCGTACCGGTACCAACGTTTCGGTTCTGTTCCGGTTCTATCGGTTCCAATAATAACGGTAAACGGTATTCGGTTCTCAAAAAAAAATTTGTATCGGTTCTGGTGTCGGTCCGGTACGCGATTTTAAACGGTTTATTTAGGTTAACGGTTCCGGTACCGGTATTAATCCCTGGTTTAAGCCAAGAGAAAAAATTTGGAAAAAAATTTTTGTTTAAGGCCCTCGATTAACATAGGAAATGATTGCTAACGAACTGGTCTTAAATGCCATGGTCGTATCTCGAATATTGCATCATGATCTGATGTAAACGAAGAAGTCTGCGAGATGGATTTCACGCATTTTCAATACCGCCCAAAAAAAAATCTCGAGTGCACTTTGCCCAATATTTCCGGTCTAGCAACTTTAATAAAGTCGTTACTGGCTCGTCTCCAGCTTGCTTTTAAAAGCAAGATCCGGAAACCAAACAGCAATCCTTGGTATGGAGCCCAACTGGAGCAAACCCACCCATAAAAGCTAAGCAACAAAAGTGATATCAGTTTACTTCAGACCGTAACTGCTAAATGGTATAGCGAAGGCTGATTGCCAAAAAGTATTCAAAAATTTGTTGGAAAACCGAAAGGAAGAGGAATTGCGGCGCTATGTTTTACATCATGATAACGCGCCAGCTCACACCGCCGAAACAACAAGTAACTTCACTGCGCTCTCTGGCATCGAAGAAATACGTCCAGCACCATATTCGCCGGATCTAGCACCTTGTGATTTCTGGTTATTTACAAAAATTAAAACAAATTTGAGGGGAAAGGTCTTTAACACCAACGCGGAGGTAATTGATGCGGTAAATGCTAAACTTGAAAATCAAGATTTTGAAGACTGTTTTGACAAGTGGATCCTATAGGCTTAAGAAATGCATTGAATTTTCCATCCTATGTTTAACTGAACATTCTTAAACTTATCTAAAAAAATAAATAACTTAATATAGAAGGAGGAGCACGTTGGATTACTGACCAACCAGCCACCACCACTCCAAGACTTACCACATTCGCATTCTCTGCCGCCTCCGTGGGTTGCCAATTGTTGTAGGCCACCTCTGAGCACAGACCCAAGGAATAAAGGCAATGCCGGCGTACACTCTTGCAGTTTTCATTTGTGCAGGTCACACCGAATGGACTCCTCACTACGTTTACTGCCAAGGCCTGACAGCTCTGCAACAATTTAAAATGGGCTGCATAGGCTTCCGCACTGCCCTCGCCCTCACCTAGCTGCTGCCAGAACACATCGAAGGGAGGATGGCGGGCGGTGCTCTGATGCATTAACATTTGTTGTCGCTGAAACACCACCAAAAAGTCCATAAACCATTGTTCCATGGGCTCCGACGAGTCTTTGCGCTGGAAGAAAACCTCAAAGTTCTGGCATAGACTGACGTAGGTGCGCTTGAAGTCCGTACGGGCCTGACGCACGTAGGCCAACTTGAGGTAATAGTAGAGCAACTGCACGGCCTTGTGCTGGGACGAATGCTGCTTGAACAAATCACGGCAGTTTTTTAGCAATTCCAGTGCCCATTGTTGTTCCAGCGGCTGAGCAGCAGTCGCATCAATCTGCAGCAGACCCAGAAATGCAGACAAATACTCCGCCAGCTGCGGCAATTGTGACTCAGGGTCGACCAGCAAACTGGCCGAAAATAGCTTCATTAGGGGATGGAACATGTTGGTTACATGCTGGGCGGCACAGTTCCACAAGGCAGTCACTCGTTTGCTGAAGAGTTGCTCATTCAGTTGGACCATTAGCTGCGGGTACACCGTCTTCTGGCTTAGCATGGCCATAAAGAGCTGACCTAGGCTGTCCAGAGCCTTACAGAGCTGAGCTTTGGCTGAGGTAGAATTGGTTGCCCGCTTCAAGAAGAAACTGATGTGCGCCAGGTGTATGCCGAAGTATAATTTGTAGTCGGTGGGCCCCAGCAGACAACAGGGTTGGGCTGCAATCAAAGCATACATCCTTTGGCACTCGCTCAGGGTTTTCTGTCACAAACAAATAGATTAATTATAGCAATGCAAATGGAAATGAACCTACCTCCTCCTGACCCAAAGCATAATGGATATACCGCAAACTGGTTAAATGCGCATTCCACATATTGGGCTTCTCCTCGCAGGGCTTCACTTGAGGCAACATTTTGGCCACAATGTCACAATATAAGCCGGCATGCTGATGGCATTTTTCCTGCAGCGCCAAGCACAGTTTCCGCAGCACTCCCAATTCGAGTTGCAGAGCGCACAAAGCGGCGGCTTCGCCGCGTCCATGGATAATTTGCTTAAACTGCTGGTCAATTAATTTGGCAGCACTCTCCACATTAGAGCGGCTGCCTTTCAATAGTTTTTCTATGTCGCTTGACATTATAAATTATGATTTAACAAAACGACGCTATACTTCACTGTTTGCGCCAGATTTTGGATTTACAGTTGATCGGCAGAAAAACGATAATTTCCCTCTGGGGGAAATTTTTAGTCGATAACAGTTTACAATGCAGCAGTAGAGTGCCCGACTACAAAATACCCTGTACTATTGGTTTTTTCTGTTGTTAATAAATTGCTGGCTCACTTCAACAGTGGCGTAGCGAGGGGCACAATTGAGGGACGGCCAATTCTTACAAAATATTTGAATAAGAACTAGAACGCCGAACTTGAAAATTATATTATTAATTTTTTTTTGAATCCTTTTTTATATATGATTTTTTTATTTTTCTATGGAGGCAGCTTTGTTGTTTATTCAAAGAGTTTCTTCACCATTCATCAGTAAGCAAGAATACTTTTAAATCGATTTTGAATCGTTTTTGAAGTTAGTGAGCATCATAACTCAAAATCTACTTGACCGATTTCTACTGGAAATTTCGTACACTATTTGTTCACATAAATCAACAAGTAGTCAGAAGGAATTTTTTTTGTATTTAAGCATTTTTGCCATTTACCATTTAAAGTTTGTGCAGATTTTTAGTTGTCACCCGTTAATGATTAGTTATCATTATGCTCATTATAAAATCATTGATTACGGTCCCTGAAATTTCACATTCATAATGATACCCCATTTACTCATTTCTAAAGAGTACAGGGTATACTTAGAATTACACGAGGGTCACACTAGTCCAGTAAAGTATCGAAAAAATTAGAGATGCTTCAACTTGCACGACACTGATTTGTGACTACGTTTGCATCGACCATCACCATCAGTTAGTTACGTTACACATGGGACATCAACCTATGCTCCGCGAATAATGTTGTTTTTTTGCCCGTCCTGCGGTAATATCTTAATCATCGAGGAGGACACCTCTGGGCATCGCTTCACCTGCAACACTTGCCCCTATATATCGAAGATCCGGCGCAAGATATCTACTAAAACCTTTCCACGCCTCAAGGTAAGTCTAGCAGTTGCCAATGTTTTGGGATGATGCAATTTGATGCCAATTCACATTTTATTACCTCAGGAGGTTGATCACGTGCTGGGTGGCAAAGCGGCTTGGGAGAACGTTGATTCCACGGACGCCGAGTGCCCGTCCTGCTCCCACAAGCGCGCCTACTTCATGCAAATCCAAACCCGTTCCGCGGATGAGCCCATGACCACATTCTACAAGTGCTGCAATCATCAGTGCGGTCACAACTGGCGGGACTAATGATCATAAGACGTCTGTTTGCCATGCAATCCCGAGCGAAACCACAGACTCCCGTCTGTTCGGTGGCGGAGGAAGGTGCTCTGAGCTTAGCAAGGCAATGTCTGCTAAATGGCCATGTCATAGCCCTACCCACGGATACGGTCTACGGTCTGGCCTGTGATGCAAACAACATTCAGGCCATTCAGCATCTCTACGAGATTAAGGGGCGTCATGAACACAAACCCGTTGCCATCTGCGTTAACAACTTGGCCGCCCTGCGTCGCTATGGTCAGGCTGGTCACCTCAGCGACGAGCTGCTAACTCGTTTGCTTCCCGGCCCCCTGACCATAGTGATTGAACGGACCGCCGAGCTGAGCAATCCGTTTCTGAATCCCTCTACCTCTAAGATAGGCATACGCATTCCCGACTTCAAGTTCATGCGGGACGTGTGCTCCGCCGGCCCTTTGGCCCTGACCAGTGCCAATCGCTCGAGTGCGCCCAGTAGCCTCCAAGTAGAAGAATTTCGCAGTTTGTGGCCACAACTGGGAGCTGTTTTAGATGCCGGCCCCATTGGTGTAACCGAGGAGCAACGTTTGGCCTCGACTGTCATCGATTTGGCCACTCCCGGACGCTACAAGATAGTCCGAGCAGGAGTGGCCCTCAAGCAGACGCTGCAAATCCTGGAGGAGCACGCCCTCAAGGAGCATGAATATGACTAAGGATTATATATAGTTAACCCTCTAAAGGGTAAGACCATCTGTAGACGGTCTCCCATTTGTTACCTCCAGAAATAAATCGGATATTTCTTGTTTGACAAATTCAATAATTCCTTTTAAAGATTTTTTTGATATTCATTTGAGAGCATTCCAAACACGCGTTTAAGTGCAGTCATAAGTCCGAGGAACGATCAAAAACGGCTTTTTTAAGTTTGTGCGCCAGAACGCGGTTTTTATACGTTTGTTAAAGTTTTTTTTTTTTTTTTTTTTTGTAAATATTCTTCAAATTTTGTTTCGGAATTCCTGCTATTTTTGCACTTGTAATTCTCAACTCGTTATTCGCCGCTTGGGTAATATTAATAGGATTTGCAAATGGCTTGTTGGTGTGACAGCAACTGAAAGTGTACTGACGAATGCTTTGCCATGGCGGCTGCCGAAACGGCCGTCTACACAGCCACAGCTACTGTTCATGTTCATATGTATTCTCTGTTGAATTTTCTGGTTGATTATTGAACTATACTCAAACCTCGACCTTGAGCCTGCTAACATTCACTTTGACTAAAATCAAAACAGATCGTTAAACCCATATTCATATATTATATTCTTATGACTAAGGCGAACATGTTCTTGAATTTCATTGCGAAAGTGAGGAAAACTTGACACCTATTGCATCTGTTTTGAACTATTTTCCACGCGACCTATTGAGTTAAGATTCAAGTCGCGATTTTTTAATGTGGTTTTCACAAGTGGTTGCACATTTGTCGGAACCGGCCGGATCGGATGACTATAGCATATAGCTGTCATAGGAACGATCGGTCGAAAAACTAGTTTTAGTGAGAAAAACTTTTTTGTTTTCAAATAAAACACCTCCAAACTCCGTATTTCTTAGTTTACTATGCTTTTTCACGATTCCACCAAATTTGGTCGAAATCGGACATCTATATAGCATAGCTGTCATATACTATGTTTATACCAGCGATGTTCACCCATTGCCCCCAGGGGCCGAGCGCAATCGGATATTTACACTCACATGAGCCGACCGCATGCCGATGTCGGGCATATGAGCGTAAGCAGAGCTCTCTTTGCCTTCAGTCGCTCCCCAGCCTTCGTTGAGGGCAATTCAAAGTTGGGCTGTGTCGCTTTAATATCGCACACCAATACAAAGTCTGGAACGGTTAAATCGGGCGATCTTGCAGGCCAGTGCAAATCGCCAAAACGAGAGATGAGGCGACCCGGGAACGCCGCCTTCAAAATGTCGGTGATGGCTCGCGCAGTGTGTACCGTTGCTCCGTCCTGTTGGAACCACATGTCCTCCAGTCCTAATTCGTCCAATTGCTAAAAAAAAAACACCTATAACGCGTTCTCGGAAAAAAATGGCCCGATGACTCCTCCAACGTGAACAGCGCACCATGCAGTCACTTTGAGCGGGTGTAATGGCTCCTCGTGGATTTTCGGTGCCCCAAAAGCAATATTTTTTTTTTTTCTCAACCCCCGCGGGGGGAAAGAAAACTCATCGCTCATTAGGATTTTGGTCGAAAAATCGATTATTCACGATTATTCCGCGTTCTTGGGGAGTATATCGATTAATGGTTTGTTCATTTGTTTTTTAAATGTTTTTTCCCCCAAAATGTAAAAAAAAATTTGTTTTTTGGGGTTTTTAAAAATAAGAGCATCTTCCAAAAGGGGGGCCTTTTTCCCCCCCCCCAAAACCAAACCCTAATTTTTTTGGGGTTCTTTTTTTTCGCTCATGTGCGAAAAATAATCGTGAAATAAGTACATCTGGTATGCTTCCATGTCCGACTAGGAGTGTTTAAGCATACATACAGACCCATAGATCACAATATATAAAAATATTTGTTATAGGGCGTTTGGTTAAAAAATTATTTGAGTTTAATTTTTTAAAAACAAAAATTTTTTATATTTTATTTTTTTTTTTTTTTTAAACTAAAGATGAGCAAATTTACATGCATCTTTTAACTAAAATACAAAATTAACAAAACGTTGAAATATTGATTTTTGGCAAAGTTATGTTTGAAAAACCAAACTGTGATCACAGCATCCCTTTTGTAGTGTCAGCACAACCTGTTACATTGTTTACCACAAACCACAGAAAATAACATGATTTGTGTTCTTTCCCTGCTTTTTTCCTAATCAAAATTGGTTTGATACAAAAATATGCACCTGTGTCTGTAAAATTTTTCACCTGGCGATCGTTCAAGACAACATTTTCACCTTAAATTTTAAAAAATAAAGCTTGCCTTAATAATATTTACCGAAAAAAATTGATCACTTCGATACGATTGCACTATGGATTTCGCCTATTAGAGGGTTAACAGTGAAAACATATTTATTTGGTTTTTTTACTGGCTTAAATTTTGAACAGGCTTATCGTCTCGTCTCTTTCCTCTCGTTCTCGGGAACACAAATCTGGATTAAAAAATATATGTACACAATTGGAACTATCACCAAAAACAGACACAGGTCAGTCCTCGTCCTCTGTCCCTGCTTTGCTAGTTGTAGTAGCTGTTCTTGGACACCTGTATGGGTCGACGCCGCCGGGGCAGTTCGTTCTTAAGCATGCGCCAACGTTCTGGTGGCCAGACAATTGCCACAGCTCTCGCCGTCATAAGGCCCAAAGCCACGGGGCCGAAAGTATTGCTGTCCAGCGAATGGCCAGTGTGATCACCCTCCACCCAGCAGTGGCCATCAGGTATCCGAACAATCTCATGCTTATAGCCCAAAGTCGAAACCACATCGCCCTGCATGCCCACCACGCGCTTGATAATCTTCTGGGCAGGATCCTTAGGTGAGATGAGTGCAATTATGTCTCCACGCTCCACAAGACTGTCGTGGATGCTCCAACGCAGTAGGAAAACATAATCTCGCTCATCTGCCACCGGATTAAGAGCGGGTTGCATAGAAATGCCTGTGTTGGGGTTGAGATCAGCGATTGATGATTAGGTAATCCAGTTTAACGGATACTCACCGTCCACTCTGGCCACATAGCCCACGCAGTCGAGGAATGTGATGCCCAGAGGCAGGCCATAGAGTAGAGATTTGCAAAACCGGCGAAAGGCCATTTATCAGGGATGACTTGGGTGGAGGAGGCCACTTGAATCTCAAGAATTGCACCTCGTGTTGGTTTAGTTCCTGGTTTGTGCTTCGTCTTAAACGCCGCTAAGAGTTGAAAGCATAACCTGTACGTGGCTATGTTTCTGAGTGGCAAGCTTAGAGATCATTTAATTGTTTAATGCTTTGTTATTGTTATAAAAATAAAATATAAATCAAATGTTACTTCATCTTAGAGATGGGTGCGTGTCGAACGAGTTCAACTTGGAATCGAATGACATAAAACACGCACGAACGCAAGACATTACTCAAAAAAACAGCCAGGCGAATGCTTTAAATGTGATTAATGTTTCCAAGCTGAATACGAATTTGGAACTTAGCTAAATCATCCGTACCTAAAATAAATATGTTCCACATTAAAAAAATTTAAGTTTAAATACAACTGGAATAATATATATTCCCTACCGAACCCTGATAGCCAATTGAATGTTTTTCATAATTATTTCAACCGATTTTTCTACACCAGAGTGCCTTTAAAAACTAAGCAAATCAAAACAAAGAAAACACCCTGGTTCAACATTTGCAGCGTTAGGATAGTATATCAATAATAGTGGTATTCCTGAAAGTGATTTGCTTTCGATTTTGATTTCGTGAAAGCAAATCAAAAGCAGTTGACGGAACGACCCTGGTTTCATTTTGATTTGCTTTCGTTTGCAGATCAATTGGCGCCAATTTAAACAAAGGAGCGAAACCAAAAAATTTCGAATAAAATTGTGAAAACAAGATTTCTAAGCTTCTTAAGTAAGTTTGTGTTCTAAAGAATGTTTGTAACTTTAAAAAAATTTCGCGAAATCAACTTTTTCCTTACTTTTTCTGGGCACACTGCACATTTTGTATGGAGCAGTCTTGAGCAGCTGTTGCACGAAATCCAAAGCAAATAACTTTCAGGAATACCACTAATAAATTCAAATGCAGCACGACTAAGTCGTGTCACGACACGCGCCCAACTCTACTTCAACGTTGCGTTCGATAACAGCTACAGCTCAGGGGAACTTTCTCTCACCCTTGGAAACTGCGAGATTGTTTATGGATTAGGATAATGGACGATAATGGACATTATATTGATATTGCTCATCCTTACAATAAAAATCAAAAAAATAATGGGAATGTAAATGTGGGTCTATTTATTTCGTAGTCATTTAATTCTATTGCGTCTTCATCTCAGCAGCCCTCCAGCTCGCTGGGAATGGGTATTTCATTCTGCAGGGCAAACTGCAGCAAAGCCTTGTACTTGTTCTTCCAATTGCCCACCTCGCGGCGTATCTGCTCATTGTCCTCGTGCATCTGTTCCAGTTCGGTCCATTCATAGGATTTCTTGGTTTCCAGCTCGTCCTTCTGCTCGATGCGCTTGATACGGCAACTGGCGGCGTAACCACGATTCTTAAGCGTGCGTCTTCGCTGCTTCATGCGGACGATTTCCTCACGGTTCAGGCCACGCATTTTCAGGGTGCGATTGAGGTCTCGCACCGAAATGGAGACCAACTCATCGTCCGTAATGTCCGGAATGGGACAGGGCGACAGCGGAGCCTGCGTGGTTGGAAATACGTGTATAAGGTATGCTGTATAAAGATAGCAAGGGCAGCACATACCAGGGATGACTTTCTTTCGCGTTTGGCGTCCATTCCAACAAATTTGAGAGATTTTCAGGTTTCTGTGTATGTTTTGATTAATTGTCACTAAGGCATTAGTGGGACCCTCCTTGGTTATTTTTGAGATTTATCGAGAGCGATAGTTACGATAAGCGATAATCACGTTAAAGACGGGGATGGACAGGCGGGTACTGGAAATGAACCGAACTAGCTCCGAAACTATGAGTATGAACCAGGGAAAATCATTATTATTTTGAAAATCTTTGATTAGATATATAAATATGAAGCATACGGTTTAAAGATATTCTGCTGGGTGAGACTGTATTAATTTCAGTTCCCCTTCTCAGATACGCCATGATTTTGGTTTCTTTCTTTATCCATGATAATATTGAAGGTTTTTTCATGGAATTCAAAAATACTATTTATTAGTCAATTCCTTTATTTGTAAAAGTTATTGACGAGATTTTTACCAAGT
This sequence comes from Lordiphosa collinella, assembly GCA_018904265.1. NCBI lineage: Eukaryota > Metazoa > Arthropoda > Insecta > Diptera > Drosophilidae > Lordiphosa > Lordiphosa collinella. The sequence continues at coordinate 329,875 of JAEIFV010000223.1, forward strand.
TTTATTTTTATTTTGCCAGCAAACCAGAACCAGTTAGACAAATTTTCATTGAAATATATGAAAAACTTTGATATACTTAGCTCAACGGCCTTATTTTTGGGTCCCAATTGAGGCCGATAAGCGAGGTATAGGTGAATATAGTTTATGGGATCGGAAATGAATATTTCTATGCGTTGCAAACTTCAGGGCAAAATTATAATACCTTTTGCAAGGGTATAATAAAATTCAAAAATAATTATTTTCGGATTTTTATATAAAAAGGATTGAACTGTTTGGTCCCTGGTATGAACTGTTTATTTCATACGAAAAAGATAACGAAATTCCGCCGAAAATATTAAAAGCAGTCAACTCAGTTAAGTTCCGATTTATCAATTATACATACATTTAATTATATTCTCTTATGATCAACATACATAATACTTCCTCATCTGCTTAATTAAAAAACTAAATAAACATAAGAAAACACTTCAAGCTGAAACAATCATTGCACTTTGGCAGACAGAAGGCACTCCTTTAGTTATCATTCGCATCCTCTTAGTTTCTATTATTCGGTCAAGATAAGCAGCACCATGTCTTCTGGTTCACTGACCTCTGCCAGTTCTCCGTTCAATAATAGCTCTAAGGGGATGCCCGGCACGTCGTCTTCCTCATCGTCCTCTGCGTCTACTGCTGCCTCCCCCGTTTGCTCCATTTGTTATTTACCACCCGCCGACAGCAATGCCGCATTTGCAATAGGTTGCACCAGGCAACCAGCTTCCACATGCTCAATCACTTGCTTCTTCAGCTGTGCCACATGGTCCTTGAGATTTTTCACTATGCCTGCCAAATCGGTGTTCTCGCCCTTGAGCAGTTTGACGCGATCTTCCAGTTTGGAGATGCGCTCGAGCTTTCGCTTGCGACACTTGGAGGCGGCCACGCGATTCCGTTGACGCTTCCGTTCCAGTTTGATCTTCTCCTGGGTCTCCATATCAATGGGACTAACTGTGGGCGAGGCGGCCGTATTCTGTGGCTCATCCTTGATGACCGGAAAGCCCTCCATGTTGGCATAGGTGAACGAGCCGCCACTTATTCCATTGCTTACTGCGGTCATGGTGTTGGTCGTGGTGGCACTCTGGGTCTGAGGCTGGCCAGCGGGAGGGAAAGCCTGCGAGTTCGTGTGCAAATTCTGTAGGGCCTCTTCGAATCCTTTGCCAAAGGCCTCCTGCTCGACGGTTACGGGTCCCACTTTGGTGGGGAAAACCGTGCCAGGCTGAGGAGTTTGCATTAGATTGCTGGCGAGCAAGATTCTCTCCAGGTCCGGTGTGTTCAAGGTTTTGGCCTGCAGGTCCGGGGAATCGATCAACAGGGGAGCTATGACACGTTTATTTTTCCCAGTTTTATTTAGATCCAAAAATCCAGGACGCTTGACATTTGGTGTGGAACTGCTGTTGGGTGTTGGGAATTCCAGGGAAACGGAAGTATTGTCGTCTGTGCCCACGGGCTCTGTTTTGGGCACTATCTGGGGGGCGGCAGGTGATAAGCCAGCTGCAGCTGTTGTGATATTTGCGGAATTGGCGGCAGAAACGACGGTCTTCATGGCTTAAGGTATGACGTCAGACTAAAGTGGAAACGAGCGAAATCAAAGGAATTTCAGTTTGAGATAAACTTGTTTTTGGTTGGACGATTACGAGAATGAGTCATAGGCAGCGCTGCTTTTAGCTCTGTGGCAGCGCTCTTCTTCTTACTCACCCGAAAGAAGTTTGTTGTTGTCTCTTGATAAAGCTAGAAACGTATGCTTATTTGTGGGTTTTCTTTATAATCCGACCGTGGTGGTGCTACCATAAACAATATTTTTTAATATTTTACAATTTAAATGAATATTTGAGCAGTTTTGTTCAACTGCGCCTTAGCCTTATTATTTTTTTTTTTTTTCTTTGCTGTGCTGTTAAGAGCCGAGACTGTTAACATTAACATTTACTGTTAATGTTAACATTGGTGGCCGCGTGAGCTGAGTGGCCGCGGGTGGCCGCGGAGTGAGTGGTCCGCGTGAGTGGTCCGCGTGAGTGGTCCGCGTTAAATGGTAACACTAATTTCATTTAGTGACGATTGTGAGGGATGATATGTTTTCGTGTTGCAGGAATCGATATATGTTATCGTATTTGAACTTCACTCTAAATTTAGGTGGGAGTTCAGCCGCTAAATGATACAAAATTTGAACAGGTGTTGATTTTATTAGCCCAAGGGCTCTTCGTAAATGAAAGTTTGAATGAACCGTTATCTTGTCGATAGCTGCTTGAGATATGTTGCTGAAGGATGAACATGAACATGCATATTCCATTCTGCTTCGTACAAATGATCTGTAAATTGTAAGTCCTTGCCTTGGATTCACTCCAAAATGGCAGCCGCTAATAATTCTAAGAAAAGCACAAGACTTGTTTGAGTTTGAGATCGATCTGTCGATGTGAGCAACAGGAGAGCTATTTGCACTGATGATTCTGCCAAGATATTTAATTTGATCAACTTCGTTAAGGATTGTTCCAGCATGTACAATGTTAAGAGGCTGCCTCCTCCTGCTAAAATGTATAATACTAGATTTGGCTGGGTTGAAATAAAGATTTATCTCTAAAAGAGAAATTTTTGCTGCTAGCATGTTTCTTGCAATGGTAAAGTTGTGGTGAAAAGTTACAATGAAAAAATCATCTGCAAATTGAAAAATAGGGCAGTTTTCATCATTTCTTTTGTGTAGACTAGTTGTATACAAATTGAATAGTGTTGGACTTAGGCAGCTGCCCTGGCAAACACCTTTATTGACTTCAACTTTGCTCTTTTCTATTACTAGGAAACGTTTAAGTAGGAATTTTTGTAACCAGACTATAATGTGGTCATTAAACTTCATTTGCCTCAGTTTGTCAGATAGAATGGGAATGTTAACACAATCAAAAGCCTTCTGCAAATCAAGACACGCGGCAACCACTTGAAACCCTTGCTTTTTGAGATAGCTAATTTTATTGATGAGATCATTTATACATTGGGAAGTCGACCGATTGCGTCTGAAGGCGTATGATCTATCAGGGATCAAATTGTTTTCTAGTATGTGTTTGTCCATTTGGATCTTCAGAAGCCCTTCTAGACATTTAAATAGTACACTCAGTAAGCAAATTGGTCTGTAATTTTGTACCAGGCCATGATCCAGGTTTTTTTCGGGATTGGAACTACACGAATGTTTCTCCATTGTTCTGGAATTTCGTTCTTTTGCCATATGGTACCAATCACATTAAATAGATCTCTTTTTTTTATTAGGGGGAAGCGATTGGATTAGTCTGTAAGAGATGCCATCCAGACCTTTTGCAGAGTCCGGATTTCTGGTATTTATAAAATACACAAAGTCATCGTAATTTAAGGGTGGTGGTGGAATATCTGTCGGTTCGTCCTCTATGAGTGGACGTTGAACGCAGTTTGCGGTATTCGGGATAGTTATTTTTGAAAGTTAAAAAGTTGACCGGTTTTTGGTCTAAATTTCGTCCTTATATCACAAAACTTTTGTGGAAGTGGAATTGAGAACAAGGCTGATAGTCTTATTTAATCCAAAAAAAAAACGTACATGTTCTCAATGGGATTCATGTCAGGATAACGCTCTGGCCATTCTCAAAGCTTGATTTTCTTTTCGCTAAACCACTCACGACTGGCCCTTGACACGTGTATGAAAACATTGTCCTGCTGAAAAATGGAATCCGGGTTCGGCTTTTGCTCCAAAAAGTTTACACTACGGCAGAATTGGCTCAAAAAACACACAAACACTCAAAAAAATAAAAACGATTTTAATTTCGGGACCGATCTAAGCAAATGAGTGCGTGTTACGCATACATTCATATTTCACTAACACACACATGAGTGTTGCGCAAAAATGTATGTGACGTATGGGGTTTTTCTTCCCACCCATAATAACTAAAATCACCTTGATAAGTATTTTCGAGACCTTTTGTTGATTTGAAAGGGATAACAATCAAATGCGAATTAAAGAAGACTCGAAAATAACTCATGCATATGCTCAAAATGTGATTTATTGTAATTTGACTCGAAAAAGTCTCGTAAATGACTCGAAACTGATCAGAAAAACGGGTTAAAAACGACTCAAGCAGAGTCGTGGCTAGGATACCATTTTCTCCCGATAAAAGTATCAAGACTTGAATGTGATCGAAAATTACATAAAATGTTTGCTGGGCTTTTTATTATGCAAAACTTAGTATGCCCTTTGTACTTTTTGCACAGGGTATTAAAGTACCATCTCAAGCAACCACTCATTATATCGATAGTTCCATCGATAGTTTTGCAGCTCTAGTAGGACGTACCAGCAGCTCAAACAATTTAATTTTAATTATAAAACTAAAACAAACAAGTCCGACAATATCCAAAATAGTGGATTAACTGCACCAAAGAAAGAAAGAACATGTGCAAATCTCGGGTGAATGCTAACATACACCTGTGTGCCAGTATACACATGCCACACACACATGCGTAGACTACCAAAATAAGCAGCAGCAGCATAAGTAAGGAACCACCACCACACAACAAAGCGCAGGAAGTTTTTGCCATATGTTCAATGCGTCAGTGCATCAGAGTGACAGCCTCCACCAGCTCGGAACACTGGAAAACAAGTGTCACCTGTCTACCCCTTCCCATTTAAAATTTCAAAATTGTTGTGAAATCTAAAGGCAAGCAGAAAGGGCAGCAGCAGCACCAGGGGAGCCACAACCTGGGTCACACCAGGGGCCAGCAGGGGGAGGAGGAGAATTGAAAGGCCCGCACTATGGGCAATTGTCTGAAATGCTTCCAATCTTCTGCCGAACAAACGTTGCCAACATCCAACTCCTGTCCAAACTCAACAACTGCCGCAGCCTCAAACAACGTCCAGAGCCCAGGCAATTGCTACGAAACCGTAGTTGGTGGTGCTCTACCCAATGCCAATGAGCGTTGTGCCAGCGGTAGGTAGTCCCTTTGAGAGCAGAATTGAGCATAGATTATTCTCGTTCCCCATTCCCCCCGACAGAAACGGATGAACTGCTCTCTAGCCGAACTCCACTGAAGCCAGCAAAAGCAAATAATTGTGATACTAAGCGTAATAGTTTTAAGTCTCTAAGTTTGCTTAATGGAAGTGCGCCCACTATGAGCGACATTATCGCCACTGGTGAGTCTGGAATCTCTCCCACTTCTATTGCCACTTTATTGATTTTTGCTCTCAGCCGTCAAGGAATCCCTTGAGGTATCACCTCAAACCCTTAATAAACTCTTTGAGGCCTACAAAGATCCGGATGACGATGATCTGATACTCACCGATGGCATTGAACGCTTGTGCAATGATCTGAACTATCAGCCTGATGAATTTGCAATACTCGTCTTGGCCTGGTGCCTGGACGCCTCCCAAATGTGCCGTTTCACCAAGACGGAGTTCATTGATGGTCTGCACAAGATGCGAGCAGATACCATAGCCTCTATACGTTCGCGGCTTGAACAGACCATCGAGTTGCTCAAGGCGGATGCAGAGATGTTTAAACAGCTCTATAGGTTTACATTTCGGTAAGTCTGCCACGTCCAAAACGCATCCAAAACCTACGTGGTATTAACTCTATCTTTTCGTGCAGCTTTGGTCTGGAACCCGATCAGCGCGTACTCTCCCTGGAGATGGCCATCGATTTGTGGAAACTAGTGTTCACTGTACAAACACCTGATCTCTTTACCAACTGGATAAACTTCCTCGAAAAGCATCCGAATATACGCCGCATACCGAAGGATACATGGAACATGTACCTCAATTTTACGGAACAATGTGATATAGAAAATTATGACGATACGGAGGCGTGGCCCAGTCTTTTCGATGATTTCGTGGACTATGAGAAGACGCGTGCGCTGGAATCCTTGCCGGGCGTACTGCGGCATCAGCACGACGATGATAATAACAATGACGATCATGTCAAGGATCATGTATCGTAGTATCCGCTCTGCCCCGCTCTCGCGCATAGACATTAAAATTTTGTGTAAATTTTTGGCATTCATTTGCTTTTTGCTTGCCTCCCTACTTCCCTTATTAGCGACGACGCGGTGCTGGCGCTGCTACAAACTCCAAATCCCGCCAGCAGTTCCAAGTCAAGCTTTGCAATCATTTTGTGCGGCAGGCGCAATTCGTATCAAAAAAAAAAACAAAAACAAAATTAAAGACTTGTCAAACAGAAAATGAATTTGTTCGGAAAACAGCTCAATCAACACAGAAAGCGTGTACATACGGAGAACGGACGGAACGGAACGGACCGAGTTCCAAAAACACAAAGCAAAACAAAAATTTAGCAATTAAAACGAGTGTATTATTTTAGAAACAAGATTTTTTGCATGATTTTATGGCACTATTAACTAATTCAAAATGCATATAAAATTACATACAAACCAACCAACCAGCATACATACATACATACATACTTAATTGTAAGTAGCGGATGATGTGAATTCAATAAAGAAAACTCAAAACTATTTTGACCTTCTCCCATTCTATCTACTGTGGACTGGACGCTCAAAACAATAAGCAGCGGATGGAGATTAAGTTTTAACTGGTGCGAGGCTCCGAAGTTTGTATCATTTTGAAATAGTTGGCACTGAATTGAAATTGATTTCGAATTTGACCAAATAGGTGAATCAAAAAACATAAACAATTTTTTTATGAATTGTATCAGGCTTACGTGCCGTATGAGTAATATTTTCAGAATCATATGTGTGTCACCGCGTCTATTAAAACTTAAAATAACATTTTTTGTATAGAAATATTATAGCTAACAACAAAATCAAGCTTCAGGAGTGCTGAGATTTACTTTTACCATTTTGGTTTTTTAAGGTTCGGGGTAATGTGCACTTAGAGCTAGGGTTGCCGAATGTGAATGAAATATTGTTTTTCCATTCATATTAATTCGATATTGAAAAAAGATCATATCAATTTTGCTATTTGTATGACAACATAAGTCAACAAGATGCAGCCAGAAAATTGTATTGAAGCCAACAACACATCACTAAAGTGCTGAAAAGGAATAATATTGTTGCCAGACGTAAGCAAAGAGCACCAAGTTACACACCCGACCAAATACAAACTTTCAAATCTCAATGTCGGTGGATGTGCAACCAATATCGCCCTTTTGCCAATACCCCTTTTGTACCAAAGGAACGGAACCCAATAAACTTGGCGCAGTGTCGACCAATTGAAGATTTTTTTGGAAGTCTGAGTGCAGCAGTTTACAAAAACAACTGGAAGGCCAAAAATATCAAGGAACTGACAAACAGGATCCGGAACTCGCCGCTTGCGGAGACATTTCGAGTGGCTGATAACGGTCCTTTCGACCAAATCGATTCTTTTGCAATTCTTTTGTATATGTAGTCATAAATGAGCTGTACAATTTTCATAAAGATCCGTTGAGAATTGTGGTTATGGCGGCATTTTAAAGTTTGTGCAGTTTTTTAGTTGTCACCCGTTAAGATGGCGGATATGGAGTTACGGACGCTTGATTGCAGGTCCATGTGTATTTGGATGGATCGAGCAGGCTAAGGTAATATTACCTTAAGTATGTTAAAGAGCACTTTCATGAAATCCGGCTCGGAACTCATTCTCCCAAGGTCGGTTCTTGGTTTTGAGTCGTATTTATAGTCCACCCAAATCTGAGGATGTGCTATGAAAAGCAGCTTAAGTCTTGACGTTCGGATTCCTCGAGAATGAGAATGTTTTTTATATCTGGAGATGATGCATATTCAGAGTTTATTCATTTAAATGACTGTGGGAAGAGTGCCGCTTACGTTCAAAACGAAAGTCGTCTAAATCGGAGGTGTCCCAGAAATCTCTTCCAACCAAATTCCAACCCAAAAACCAATTCTCGGTGTCTAGAAATCTCTTTCGGTTGTTTCAACTTTTGGAATCCTCAAAACACCCAGAAATCTCTCCCAACCAAATTCCAACTCTTGACCAACCAAAACCAATTCTCGGTGTCCTAGAAATCTCTTTCGGTTGGATTTCTAACCTCTCGTGATTTTGTTGGGAGATTTTGGCAAACCAACCAATACACAATCCATCCAATACACTAACCAACCATTAGCGACTTCACGAACCCACGCAATATATCACTGTTTTTGTCGTAGGACCATAATCTTATACACTCACCTTTCGAACTCGACTTTCGAACTAGACTTTCGAAGAAAACCAAATCTCTCGAAGTTCTGGGACACCGACGGATTTCTCTAGCGATTTGCAAACCAACCGAAGCCAAAATCTCTAGAGATTTACAGGACACCCCCGTATATACAGGGTGTCCAGAAACTTTTCGTCAGAACTTTAAAACATGATAGCTGTTATCAATATAAATATTTTTTTCTTTTACACCATGGGTCTAAGTGGCTTCGTTTCCAAGTTATTAAGTCTCAAAATAAAATGCAGTTTTGATGCAGTTTATTATTCTAAATGAAAATTTTTGTAAAATAGTTTTCAAAAAAATTATTTTATGGAATTTAATTGACACTTTCCAAATTTAGGGAAAGTTTGTAGTGTGATATTGAGAGTAATACTTTGTGTTGCTATGAAATCGAAAGCGGGGCGACTTAGACCCATGATCTAAAAGAAAAAAGTATTTCTATTGATAACTATCATGTTTTAAAGTTCTGACGAAAAGTTTCTGGACACCCTGTATAACAATGACTAGCGCCGTTACAAAATGTTTCCAGACAGCAATTTAGGTGTTTTGAAAAATTAAAAATCAAACAAATAAATTTTAGAAAATGGTTAAACTTCGTTAATTTGGCGTTTTTAAGTCGATATATTTCTTTACAAATAGGATTTTAATAATGTGGTAGGTTCAAAAAAACACATCGTTGTTTCGCGATATTCGCGTTTAAAGATTAATTTTTGTTTTCGACACTGTAAAGTTCGCACACGGCTCGTATTGTCATCGTAGCGGCTAGTACCACGACTTCACACAAAACAACCTGTGGGTAAATTTAACCTATATCGTAGGTTAGAAAAACCCACAAAGTCGGTTAAATTAACCAATTTTTACATTAACTATCACGCAAACCTTTACGTAAAGAGAACAGTTGCTATAGTAAATCGAACCGAAAATATCGTTTAGAAATGCGCCAACCTACAAAATTTGTAATATATACCGATGCTTACAGTAAGTAGCTTTTCTTACTATTTTCACAGTAATTTTACCAGCCAAATAGTACTTTGACAGTTTTCTGGAAATTGTACCGAAAAACTACTGTAAAGTAGTAGGAATACTATTTTAGCTGTCAAGTTACCATACAAATACGAGTATATGTTGCACAATTTTTAGACCAATATTAGCATCCTCCGAATAATGTTACCCAAGAAATATTAGTTTAGCGAATCCAATAGCATTAAGCAATTGTGATTATTTTTATACCCTGTACGAAAGGTATGAAATGGTCCCAAAACCTCGAAATTTGCGAAACTAAACCGTTCATCCGATTGCGATAAAACATTGGTCAATGGTAGGACGCTTGCCTGCGAAGGTTTCTAAGTTGAATTAATGGCCGGCAAATAGTCCAAAAACTGCCAAATTATGCCGATCAATCTATTGCGATGAAACTTTCGGAAATGATTGGACGCTTGCCTGCGAAGATTTCTCAGTTGAACAAATGTGCGGAAGATGGTCCAAAAACGGCGAAATTGACGAAATTGAAATTAAAAAAATCAACGGAAGTGAATGCTTAGGATGAATTTTAGTGTTACAGTTACTGCTGAAAGCAGCGCTGCTGCTGATTACTACATACTTACATATGTCTAGAGGGTACGAGCCACCTCTTGGTTAAAATGGTTTACTGTAAACACTTTACCTTTGTCAGCGTGCAATTCGTACGGCATGATGGCGACTACTTGTCAAAAGTTTTGTCAGGGGCATAAAAACGTGTTGACAGGAGAACTAAGAGAAATAAATGTCATCCCGAAAGCTTTTATGTAAAGCTAAGCTAAGGGCGCGCTCTCTCAAAGTTTGTGCAGACTTTTAGTTGTCACCCGTTACAATGTTAAACAATTTAAGGGTCAAGGTTTTTGAGTAAAGGTTTTGGATCGAACCTTGGTGCGGCTAAAGTTTTCACAATTTAAATAAAAAGACAATTAATAAAAGTAAAATACACAAAATAAAATTAAGAATTTCTTCATATTTGGATAAGGTTAGTTTAGACTTGAGCTAATGATCATTTAGAATATTCGAAGTCTCAGATAGATTTACTTTACTAAGCGATGAAAGAATATTTAAGAGGTCAATTGTCATGAGGGACACATTAGCTTTTTGGTTTTGGGAATCATTGAATATATTTTGGAATCGTTAAAATACACACAAAAACTATTAAGTGTACCGAATATCACATTTTTAATAAGATATTGTTTTAGCCTCTTTTGCTTTTGTTTTAAAACTCTTTTGCACCATTTCGAATTGATAAAAAAAAATCGCTAGGAATTTGCTCATGTTTTTTAAGGCATAATTTTGTTCAACCGAACCAAAATCTTAGGTTCGAAGCAGGTTCACGTTCATTTTTTTGGTTTTGGTTCATAGTGAATTCCGGGTTCGAACAGGCTTGCAGCGCTGAACAAAACTAAACCTTTTGCGTTGTGGAGGTCCGGTATAATGTAAAATGTCCATAAATCGCAAAAGTATTTTGATTAAGAATATCTGTGTATGAGATATCTTAAAGTTACCACTTTTAGTTCCTGACTGTTGTTGAACAAAATAACAAATTCAAATAAGGAAAAGATTCCAAAGGCTTAAAATGTAGTTTAAAAGCTTTAGTTTTATTAAGAGCATCTACGTTTCGGTTTGTTGATCTAAGACTCCACACAGGCGCCTCAGCAATTAGCATTAGAGAGCTTTATTCAGCGAGCTTTGAACTGAGAGCCCCAAGTGATGATGCTCTCGAGCGCAGCTGCGGCTGCTGCTGCTGAGCGAAAGCAAGAACAGGTCCGATTCCGATCGGCTGGTGGCAAGTGCGAAATCGAAGCCTCAGTACTGCACGACGCGTACGCGTAGAAGCAACAGGGCAAAAAGCAGTGATCCGTTACGTATCTTTGTAGAGTTGGGAACGAGATCGTATAAAAACTAACACAAACGAAATCAAACCCGCGCATCGTTAGCAATTTTCTTTTTCCGCTGAAGCTCAACACTACCACTGTACCCCAACGAGGTTTTTGGAGTTTTGGAAAAGTGCACAGTGAGTGAGTGAGTGCCAGTGTGTGAGTGAGTGTGTGCGTGTGTATCTATTGAACTGGCAGACGAGCTTACACACATTAGAAACAAGTTTTCCCCTACGTGTCGCCAAAGTGAAATTTCAATTGCGTTCAATCAAAAGCGAAGAATGTATGTACATTGTACCTATACAAAAGTATATGTACATCCGCCAAAGAGGAGTCCCAAATGTATCTATCTGTAGACCAGATGATTCATGTACAACAAGGCGCACAAGTGAAAAACAGCGCAGCATTCAAATTGAAAGCCAAAAAGAACAGTGGCAGTGGAGCTATTTTTAGAATTATTTGTTTTCATATATCGGACCCGGACTAAAAGGCAGGCGAAGGCGACGCGAGGTTGCCGCCTTACAATTTCAATTTCAGAAATCCACAAATTAGCCAAGTTCAAATGGCTCAGAGGCTGGTTGAACTGCGTGGGCAGGAGTGGGGGAAGCGTCACCATATACACATGCAAATTGGCAAATCAGAAGGAGAGATACATACATATGTATATATACTTACTTATCGCCTACGTTTCAATTTGATTTTCGGAAATTTCAACAACCAGAACAGCAAAAACAACAACACCTTCGCTTTTATTTTTTTGGCTATTTCAAACTTGTTGTTTATTTTATGTGTGTGTTGTGTTTGCCTACGTATACACGCCATACTCTCGACATCTCTTGATCGCGACCTGCCTGGCATTTGGCAAGCTACAATCTCTCTCACATTTTTGCCCAGCCCCGCCCCCGCCCCCAAGGCAGACAGGCAGCAACATGTTTTTGTCTATAATATGAGATCATATGCAAAAACACACGCTCTCCCAGCTACACAAACAATCACTTATACGTACATATGAATGTATGTTCATATGGAGCTCTGTCCCCCAGACGCTAAAAACGTGCGCTATTGCTCTGATCAGGCGGCATTAATTAGATTTGGCCTTTTATTTATATTATGATATTTTATGTCTGAATCTTTTGTTGTTGTTTTTCGCTTACGTGAGTTTTGCTGACCATCTGGCAGAGATCTACTAGATCTGGAATCAAGAATATTTGCATTTTTTAAAGCCCATACTGAACTATTTGAACATCGGGTAAAAATGTTTTTTGCTTTATACATAAGGCGGAAAATCGGTCCAGAACCAATGTTCTGTTAAATCGGATCGTGAACTGACACTTTAAGATCAATGACCAAACATGCTAATTTTAAAAAATAGGGGAAGTTAACTCGGCCGAAGTTTTGTATACCCTTGCAGCTTGTTTTTCTAAATAAGACTACTTTTCGGACCTTAATTTTCTATGGGAGCTATACTATAAGGATGTCCGATTTCGACCGAACTTAGTGCAATCATGGAAAAGCAAAACAAACTGTTAATTACGAAATTTGGAGGCGATCCCAATTAAAACAAACAAGTTTTTCTCACTAAAACTTCTTTTTCAACAGATCATTCATACTTCAGCTATATGCTATAGTCATCCGATTTTGACAAAACTTTGTAGAATCGTGTAAGAGTATATAAAATAAATATATGCCAACGTAAGGGACGTTTCCATTAAAACCAAAAAAGTTTTTCTCACAACAATTAGTTTTCCGACCGATTGTTCCTATGGCAGCTATATGCTATAGTCATCCGATTTTGACCCAACTTTGTAGAACATTACCATTAAAAAAAAAATTTCTAACAACAGAACTACTTTTCTATGACAGCTATACTATATAGAATCCGATTTCGACCTAATTCGGTGGAATCATGGGTTTTTCCTAGTTGTACCAAAGACTACGTGCAAAGTTTGGTGAGGATAGCTTTAAAACTGACGGAGGAGATAGAAGCAGAGAAACGGACGGACGGACAGGGCTAAATCAACTCAGCTCGTCATGCTGATCAAGAATATATATACTTTATGTGGTTGGAGATGCTTACTTCTATGCGATTCAAACATCCAGACAATTCCACTGCAAGGGTATGAAAACAATTCGATTCAAAATAATCACTTAAGGGTACCCCCCCCCCCCAAAAAAAAAATTTTTAATTTTTGTTTAAATGTGTGGGGGTGCCAGAAAATTTCAAATCAACTGACGGTTCCAAAAAAAAAAAAAGGGGTGTTGTTTTTTTTTTTTTTTGTTTCTCAGAGACTATAAGAGCTAGAGCCACAAATTTTTGAATGTAGGTAGGTGTATACCCGATTCAAAATACGAGTTTGTTTCAGATTTGGAAAATACCTTTCCCCCTCCCAAAAACTTTCACACCACAATTTTTAAGTTAGACCTTCCAAATTTTATTATATCAAGTAAGGCTCAATATCTATCTATTCTGAAAAGATCAATAAGATCGGACAATAAACACCGAAGTTATATACGAATCAATTTTGCTTATGGGAGAGAGGGGGGGTTTTGCATTGTCAGTTATCGCGCGCGGCCGCATGCCATGCGTTTGTTTAAGTGTGTAAGTGTGAGTGTGTGTATATGTGTATGAAAACACAAGAAGTCAAGGGAACAGGGTATTTTGTAGTCGGGGCACTCGACTACAGCTCCCTTACTTGTTTTTTTTTAAATATGAAAATTTTGCAAAAAAAATGTTAGTTTTCTTAGGATTTCCTACGATATTTTTTTTTACTACGAACTTTGACGCAAATTTCTCAGGAACTACTAGACCGATTTTGATAATTTGTTTTCTCAGTGAAAGCTAACACCTAAATGCATCAAAATCATGTTATAAATCCATTGAAAATAATTTTATTTTCAACGAAAACAGCTGTCGAAACTTTAAACTCGAATATCACGAACCCACTTTTTTGAAAATGTTTCACACGATTAGAATAATAACTGTTGGACCAGAAGGAACGAAATGTGTCCTTCTATCTATAAAACTGTGGGAGATATGACGTTTTTTTCCAATTTGCGGAGGCGGGAGGGGGCGTGGCAAAAATTAAAAATAAACTTAATCTGCCTGCAAGTATAAGAAGCATAAGTTCCATACATGTCTCTATCTGTACCTTTGGTACAGAGTATAATCATCCAATGGATATTTTTTAGTATCCTTTTGTCTCTGGGTGCTTTAGAGGCAAATTTAGACTATTTCTGCAATACCTATATACTGGCCTGTTCCCGTTTCCGAGTGGAATGAAAAAGTAAAACGATCGAGTGAAATATAAATCTATTGTCTTTTCGAATGAATGTTCGAATCGTTATCAAATTTTAATTCAGCCATAAGGCAGCCTTGACAATTTCGATCAGCACTGCGCTGATTCGGAATTGCGAACAGCTCGGTTTCATTTCGGGTGACATGACAAAAGGCCCACGGACATAAGGCCCATATAAAAAATTTCAATCATTACTTTGAAATATAACTCAGAAATTTTCTGGGCCTTATGTCTTGACATAGGGCCCATGGGCGTAAAGTCCGTACTCAAATTTAAATAACATTAAACGCACGGAATTTTATGCAAGATTTGGTATGCATGCAAGGCCATTCGGAAGTCAGTTTATGGCAGGTGCCGGCAAAAAACACAATCCCATTTTGGCATTGGTGTGTGTGAGAGCAGCGCAAAAACTGATTCAATCGCGATGCAGTTAAGGAAGAGCCGAACACGCAGCACTGTGTGTGAGCCGACTGCTTTTGAGAGCTTGCCTATGCCCAGTTGGTTGAGACGTGACGGCCTCTAGGTTAGGGTAACCATCGGTCTGGTCGATCCGCACAGCTTTACCAGAGTTTGTGCATTACATGTCAGCTATCCGCCAGGCGATTTCAGACAGCCATCGGCTTCGGTATATTCGTTAACCCACTGTCTGTAAGGGATAACCGTAAGCGCTGTAGATCCGCACACAGCCCGAAGGGCATAGCCGAGCGAGCACACCTTTTAATCTCTTGGCTTGTGTGCTTCTAATTTTCGCAAAATAGACAGTTTAGATGGCTCAATCGGCCAGATTACCAGAGACTCTTCAAGAAATGTCGTGCGTCCGCCTGGCGATTTTGCGACATCGTTCGGCTTGCACGATCTCTTTAAAGAAGCCCCATTTCTCATGATGAAGATTTGACCTTATAAAATTGCTTCTCTTCTTTGATTTGCAGGTCCTCAAATTAAACTGGGCGAAAAGTCCGATGAAATGTGGGCCTTATGTCCGAATTTAATGTGGACATAAGGCCCATAACATTTTTGAATTTAGTTTCGATGCTTACTACGATTAATTTTGATATGGGCCTTTTGACCGTGAGCGTTTTGTCATGTCACCTTCATTTCGATCGTTTTTCTTTCGTCTACAAGCAATTTCTGAGGTACGAATTTAATAAAAATTATTTTAAATCAAATTGAAGGCTCGATGGATCTACAGATACTTCAAAATATCCACAATATTTGACATGTTAAAAAAAAATACTTGCAAGATGCAAGGAATTACCGTTGCCAAGAAAATTGACTTTTACTTTTCATTCCACTGACTGTTAGGCAAAACTTTTGAAACCGAGTAACTTGATCGTTTTTCTGAAACGGGAACAGCTACCGCATGATCTGATCGAAATCGAAAACGGGAACAGGCCTGAGAGCCTTTTAAAAAACTTAAGGAAACATTGATATATACCCTTTCGAAAAAAGACTATAAATCCAGATATATATCACTAGTGTGGCCTTCATAAGTCCTAAAAATTCGTTTTTCCGTTATATCTTATAAACAAAAGCTGATGCAGCTTAACCGGAACCAGTTTTGGAATCAGTGAATATTAATTTGTTATAATTTCTTATTGACTTGGTATAACATACAATTTTTATCGGTGAATGGCTGCAAATTGATACGGAACCGAACTGAACCTAAGCTTGAACTGGATCTCCATTTTATTGGTAGATCTCAAAAGGTTTTGCACAATCAAATTTTGTTTGTCAACGTAACAGTTACTAGATTTATACCACTTAAACTTTTGGCAAGTAACTCTTATTTCTTCCATTTTTACTTGCTTTTTCTGGCTAGCAAAGGACAATTCAATAAAAAAAACTTATTAAAGGAATTACAAATTGGGAAAAATATTGGAAAATGTCTTCGAAACCGAACATTTTCGAATTTCAACAGCGATTAAATCAAGTTATACAGAAAAGGCTTAACAATTGTGGATACTCAAATAAATCATTCCTGTCGTACATTTCGCCAAATTTGTAAGGTTCAGAGCCTAGTCTTAGCGTATACTTTTTCTGACTGTAATAATAGCCTGCCAGCAGCGTCCAGTTGCAGCTATCATCTCATGACTGATGACATCATCCACATCGTCCACAACGGGTCATCCTTGTGTTTGTGTTTGTGCTTGCATCATCTTTTGCTCTGCTCTGCTCGCATCTCTCACTAAAAAATCTCATTCAATGGAATATCTCTCAAGGTTATCGCTGAATCAACTGAATGCTTTTACATGTCTGCGACCTGTTGTTCCGGCCCAGACAGAAAAGGAGTTAAGGACACCAAATAAAAGTGAAAACTCGTTCTGAGATTGACTTGTTGTCCTCGTATATATACGAGTATATTGTGTGTGTGTGTGTGTGTTTGTGTGTCGTCTGTCAGTTTAACTGATGCCCACTTCAGAGATGACTTAAGCTACCAAAAATTCTCACTTCAGAATGCCTAAATGCGACCATTTATGTACATCTGGCGATAGAGATTTGAACGTGGGTGCAAAATGTTTCAAATTCTTATGAACCTGCTGCTGCTGGAGGCAGGCAGAAACTGACGTGTTTGCAACACCCACATGAGTTCTTTTTTTTTCTTTTTAAATTCAGTTACTCACACGTAATATTTAAATTTTTTCAGCAAACAAATAAAAATCAACTAATTGGAAATGCAGTACGCGAGCAGTTCGGAAAATTACTCATCCTCAATGCGAGATACCCCCTTGAAATGGGGCAGCAACGGCAGGGTAAGCAAATCAAAGATGATCCACTCAATTGAAGTTAATCATCACCTCTTCTATCCATGCAGAACGACAAGAATTATGCCTATAAGAAATCCTCCTATCAATACTCCAGCTCTGGTGATAACAATATTTCGTATAAAAGCAAAACACCGGATCAGAATATTGATCAATTGGATGCCTTGCTGGAAGATTTAAAGCAGGAACGTCAAACTACACACATACAACGCGATCTGCTGCCCACCAGTGGTACTTCCTATAGAACACTGTAAGTAACTAAACCTCCTGCCTGCTTAGAAAGTGAATCAAAGTTTTCTCTTATCTTTTTCAATTAAAGGGAACGCACGGATCCCTCCACGGGTTCGGTGACCAAAACCACGCGAGTAATCAAGACATCCAAGCATACGGGTGGTCAACAACATCCTTTTCTGGATGAGGTGGAGACCTTTAATCCCAAGGACTACAGCACACTACAGTCCACGGCCAAGTATTCCAGCTTGAAGCGTGAGGAACCGCCTTATACTCTGGGTAAGTTGAATACGGACAAAAAAATGTGTGGAAGCTTATTCCCTCTTAATTTCAGCTCATTCTCCCAGCGGTGGTGGTCACTATGAGAGCAAATCTAAGCTTTACGAGAGCAATCGCACCATTAACAACAATGTGGAACTGTTGCCCGCCTCGAGCACCACACAAACGGTGAGCATCGACAAGGAACTACAGGATATTGCTTTGAGTGATGGCATTCTGCCGGCTCCTGGCACCAAGGTGACTACCACCGTGCGCACTTACACCTATGAGATACCAGCCGTTGGTGGTCCCGGCAGCAATACCAGCACCATCAACCGCAACACGCTAACCAACAACAGCAGCAGCTACAAGCATCACCAGGAGACCAGTCATAATGTCAATACCAGTCAGAATTTCACCCAATTGGCACCCGCTCCCCAAGTGCCCCAGACGGTGATCTACAACACGGAGAGCTACTCCACTCTCAACAAGAACCAGGAACGTCCTCTGCTGACCAATCAATCCTATGAGATTCGTGAGCACAAGGAGACCACCACGCGTGGTGTTAGTCCACAACCCCGACAGTTGCCTCTGAACACAGCGGGTAGTCCACCCAACAATAACAGTCGCACCGTTGTCTACAACATACACAAAACGGACCATGTGAATACTCTGAACGAGTATCCCCCACCTCAACAGCAGCCGCGTTATCCACCACACAGCAGTCCAGCTCATAGTCCCAACTATGGCTCACCCCAGAGCCCTTCATCACCACCGGGTGGCATTAATCGTTATTACTACAAAGAGACAGAAACCTCAAACACAGTCAACACTCTACATGGTCCACCCCATGGCGGTCATCCTCAGCCGGCTCCTTTGAAGCAATTGCCACCACAGCCTCAGAATGGCAATGCTGGTTATCCACCAAACACCACATATACCACATATAAATACTCCTCCACCACCAATAATAATACAAGCACCACGAATCGACGTGGTCCCAATGGACCCGACTATGGCAGCCCCTCGCCCTTCCCCGTAGATGGTGTGGAATATCCCATTCCGGTGGGCAATGGCCAAACACCGCAACGTGTGGACGATTTAATGCAATCTTTTGGCACTGTAAGTAAAAGAAATTACTCATAAAAGAGCAAAACAAAAATTCCCTCAGCAATTTTGTTAATCAAAAAAAGAGTTGATAAGCTAAAACTTAGGAGGGTAAATCCGAATTAGTTTTATGTGTTACGAAAATTTTGCTCTGAGCAAGATAATAATTACTCAAGGCACCAAATTAGACTTTTTTCAGTATATGGGCAATGCCCAGAGGGGCTTTTCCAAAAAATATAGTCATTTTGTAAAGTTGGGCCAACGGAAACAAAAAATAGGGGAAGTTAACTTCGGCTCGGCTCAAGTTTTGTATACCCTTGCAGTTTGTCTTTCTAAATAAGACTACATTTTGGACCTTACTTTTCTATGAGAGCTATACTATATAGATGTCCGATTTCGACCAAGCTTAGTGCAATCATGGAAAAGCATAACAAACTGTTAATTACGAAATTTGGAGGCGATCCCAATTAAAACAAAAAAGTTTTTCGTACTAGAACTTCTTTTTTGACCGATCATTCATACTGCAGCCATATGGTATAGTCATCCGATTTTGACAAAACTTTGTAGGATTGTGTAAAAGTGTATAAAATAAATATAAGCCAACGTAAGGGACGTTTCCATTAAAAACAAAAAAGTTTTTCTCACAAGAACTAGTTGTTCGACCGATCTATAGTCATCCGATTTTGACCAAACTTTGTAGAATCGTGTGGAAGCATATAAAACAAATACATGCCAATTTTGAGGACATTTCCACCGAAAACAAAAAAGTTTTTCTAACTAAGACCACTTTTCAGACTCTACTTTTCTATGACAGCTATACCATATAGATGTTCCAAAGGTACACAGAGTATATTAAGTTTGTGCAAAAGTATGTAACAGGCAGAAGGAAGCATCTCCGACCCTATAACAAAAAATTTTTTTCACTAAAACCAGTTTTTTAAGCGATCGTTCCTATGACAGCTATATGAAATAGTCATACGATTTGGTTCAATTTTTGTAGAATTGTATGAAAGCACCTTAAGTAACCAAATTTAAGGACGTTTCGAATAAAATCAAGAAGATTTTTACTAAGACTATTCTTTCGACCTTCAAACTCTTCAATGGCAGCTATACTATAAAGTTTTCCGATTTTGACCAAACTTAGTTTAGTCATAAAAAAGCATAAAAATCTAGTAAATACCAAGCTTTGAGGCGTCAATACTGTCAATATAATGTGATAGTTGTATAAATTCTGAAAAAATAACTACGGAGATTTTTTCAACCCATCCTTTTTCAAGCGAAGTCGTTTCGTGTCGGGCTTGGTTTCGGTACTGGTTTGCAGTCTTCATTTTCTTAATATATGTTGGTGTAAGAATTGACTAAGCACCAGTATTTTATTCAGTCGTAAAAGAAAGTAAAAGAAAATAAAAGAAAGTATCTCGAAGTTCACACAGAATCGAGCCGAGCGCATGCCGAGACCAAAAAGCGCGCTCTTTGCTTTCACTCGCAGGCTAGCGGTCGACGAAGGCAGGTCAGAGCTGGTTAGCGTCACCTTATTTTCCAATCAAAAGCCTCTAAATGGTATCAATGTTGCCTGGAAGCGCTTCTTTTCTGTGAAAATGTCTAAGCATTTATTAAAATTTACCGACTGTTTCTAAAAGTCGGTCCACGATTTGAAGCTGAACCTTTGTGAACCAGCTTTGTGCAGAATATTGGAAGTTTTCAGCTTAAGCTCTAAAATTTGTGAGTCTCCGCATTTCGATATGTTGCCATTAAAAGAAACAGTACCCAATTTAGGGGAATTCACTTGATCATAGTTAAAATTGCACAGTTCTTGATTCTTCTCGTCCTTCGAAATTCCCGAAAATATTTTAATAGTTCAAAGGAATCCTTTATAATAATTAAGAATTACATAACATGACTAAATTCGCTCTCTTGTTTCCCTTCTTCAGACGACCGATCATGTAGATCGTGTGGATATTGAGACGCCCGTACGCAAGCGTGAGATTGAAACCGCTGTAGCCTCGCCCAATCAACAGCATGTTCCTTCCGTGAACAAGGCCGGCAAAGAGGTTTACTATCCACCTGGACACGATACCATTATAATGAAACGCGAGGAAATGCATGCAGGATCTGCTGCCGGCGTAAGTTTCCTAAGCTAGGCTTAACCAGCTTTTCGTTTCAACTAAATTATTTGAACAATATTTGCAGGGTCGCTGGGCCAAGGGTTCGGGCATGTACGAGTATGAATCCGGTTCCAAGTCCAAGACGAAAACCAAATCTGGTGGAGCTGTGGTGCCTGTTTGCCTGCCCCTCTGCTGTGCCATGCCCTGTTCCATTATGTAGACAGATGGGCCACTTTCGAATATGTTTAACTTGTATATAGGTTGTCTCTATTAATGCTAAATCCTGCCCCTCTACGCGAATCGAACTAACCTTTTTTTCTGTTCTGGGTTGCTCTAATTGTTGTCGATGTTTGTATATTTGTTGGATTTGCCTTTTGCTCAGATAAACAAAAATTTTACTGATGATTTTTATATGTTTTGCTCTCTCTAAGTTTTAAGTTTTTATGCAAACAATTTGATGTATTAACACTAATAAATGAGCCAAGGAATCTAATTCCCAAAACCAACACTTAAGTTGATTACTTCTCCCACTAACCGGAATACCAGCCATAAATATGATTAGCTAACCCAAATAAAATGAACAAATAATAAAAACGAAATCTAACAAACGAAAACGAAAAACTCAGTCTTTCTTCTTTTCTTTTGTTGGTTGGTTTAGTAAAAGTTTTTATTTTGGTATAAATCTTGTTCTTGATTCGAATAACAATTTGCATATCACAAAAGTAATACATACATATATATATCTACATTTTCACCTTGTAGGAATTTGTAGGTGTAGGAGAAAGGAGACAAAGAGAAGATCAATCTAAATCAACAATTGGAATCGGAATCGGGCATAGTACGCGTATTACAACTACCGAGTAGAATTGTGGCTAAATTATTTTTAAAAAAATGTATACTACGGATTCTGGATGAGTATATTGACTTCTGGGACATACTACAAGTACGACGGCGACATAAGTGCCCTATATATCTTGTGGCTACTCTACATATACATAGTATGTGTGTGTTTGTGTGTGTATATATAAAAAAAAGGAGACAAGAGAGAGAGACTCTACGATTCGAGAAAGTAATGTTGTCCGTTTTGTACATCTGTTGTTCTTGTTGTTGTTTGGTTCAACTCTTTTTCTCCGAGTTCTTTAGCTCAGCTAAATACCAAGTAAAGGTAGGGAACTCCTTGATGCTGTAGATAGAATACTTGATTGAGTTAATGCCATCCATTTCGATTTTACTCATGCCATTCTGTAGATTCTCATAGCTGAAAGAAAAAGACAGATGGAAAAAAAGGAATATTTAGTGGATTTGCACAAGCAGGATCTTAAGAATACGGCCCTAAGATAAGTTTATACGAGTCTAACGTAAGTCGTCGTAACCTAACCTTGTCGAAAGTCGAATAAAACGAATTCAATCGCATTAAATGGACAAATATAAGTTTTTTCTCTGATATTAATAACAAAATTTAGAAATATATTTCATTAGGTAATGCTACTTTATCAAACGCGTATATTAATTGTAAGTCTATCCAGAAGGACGCTAACGATTTTGGAAAAAAACTTGTTCTCCACCAACTTGATAGTAGCTCAAAAAATATCCTTATTTATGGCAAATTTTCAACCAATGAACCTTTTTTAATTTTTCTTACAGATAATAGTTCGAAGGGGTTAAGTCAGATGAAGTTGGGGAAGCCAGTTTAACTTCAGTTCATTCATTTTAGCTATTGCTTTTTTCATTTTCGAACTAATCAATTCTAGCGCGTAAATTACACTTAACCCATATAATCAGTCCGCTCTGCTCATGGTCCTGACCGAAAAATAAAAACGGTCTCGGTCTTCCCTCAATCGAATGTGTGCTGCTATCGCGTTCATTGTTAAATTGCTGTGGTTATGCACACAGCACTGGTCGGTCTGACTGATATCCAATAACAGGCCCATTTCAGGGGTCCAAGGCTCTTCAACGACCGAAATGTAAAAATGTGATTTTAAAAGGTTGCGGTGAGCTATCTAATGGGCATCGTCAAACTCTCATAGGCAGCGCAGTCGACTTATCCACAGTATAAGCAAAAAAGCAAATTTGTAAAAATAAAAGCATCTTCCAATAGGGTGACTTCTTTTGGCCCCGGTGACTTCTTTTGGCCCACCTTGTATGAATCAATTCCGTTTCGGAAAAGTTGCAGTGCAATTGAGAACATGCCTGATTATTTCATTAGGCCAATGAATTGTAGGACAGCCCTCGCAATGGCTTGGATACTACTACCTCAATAAATTGCACGCCAGTTTTAATTAGCAATGCGACAATTGACCTCTAAAGACCTTTGTGTAAGATTTACATTGGGTTTATTGAGCAAGTCCCCATTTTATATGAAACTAATGCCAATTACATGGCGACAAACCCTGAACTTGACCTCTTCAATGTGTAAACTTGTATGGCTGATGCACTTTTGAAGTGGTTGTTAGCCATTTCAGTTGCAAGTCAACCATAAACTTCCTAGAATTTGCTATTTTCTAAATGTAGCTACTCACCGCTTGGGATTGGCCTTCTCCTTTTGATGTTTCAGCATCATATAGCGAGCTATATTAATGGGATACCTTGATATGAATAGGTTGGCATGTTTCAATCTAACAAAACGAAACCAAGGTATTACATTTTTGGAGTACAGCTTGTTTTACACTGCCTTACCGATTGGACATGTCATCATCTTCGCCACCCCAGCCGAAGAACGAGTTGGAGAAGCCATTGACAGCCTGGAAATGCTGTCGTGTCATGGCCGAGACTCCACCAAATATAGATCGATAAGGCAACCTGCAAAAATACTCAAGTTGTGAATAACTCTTTTTCTCACTCCTTGGAGCTGCCTACTTGAAATTCAGCGTGTCTATGGCCACGGACATGTGCCGCGGCTGGCGTGGACAATTGTACAGATTGCGATCATCCAATGGGAGTAGATCGACATCGTGGAATATAAAACAATCCCACTGATATAGCTTTAAGGCCTCCAAGTAACCGATATTCATCATGGCTGCCCGATTGAAGGGCTTGCCATTCGTTTGCTCCACTATGAAGATGCGATAGGCGATGCGTTGCTTCATCAGGAAGGGGTGTATGTTGCGCAGGAAGATCGACAGATGGGCATAGCGATCGCGAAAGGGCACCACAATGGCCACATGATGCTGCGCAAGGCAATCTTCAGGCTGGTAGGCACCACCGGCCCGCAGCAACGGACCCAACTGGGCCTCAATGATATCCAGCGATTCTAAAGTGGTATTGGGCGTGACAGCGCCACCGTCACGCGGATCGGGATCAGTGCAATTGGTGACGGCATTCGGAATTGGCATGGACTGGGTGCGCATGGGCTTGTGCGTGGATAAGTCTTGTGGAATGGAAGTAAAGTTTGCCAAGGCGGCAATCACAGTAACAGTCGTAGAAGTGGAATTGGAGTTCAAGTGGTGACGAGCTGCCGCCAGAGGAGCCAGCGGCAGGCCACCACTGCCACTGGAGTTTCCGTTGTAGATGTGGGCATATTTGTGGACGCGCCGAATGCTGCAGTTAAACGATGTTTATTAATGATCACAGATTCAGCGCGCGGCCCTCTCTCACCTTAACTTGCTCAGCGATGAGCTGCCAACACCGTCAGTGCGGAAGCCAACAAAATTAAGCACAAGCAGCAAAGATATAGCAACGGCCAGCAAGCGTAGGAGATTCACCTTTGTGATTAACCACATGATCCAGGTAGGGCATCATTCCTAGATCCAAGATCGTGTGGGTCTACTTAATGGCATATTTTTAGTGCCCTCCTTCGCTTAAAAATCTCTTAAACTATTTTGGCCACAGCAAAGAAAACAGCTGATGCGGTTGCAACAGGGTTGCCAATCGATAGCTATCGATAGTTTTAAGAAGTTGGCTCGCTTTTTGAAATATGTACAAAAATGTTTTTGGTTTATTTAAGGAAAAGATCTTCTAAAAAAGAGCAAGTGGTAATTAAAATAAAATTTATCTTTCCTTTTTTCCTTTTGCTATTAATAAAAACAATTTTACGTATAAACACAACTAAAGATTTAGGCAGCATCCAAAGGCAACCGCAAAGCATCGTTGTCCTTCACATTGATCACCTTGGACTCATTATTGTAAGTGTATTCTATGCGCAAGATCTTGTCATCGCCCAAGCTGGGATCAAAGAAGCCCGGCAGATCACTCTGTCGAAAGAAGAGAAGGACTAAGAACAAGTGGCAATCATTTTAAACGTTCTACCTACCTTGGAGGATTCGTGCAGCTGAAGTGTGCCATCCTTAACTTGACATTGGATGGGTATTGTCACATCAAGGGACTGATCGGCCTTGAACTGATTGCCTTCCTTATCAGTATCGAGGCAGCCATAAGTGGCTCGTGTGACAATAAGACCTCGTCGCGCCATCTCCTCGTTCAATATCCGGTTGTAGGTGCGCTGCATTAGATGAACGGCGGCACTGGCCTCCTGTTTCTTGGCCGCCAGTCGCTGTTCATTCTGACGCTTAGAGCGCTCCACTTCGATACTCTTGCGTTCCGCATCCATGGGATCCATAATGGCCTTTTTGATAAAGAACCAGGCTATCACGGGCGTCACCGAGGCATAGAACACGGCGGCAGGCACAATTTCGTCACTCAGATGTATAGGAAAGATATACGATTGATTTGAACGCAAGATCCTAAGGAAAGCAAGAATGAGCATAGAAATTGGAAAAAGAGACCCTTCCACTCACTTAAATTTTAGTATAACTCCTGAAGGCACGCCTATAGACACGGTGGCCACCACCGAGCTGTATTTGGACACCTTTTTCTCCACTCCATACTCGCCCATGAAACCGAAGGTTCCCACTCTAAAAGCGAAAAACATTACCAGAATTACACAGTTCGACAAATTAAGACCATTTGCGATTATTTTGAGCATCTTTAACCAATTCCTTGTGCTTGTATATGCTTGTCTATGCTTTAAGATATTGCGGAAAAACCAGTTTTCGACTTTCTACCGTTGTGGAATTTTTGTAGGCCTAGACTTTAATTGCTGATTCTATGAAGCCCCTGCGATTAGTATACATAAATATAAGTCCAGCTGAGAAAAATTAAACCCGCGATAAAAGTAATGCTAATTGCGTCGAAATTGGACTTCAAAGTCAAATTTTACTTGATTTAATGCAATTTTAACAAACTAAAACATCTGCTACAAGCCATGGGTTTTGTCGGATATTTGTTGAAACCTTTTTATCATATGCCCTAATAATGGAAATTTTGTTGGATTTTGAGTCAGGATCATTCGCAAAGTTAAAGCGAGATGATAATCCAGAAAATCAAGACTTTAATTTATGGAAAGAAACTTTTGAATCTGTTTTTAAGGGAAAAGAAAAAAGCCAGAGACGACTTTTGATTAGTAGAGTGACATCTATTTGGAAGAAATTCAAAATACGTTATCAATGATAACCTATCATTATACCAATTTCTGCAAAATTTATTACATTCTCCTGTGGGCTTTTAATGATGAACCCATGGCTAAATTGCATTCACAAAGGAATGCAAGTGGAATGTTTCGGGATTGGAGGATTATTGCTGCAATGTTTATCGGGACAAAGTGGTTGTTATCCGTCTTAAGGTTAAGGATTGATTATAATTCAATAATCAACAGAAATCAACAAAGATTTTGTACATATGGGGCAGTATGGTTACTCAGACAGACTGTTTCGAAGGCCTCCCGGCTTCCTCACTGAAGCACATTTTCAAAAAAGTTATCGTCCTCACTGAAAATGCAGTTTGCTGTCCTTATTGTGTTGCTTTTGCGTTTTCATTTTGAAAACATATGTTCTTTGTTTACAATTAACCAAGTGACTAGCACAAAAGCATACAAATAAAGCATATATGATGAATAGCAGTTAATTAGCTGCTAGAAAAATTACATCTTATGTTGGCAATGGTTTAAACTTCATCCATGTCAATTTCTTCTCTGTTAATGCCATTGGTGTGCTCTGGCCAGAGGTCCAACAGATGAAATTCATTGTGTAATAATTGTTATTTGTAATAAGTTTATGAAAGTTTAATAAAATACAAATTCTAACATTATGTCATTCCGCGTCAAAACCTCAAGTGGCCTTATAAATTTGTATGGGAGAATATGTACATTTTGACCAAAATGCGAAAATGCAAGATGCAATTGTAGTGAGGACCGGACATTAAACGCTGACACACCATCAATCCATTTGCAAATACCCATTTATTTTAGCTAAGCGGAAAATAAGAGCTTGAGAACCGTTCTATTTTAAGTTCCGATTTAAAACCAGTCGAAAGGTATGAAATTGTGTTTGAAGGTTTACCAATGTAGCTTTTAAGTCTTTGTTGAATTGCAACTTTTAAGTTTTCTGAACATCTTACAGAGTAAACAAATGACAGTGCCAAGATTTCTTGCATGCATTTAAAAGGGTTTGCTTATTTGTTGTTTGTTTAATGGAGAAATAGTTAAGGTTTTTATAACAAACATTACAGCGAGACTGCTGTTTTTCTGCCCATATGTGCAGAATCTTTGTTGATTATTGAATTATAATCAATCCTTAACCTTGAGACGGCTACAACACGACTAAAACAAAACAGACGCTAAACCCCAAACATAACAGGGGTGGGTTTTTTTTCGCATGTTCCATACCATCGTCGCTTGATCCCCGGACGCGGCCCTGGTTGCCAAAAGTAAAACGTAAGCAATATCATTGGGAATTAAGAGCAGAAAATACAAACCGAAACGGAATTGCGTTCGGTTTACTTTTCAAAACGTAGCGGAATTGAGAACACGCATGCAAAAATATTACCAGATATAAAACATATACAGGCCTGTTCTGGTTTTCACTCTCACTAAATTTGCTCGCACTTCGATTTTGTTACCTGATAAAATTACTCGATTTGAACTCACATTACTTGGAGCCGATGAATTCAAAAGTAAATGCGATTTTCCTTGCAGTCTTAGATTTTTGTAAAAATAATAATAAAATAAATGACTCTGACCTGTTAACTCGTATACAGCAAGGATAGACAAGCAGGAATTAGTAAAAGGTGCTCTGGCAACTTTTCACTGTAGAACAGTGCAATTAATCATACTCAAAGCCCTGGGGGCGTCACCTACTTTGCCGCCAGCTTCATTTTCAGCTCATTCTCCATCATCTTGCGGGTGTATGCCAGCCCAAAGTAGATGTGTGGTGTTCCTATCACAAACGACGTGCTCAGCGAGTACACCTCATTGGAGTGATCGATCTGTGTGGTCATCGATGACTGTGGACCCGCATTCAGGGTTAAACTGCCCATCGTATGCTTATCCAGCTGCACAGCCAGTGTGGAAAACAGCGCGGGTATCACACCATGCTCCCGGAAGTTCATGTTTGTGCCCCCATTCAGGGTCAGTTTGGGCGTCAGTGTGCGTCCACCTGCACGTAGGAAATAGCTTCAATACACATAATGTCCACATTCGGACTTGGTACCTACCCTTCAGACCCAAGAGGAAACCATTGCCTGCCCCCGCGCACAGTTCCAGCCAGCCTTTGTTCAGCAGTCGCCGTCCGGCCACCACAAAGCCACCGCTGCCTGTGCCATTAGAGGAATACAGATTACCACTCATCACGATCATGTCCTTGCGTGTTATAGGCGCCTCTATGGACTGAGCTATGCTCATAGAGCCAATTTCCACGCGGGGCAATTCCGTGTCGTCGTATGGAGCAAAGATCTCAGTCGCATTGACATTGATGGTGATGTTGCCACGTGGATTGGTGCGCTGCTGCAGGCGGCGCTCAGCTGCCGCCTCCGCCAGACGCTCGTACTCCTCCCTGATCTCTGCCGGCGTCTTGGTGCGATGCACTATCTCCCATCCCTCAGTCTTGAGCCCCTTCTCGCCCACCGAATCGTAGATGGCGCGCTGATGGGGATCGGAGAGCACCTCATAGGCGCGCTTGGTGCGATTGAACATGATCTCGGCCTTCTTTTTGCTCTCCGGATCCAAGTGCTTGTCCGGGTGATAAATGCGGCTCTGCTTTCGGTACGCGGTGTTGATCTGTTCGGCGGTGGCCTGCAGAAGGAATGGGAGGAATGTGGGAACAGATAAGGCGATTGGCACTGGCACCGGCACTCACATCTCGTGGCAGATTGAGAAATGTGTAGTAGTTCTCCTCCAGCTCCGCATCCGATTCGTTGTCAGAAGCCATGGCTTGCGATGTGGTAAAGTGTGCTGCTCCCTCAGTCCAGGCAGCGGGAAAGGGCAGCTCCAACCGGCTTGGTATGTGTAAATTTGGTTGAAAATTTCGAAATTATTTGGAGATACTTTTTACGCAATGATGGACTCGATTCGATTATTGACTAGGGATGGGAAAACGCGATGCTTAGGTCAAACAAGTAAGCAATCGATAAGAGATGGACTTTCTCGTTCAAGCCCACCACCAAAATGAACTGAAACATAAAGCAATAACAAGGTGGGGAACTAGTTGGGAGAACGCTCACTTTTCAGCTCATAACTCTTAAGGAACCAAACATGAACGTCAAGGGCTTATCCAGCTTATCATTCAAATCGGGTAATATTGCCTAAGCTCTCAAGCCTCACACATACATAATCAATAGACAGCGGATTTTGAATATCTTTTAACAGATTTCAAATCTTGAATTTAATCTTGAAACCTATCAATGCCAAGTGGATTCAATTCGACGAAAAGAGACGACCTGATCTAGTAGCCACAGACATTCTTCTTACTCTTCATATGAATCTGTGAACTTAAAACTAGAAAAAGCGCCGTTAACACGAAAACCGACTCGAAATTCGGAGCAGGCCCGTATATGTTTTGCTGACTCTATACGTTTTATAATGATGGGCTTATACTGCGTCACAGAGTGTCACATATGAATTTGACACTGTGAACCTGAAATGTGACACTCTGTGACGCAGTATAAACCCAGAAAAATGCCAAAAAAAACAATTATTTTCAAAATTACTTAATGCCTGAGTGAACTTAGCTTTAATAGATATTTGCTAGCTCAGCGGTTAGTGTGTGCGATCACTTTACGTCCCTTTCTCTTGTGCGAAAATTAGAAGCACACAAGCCAAGAGCTTTGGTCCTTTGGGGGCCATGTCATTCGTAATTGAGAACAGCAAGTCAAAACAGAAGCGGAATTGCATTCGCATGACTTTTCAAAAAGTAGTGGAATTACTTATTGTCAATTTTCGTAATCCCTATTTAGTTCTAAGCTATCCGATTCTCTAAAGTCACTTAACACAAAACATTTAAATTAAAAAAACACAAAAAAACGACTTTCCTTTAACTGCAACTAAAATTTGAATAAACAGTCGACACCAATCAAGGTGCAGCCCTGCTTCGTGTTTCATTCTCATTTTGTGGACAGCGATTAATCGATTACTCACTTACTCGCCAGCCCTCGTACCGAAACGTGCTCGCCGTTGCCGTCTGACGAAATTTTCGCTCAACTAGCGCTTGTTTCATAATTTATTTTCCATCAAAAATCAAAACGTGCGTATAAGTTGAACATAAGAAACGTAAAAAATTGGTACCAGCTATTTTTCTAATACATTTCTACTTGTTTGGCAAACTTACATATGTGACAGAAATTGCTAGATCATTACCCCCCCGTCGCTCGGCCTTTACGTCTTTTGTGAAATTTTAAATTTTTAAAGAATATTTATCTGAATTTACAGTGTGAAACCAGAATGCTGCGCGTTCCCAAGTTATTACCTCGTCTTGCACGCCAGGTAGGCGTAGCTGCCCCTACAAATCTGTGTGGAACTTCTAGCATATTCCGCGTAAGTACACAAAATGGAATCGAACACCCGCACCGCTTTACATAATACGGCGCCGTCCCATGCGGCATGTCGGTCGGGTATTCCATGAAGATTCTCAATTGTGGCTTCTATCTTTGCAGAACCTGCCCTTGGCCAATCATGGATTGCGCTACAAGTAAGTGAACTTTGCACCCCCATCTGAAGATGGGCTTATGTAATCTAATTTCGTGTCATCCGCCCGGTTGCTTATCATTTCCATATGTTGCAGGTCCGGTGAGGTCAAAGGCGCCGTTATCGGTATTGATTTGGGCACCACCAACTCTTGCCTGGCTGTCATGGAGGGCAAACAGGCCAAAGTGATTGAAAATGCCGAAGGCGCTCGCACCACACCCTCCCATGTGGCTTTCACCAAGGATGGAGAGCGTCTAGTGGGCATGCCCGCCAAGCGTCAGGCCGTTACCAACTCCGCGAACACCTTTTATGCCACCAAACGTTTGATTGGACGTCGCTTCGATGATCCCGAGGTGAAAAAGGACATAACAAATCTATCCTATAAAGTGGTGAAGGCTTCCAATGGTGATGCCTGGGTCTCGGCCACCGATGGCAAAGTGTATTCCCCCTCACAGATTGGTGCTTTCATTTTGATCAAGATGAAGGAAACGGCCGAAGCGTATCTGAATACGCCCGTAAAGAATGCCGTGGTAACAGTGCCCGCCTATTTCAATGACTCACAGCGTCAGGCCACCAAGGATGCGGGTCAGATTGCCGGTTTGAATGTGTTGCGTGTGATCAACGAGCCCACAGCAGCTGCCTTGGCCTATGGCATGGACAAGACTGAGGACAAAATGTGAGTAAAACTAGACTCTGGTCATATCACAACCTAATTAAAAAAAAGCAACGATTGCATTTAATTTGCTTTAAATCATCAAGATTTAAATCTTTTTGAAAAGATTGATTTCTCTATGGTTATTTATAATTCTTTCGGAGCAATCATAAAGAATTATACTTTGCATTGATTTCATTTAAATCTAAAAGATTTCAATCATTGATTTTAAGGGGTCTTCTGCTTTAGACTGCCGAATTTTACCTTTTTTTTTTTTCATATCGTGGAATGAAATCGCGAAAAGATTTTTAAAATCAGGTTTTGTATTTGGCAGGGCACTTAATTGAGAAAAAAAACAATTGGTTAAAAAGTTCTCGGTCTCCAAAAAAGGGTCTCTCAAAAAAATGAAGTATGTCCAATGTTCACACGATTTCGGGAGTATACTGCACCTCAAAAAAATAAGAAAACGGGGAATTTTATTATCACTATTTGGAGAAATTGATACACAATTACAAATTTTGTCCAATTGGAAAGCCATAGCAACGTCGGACTTAGGCTAATTTGTGGAATTAGCTAGCATGAATGAACCTCCAGAAAACAAATAAAATTTGAATACCCTTTCAGAGGGTATAATAAAATTGTCCGAATGCTTCTAACGCATTGAAGGAAGCATCTCCGAGCCCATAAAGTATATATATTCTTGATCAGCATCAACAGCCGAGTCAATATAGAGCTGTCCGTCTGTCTGTTTGAACAACTAGATCTCGGAGACTAGAAGAGCTAGTGCCACCAAATTTTGTATGTAGACTCCTACGCAGATCCAATTTATTTCAAATTTTTGGCCCCTACAATAAAAAATGTTGAATTACTCTTACAATTTTGAAGCTCAAATTTTGCAGTGTAGTGTATGTGACCAATATCTAGTCTCTGAAAGTTTCATAAAGATCGGATAATAAATGGCAAGTTATAAAAGTTATAAACGGACAGACGGACATACTTTTTGGCGTCGCATGCGCTATTTCATCACATAATGTTGAAATGTTCACATTAATGTTACTGCTCTGTTAACCAACATAAGGGATTAATTCTCCTGAGTAACGGGTATATAACTAACGCTCTCGTTTTGAATGGCCGGGCGATCAGACTTAGGCAAAAACTACCATAAACCGTCGTACGACCTCAGTAAACATAGTATTAGAGCCAGTTTTGTGAGACTGCAACGTATACTGTAGACTTTGCAGACTGTAGACGTATGAACTAGCACTTAACAAATTAAACTTTTGAGTTTATTGTGCAATACAGTCGAGCACATGGTATCTCCTTAGTTGCCGTGACGTTGAATTAATTAGTCACAAGAGAACTTAGCACGATTCTGTACCAACATATCACTTTTCTAATGGCCTGGCAAACTTTTAACCAACGATACACGTGTATCGATTGATGAATGCCTATCGAACTGGTCGAAGTTTCCTGATGTGGAATTCAGAACACGAATATTTCACGTTTTACTTTTCGTTTTTGCTAGCCGCAAAGAAATAGGAGGTGTACAGCAATCTTAACGAATTCCTGTTGCTCTACGACATAGTTGGAACTAGATTCCAATTAGTTTAGCTATGCCTTCCTTTAAGATTAAGTACTACGCTTTTTAATGGATTTTCCTGCTTAATTAAGTTTTAAATTGATTAGTTTATGAAAAGATCCCTTGACTTAAATCAACGTCTGAAATCTCTTAGATTTAAATCAAATTAATGCAATCAAAAAAGCAAATTATATGCAGTCACAAAGTAAGGAATCCACGAAGATTTAAAAGCAAAAATAATTTGAATCTTTTACAACTCTGTTTGGGGGACATTTTGCTGATTCAA
Source organism: Lordiphosa collinella (assembly GCA_018904265.1). Taxonomy (NCBI): domain Eukaryota; kingdom Metazoa; phylum Arthropoda; class Insecta; order Diptera; family Drosophilidae; genus Lordiphosa; species Lordiphosa collinella. The sequence continues at coordinate 363,189 of JAEIFV010000223.1, forward strand.
TTTTCTGCCCCGCAGCATTGCTGTCTATGATCTAGGCGGCGGCACTTTTGATATCTCCATTCTGGAGATTCAGAAGGGCGTCTTTGAGGTCAAGTCCACCAATGGAGACACTTTGTTGGGCGGTGAGGACTTCGACAATCACATTGTCAACTTCCTGGTGGCCGAATTCAAGAAGGACAGCGGCATTGACATACGCAAGGACAACATTGCCATGCAGCGTCTGAAGGAGGCGGCGGAGAAGGCCAAATGCGAACTATCATCATCACAACAGACGGACATTAACCTGCCCTATTTGACCATGGATGCGGCCGGTCCTCAGCACATGAATCTGAAGATGACACGCGCCAAGCTGGAGAGTCTGGTTGGCGATCTAATTAAGCGCACCATACAGCCTTGCCAGAAGGCTTTGTCCGATGCCGAAGTGGCCAAGTCGGAAATTGGTGAGGTTTTGCTGGTGGGCGGCATGACACGCATGCCCAAGGTGCAGTCCACGGTGCAGGAGCTGTTTGGACGCCAACCATCTCGCTCGGTGAATCCCGATGAGGCGGTGGCTGTCGGTGCTGCTGTTCAGGGTGGTGTTTTGGCTGGTGATGTCACCGATGTGCTTCTGCTGGATGTTACCCCCCTGTCATTGGGCATTGAGACTTTGGGTGGAGTGTTTACCCGTTTAATCTCGAGAAATACCACCATTCCCACCAAGAAATCACAGGTCTTCTCCACTGCCAGCGATGGTCAGACCCAAGTGGAGATTAAGGTACATCAGGGCGAACGTGAAATGGCCAATGATAACAAACTGTTGGGCGCCTTCACTTTGGTGGGCATTCCACCTGCACCACGCGGTGTGCCACAGATTGAGGTGGTCTTTGATATTGATGCCAACGGTATTGTACATGTTTCGGCCAAGGACAAGGGCACGGGCAAGGAACAACAGATTGTAATTCAGTCGAGCGGTGGCCTGAGCAAGGATGAAATCGAAAACATGATCAAGAAGGCCGAGGAATATGCCAGTGCGGACAAGAAGAAACGTGAACTGATAGAAATTGTCAACCAGGGCGAGAGCATAGTCCACGATACAGAGACAAAAATGGAGGAATTCAAGAGCCAGTTGCCCGCCGAGGAGGTAAAAATACTTTAAGGAAGGTTTTTTCGTTTACTGAACTCTTTTCCTTTTATCAGTGTGAGAAGCTGAAGAAGGAGATTGCGGATCTGCGCACTCTCTTGGCCAACAAAGAGACCGCCGAACCCGAGGAGGTGCGTAAGGCCACCACCCAGTTGCAGCAGTCTTCCCTGAAACTTTTCGAAATGGCTTACAAAAAGGTAAGTCAAATTTAGCTCCCGCTCTTTTATGTCCCCTCAAATTTTGCATTTATTACAGATGTCTGCCGAGCGTGAGAGCAGCGCTGGTGGTGCCGGATCAACCGACAGCACTAGCAGTTCCACCGACACATCTGGTGAGGCCAAGAAGGAAGACAAGAACTAAATTAAGCAACCATCATAGTCATATTTGTTGTTTCCCTCGCCCCCAACAACTTATTTAATAATAATCGTCGCTTCTGGAGGATTTCGTTTAAGTTTTACGTTAAAAACACCAAAACACAACCAAAAGAAAGCCCTTCATAAATATTCCCTATCCAATTCATAAGCCGACCCACAAAAGCATTTACCCAAAATTGTGTAGTAATATCCAAAAGATGGCATCCAAGATGTACTCCTCCTCCTCCCTAAACAAGTGTTGCATAAAATTTTTATTGTTGATTATGCCCTGGGAGGAATGGAACTGGTCAGTTATGTGTTGTGTTCCCTGTAAGATTTCACTTATTTTTACATTTACCCTAAAACAAACAATTAACTAGAACTAGTTGTATAGTTAAAAACTAGAATCGAGCACAGCACAAAACTTTTCCAAAACTCCATCTGGAGGGGCGGGCCCTATTTTAAGCAGAAATTTTTTGTGTTTTCTTTTTGGTTTCCAGTGGTTAACCAAAATTAGACTGGGTAACATGCAATTAAATTTAAACAATCGATTGTAAACTTAAAATATACGTGAACAAAAAAACCAAATGCGTCAATATAATTACCTAAAAAAGAAAGAAGGGGAGGGAGTTTTAAAAAGGCGAATGTATGCATAATGTGTATATCCAAGGTCTGTTACTCTGTCAAATCCAGAAACCAAAAGAAGTTCGGCTGATGGACAGCAACTGCTCCGTATGTAAATATTTCATTGCCTACTTCAGCATTTAAGGGTTGGGAGAATTTTAATTGACTGCTTTTGAAAATAAAACACAATCTTCTAATCGAATTGGAATATTCAGGTGAGTTATAAGCAGATATTAAAACCGAAACTATTTCCGGTATCGGTCAGGGTGTCTGCCACTATCAGCTGCTACCGCTGCTGCCGACGGCAGCGCTGGCGGCCTATAAGGACGCTCAGCTGAGAGACTGAGAAAGATATTTTAACACGTCAGCAAGCCGAAATAAACATGCTTGATTGATTCCGCAAAGATGAGCTTACAACTAAATTTTCGAGAACAATCCAGTGCTTGTTGTGCACAGTTTCATGCTCGTATATGATTATTAATCAAGATCAGCCGTAAGTTCTGCCGTCAGTTCATATTTTTGCCGCATATGTGCGCGCGCCCTCAAAGCAGAAACTTGTGTTCGAATTGGTGAGTAAGAAAGCTAACCTACGAGCAAGCACATTCAATCAGATACCAACACCCACCATCTTTTTGTTGATAATAAAGCCGCCTTTGACACTCGAATAAGATCAAAGCTAAGTACGTTCGACTTTGCATGATGACGTTAAGAAGCCCACAAAGCTACGTCAAAATAGAAAAGAGCCTCTCCAAGCTCCGTCAGAATAGGAAAGAACCTCTACAAACCATTTGATACCAAAAGAGATTTGAGTCAGGGACACCTTATCGTGCGACTTCTTTTATCTGTTGATGGAGTATATAATGCGCCAGTTCCCAAATGCTAACAGATCGGGCACCATCTTTAACAAAGATATAATGCTGTTTGCATATGCCGATGAGTTTGATATCATCGGTAGAAGAGCGATAAGCAGGGCGTTTGCAGAGAGAGAAGCAGTAAAAACTCAAGGGCTTAGCGGTATATAAGGATATGACGGAGTACCTATATTTCTTGTGTAAAATTACGCGCTAAATCCGAATCTGGCTTTTAAAAAATTCTAAGTAGAACATCGTTTTTTGCATTTTTGAAAAGATCTCACTTAATTATAAATATATCAATTATGAAATAACTTATGAATAAGTTTTATGTATATACCAAATTAAAGCTAATAAAATTATCTTTCAATCATTCGTACGTTTGTTTATTGGCAAACTTGTAGTGTCGATGCTAGTTACAAAGATATCGAACATTTTGTTTCATTTTTATCGAAAATTCTAAAACATTAATTGCACCGCTATTTTAACTAACAAAAAAATCTGAGTCCAAAGTCCAAAACGGAGGCCACACACTTACAAAGGGGAATGGCTGTCTTTTCGGTGTTTTTGCGGGCAGGCTACCTTTGGAATTCCCAAACAGTTTTGCCGTCGCGGGCATGGAGAGACTGCTGTTTGGACAGACATTTCAGGCTCAAGATCGCTGATGAGTGAGGTTGGTCCCTTATGAAACGTCAACCTGATGCCTCCTTTGTTGTGTTGTGTGCCTCTGTTTAAAGTTATGTCAATAACATAGCAAGACCTTGAGCCAGTAAAAACTGCAAGTTAAGAGTATAAAGGTCGTTAAACAGTCATAAAACTAACAAAAAAAAATTTAATTTCTTTCTCTATCGAATGATGTAAACTAGTATATAACAAATTAAAAAATGTTTATTTATCGAAATCTGTTGGAAATTGTAGAAGTTATTGGCATTTCTATAAAAAAAAGCAATTTCTGTTTTACCGTTTAAATGGTATTAAAAATGTCTATGGTTCGTTTTGGTCCGTCGTTTGACGTTTTAATTTTGTTAAGGAGCTTCTTGAACTTATCGCTGACACTAGTTGTTCCGTTGTATAGTGATTTTGGTCCGACTCCTAGGTCATGGAGTGACCGAAATGCTCACTAAACATGAAGTCACATGAAAGCGTAGTACAGTTGGAAAATTTGCGCAGACCGCAATAGTTTCAAGATTGGAACCTGGATATACGAAACACGTGTTTTTTGTGCAAATAGGACACGAGCATAACGTTCGAAAAGAATGGCCGGGCCAAACGAATTACAATTTTGTTCAAGAAAATGTAAAGTTTGCGCCACTTGTGAGTAAGGCTTGTTTAGAAATTGTATGAAGGCTTTACAAAAAGACGGTGATGCATTTGCATATTTGAATTGCGAGTTTCCTAACCTATCTGAGGCAAAAATCAAAGAGGGTGTTTTTTTTTGGGACGCAAATTAAAAAACTTTTGGAGGACTCCAAGTTCAATTTAATGTTGTCCAAGGATGAGGAGGACGCATGGAATTCGTTCCGTTGTCACTTAATTTCATGAAAATCTTAAAAATTCTAACTACAAAGAAGCCGTCGCACATTTATTAAGAAATTATGAGAAATTAGGTAAAGTTTTTATATTATATAAAAGTTTTCATTACATTCAAACGCTGCACTTTGTATTGAAAAAAGGAGTGAAAATGTCGTTAAAACTTCATTTTTTGGATTCTCATTTGGATTTTTTTTTGCTGAAAACCTCGGCGATGAGAGTGATGAGAATGGTGAACGATTTCATCAAGATAAAGAGATTATGGAACGCCGCTATCAAGGATTTTGGGATGAAGCCATGATGGGTGATGGATTTGCACTATGGAATTGCATTAAATCTTTAAAGAGAGCCAATCCGGAGACTTCCAATCCGGCGAGCGGACGGCTCTTGGTGCCGGTCTGATGCGGAGATCGCTGAGGAATTTGCCAACGGCCTTGAGCGCAGATTCATGCCCTTTAATCTTGCCTATCCGGAAGATGTTTCTGCAACGCGAGCTTTTGTGGCGGCTGATCCAGGGCCCATATCTCCCATCTCTCCAGATGAAATCCGTAAGCAAATCAAACAGCTGAAACCAACCAAAGCTCCTGGTTATGACGTGGTTGATGGCAGAGTAGTGAATGCTTTCCCAGAGAAGGGTCCTGTTTTTAGCCATGCTGTTTAACGCGATGAACCGATTCTGCCACTTCTTCTCCCAATGGAAGTGCGCAGTAATTGTTATGGTCCCAAAAAAAGGTAAGGAGTCTGACCCTACACCTGCCTACCGCCCAATAAGTCTGCTGTCTGCTTTCAAGCTAAAGTCTACTCCCAACTGAGCTGTTTGTTTTGCTGCGCTCCTCTCTCGAAGGACGCAGCTTCATGGTCCAGCTGAGGGACGAACTCTCGAGTATCCGCCGCGTTGGAGTACCCCAAGGAAGTGAACTTGGCCCAGTCCTATACACCCTAATCACCGCGGACTTGCCAGTTCCAGACGCCCAAAACAAACTTACAGTTACTTAGGCTGATAACACAGCCTTCCTGGCAGCAACAGCTCAATCCTTTCTGGACGGCTTTAGTGCTTGGGCTTCTCGTTGGAACCGGAAAAAAACCAGCACTGCACCTTCACAAAAAAGAGAGATAACACACCGAGGCTTAAGCTGAACGACTCGGTCATTCCACATAAGCAGTTTGTCAGGTAACTGGGCATAACACTGGATAAGAGACTTACTTGGTCTGACCACATTAAGCCAGCTGTAGCTGTCACCAAGGCCTCGGCATTCTACCAGTCTGCTCACAGAGCAACCGCCACACCAGCAGATAGAGACTGCCACACCAGCAGATATAGAGATCGCTTGCTGGCCCTCACAAACCGTCTCGCCAATGAGCTAGCGACAACTCAGATACGGAGACGGCTCAAAAGGAGACACCCGTCAGACCTGTGGATACACGGTAGTCGACCAATAGGCCCTCTGCTTGCCTCACCCTAAAAGAAATATCTGTCTGTCTTACCAGTAATATAACTTTTTTCAGCCAGCTGGCATACTGTTTCCGTTGCAGTCTTTGTTAACCTTATAAAAATTTGTAAGCGGATTGAGTTCCGCAATCCTTTTTCTCATTATATAAAAAAAAACATTTCTTGGATGATGTTGAATGTTTGCCAGTGGACTAGGGGTATAGGTCAATAGTAAGCTGTCTGTTGACAGCCACATCTTGAAAGTTTTCGTATCTAGTGGAAGCATGAAGGTCACGTTCGGTGGTATGATGTTGAGTTTTTTGAACGGCCAGTTTTGTATGCAACATCGGCTCATAATCAACCGATTGAAGCGTCGGCGGAAGCAACGGCGAGTATTTTTGAGTGATTAAATGTGAGTGGAAATTTTTGTGTATAATGAAATCAAAAAAAAGGGGTTTTTGCAGTTCACTGCTCCCTAAGCTACCTTGAAAGATGAAAAAAAAAATGTCAAATTAAATCTCCCAATGATGAGCAACGTTCGTGTTGAGTTTTAGCTCTTGTATTTATTATTCACTGGAATTGTTATACACACTCATATACATATATATATACCATATATGTTATAAAACATACTACAAAACATCAAATACACATATACATATATTCAAATACAAACATTTCGATACACATAATAAAATTGCCTATAAAAAACGTAAAACAAGGAAAACAGAATAACAGAGAAACACTCTGGCCAGGTCCCAGACTCCGGCTGGAAGTGCTTACAAAAAAAACTCAGTTCCAAAAATGATATACATCTCGATCTCAGAGTAGAATAATTGGTGGTACAACATCTAACATTCAATACATATATCTGTTATCATTATCGTTTTTTGTGTATACAATATATGTAAATCATTTGCGATAGTTTGGTGCAGACTTAAGAATTAGGTTTTTTCTTTGTCTTTTAGTTTTTGGAAAGTTTTCAATGATTTCTCTGTGGTTTGTTTGTTGCTTCAATTCGTACCAAAGTTAAGTTGCTCAGTCGTGTAGTAAGTGGACACATAGGTAAAGCTTTAGATGCGACATGTAACTTGTTTAGTTTCCGTTTGTTTGATAAAGTGTTTGTGGACACGCACGAGTACATACAATACGTTTGATGATTAGTATTAGTATAATAATAATATTCAGTGGGTTTCGTTTAGTTTTAGATAGTATTCTGCTGGATTTGGGTGCGCTATTTCATAACGTCACATTTGGTCCAAAAATTTGAAATTTGAGTTTCTCTGTGGTAGCTGGTGCTTCTGCTGCTGTGCCTAGTCGTTGGAGCGCACCTTGCGCAAGGAGCCACGATTGAATTTGCAAATGGACTCCAGCAAAGCAGAGCGCGTGGGCTCCGCCTCCTCGGACAGCATATTTGGAGTAGACGATTGCCTTTCCACAGAGCTGCTGCTGGCTGGCGCCTCCTGATAACCAGCTGGCGTAAGCGGTGGAGCTGTGGGTGGAGAAGCGCATTAAAGTTTCACTCTACAAAGTTGGACAGTTAAACTAAATAAACGGAAGGACAACTAAATACAAAGGGCTAACTACATTTGAGGCCGGCGGCCAGTGTGGGCTCTTCGGGTGTGCTGTCGGAGCGATTAAACGAGTCTGCCGTGTTTAGCCCAATGACACCAGCAGCCGCAGCTGTTGCACTGGTGGTCAGCGACAAGCGTCCATTATTCGTTTGGAGTGAACCTTGCTGCTTGAGCTTGGACTGTTTGTGCTCTAATCTCTAAATTGGTAAGCGAAAATCAAAAATGTGTTCATTAATAAGCTTGGTGAGGCTGCCGGGCGGCGGTTCTCTATGTCAACTACTAACTGCCTTTTGTTTGGTTTTGCGTTTCTCCTCCTCGGAGCTCATTAGCTCCTGGACGCGCACAATGCGCTTTTGGTTCTTCACTGACTTTTGCTCGTCACGCAGTCGCTGTTCACACTTGATGGCTGCCTGCTTTAGCAGTTCCTTGGCATTGAGGGACAACTTGAAATGGGGCTTCTCGGCCTCAGAGGGAGCTGCAGCTGAAGTGCTGGCGTACTGCACAAAGAAACGGTGACTTATTATTTGCTCCAAAGTGGGCAAGCCAGTCTTGCAGGCCTCTTTTGACAGTATGCTCTCCAGAAGGTGCTCTGCAAGAATTAAAAAAAATTCAATAACAACCAAAATTTTTGGCTTCTGTAAGCTTACTTAGAGCCTCGGGACACTCTGTTATCTGGCGGACTACCGACTCCTGTAACGGATAACCCATGGCCATTTCGAACAACACATGACCAAAGCAATACACATCAATGGTCTCAATGGCATGAATCTTGCTGTGCTGCATGAAGAAGGGTCTGTAGAAGGCCGGTACGCCCAACAGCTGATTCTCAACATCCAGCAGCTTGACGCAGTCATCCACTATGACTACATTGCCCGAATGTAAGTGTCCTGTTAAGACACCAAAATTAGGATAGTTTTCAAATGATTCGCTGGAACTTACCATAGGCATAGCCTTTGGCATGCAAAAATATTAGAGCCTCAAGTATTTGCTTGCCATACGAAGCCACTTGCTTCATGGAGAGTGCAGTACGACCCTTGGGACTTCCATATTTACTCAGAAAGGGATTCTTGGGAGTGGCCACCATGCACAGCACATCCTTCAGAGTACCATGCTTGTGGAATCTGTCGAATTATTTATTTAGTTTATAGTTAGACAAAGTTCTGTCTAAAATTGCAAAAAAGGACAATAAATTGTTTCTTACATCTAACAAAGATGAGTGCATAGAGAACAAATGATAGTACGAATTATAATCAAGACATAAGTAACGAAAAGGTTCATAATGAGCATAATTTGTTGGACAAGGCAAATGAAAACAACTTTAGAAGATGCTAGCATAAAGAACTATTACGATTTTTCAGTACACAACCTGGTACTTTATCTGGTCTGGGACTAAATGAGGTTTAAATTGAACGAATATCCGAATGCAGACCTTATAAGCAAAAACCCGAAGGATGAATGTTATTGGAATGGGCAATAGGAAAGGGATACGTGAAGTGCATAGTCGGAAAACTCTATGGGCCGATTTTACATCTCCCAGATAGCTATGTGTGGCTCTGCTTTTTGTAAGTTTATCTAAATGTAGAAGATGAAAAATCGACTTGGTGAAAAAACGAAATTAGTTTTACGAAAGCAGAAAGAACTAGTTCGTTGGCAGAACGTAAAATCAAAAATGTATAAGCTTAATCTACTTGGATTATCATTGAAAAGTCCTTACTTGCGTATGAACAGGCAGCCATTCTCCGTGTGCGCTGCAAACACAATGGGCTCAATGTGCGGATGCTGCAGACCCATCAGACTCTTCAACACCCCACCGATCTCCTTCTCATCAACGAACTTGTCCGGCCCGTATTCCAGCCACTCGGCCACCATCTCTGCCTGGGGATCCAAATGACCTGCATCCATGGAATTGCCATTGCTGCTGCCCGAGGCAAAGTGTTTGCTTTGATGCGTTTGCGAGCCACTCTTCACCAGCAATTTGCTGCTGCTGCTCTTATCTGGCGGCTTGGGGGTGACCTTAAAGTAATGCTTGCGTAGACGCCAGCCTATGGCGCCCATGGTGGCCCCCAAGCCCCATACCGAGTCGGAACGTAGGCAGAGCAGGGCATTTTGCACGGCATGATCTGTGGTGCAGGATAGACACTCTTAGTTTACATAATACATGGCAGTGGGCACATCTTACCATGGAATGACTGTGAATAGCTTTCGGGGTCCACAAAGCGCTTGGCTGGCAGGGATGATGCCAATATGGGATTCATTAGTACGGCTTGTATATAACGTTCAAGAGCTTCTTTCCGTTCAGCTATGAAATCGGGACGCATATTTCCAAAGATGCGTTTGCCAGGCAGAGGCAATTCAATGCCCGAGATTTGTAGACATTTGTGCAGTTGGTCGAAGTCATTGTAACGGCGCAGAACGTTCCAGGAGTTTGACTTGTTCGGCCCCCTTTGCACCCGGAGCAGGTATTCCTATGTACATGCACACACACACACCCACACGCATGCAGAAAGTCATATGAAATCATCAACAAAGGCAAATTATTGATTTTTCTTGAGAGAGGCTTTGCGATTTTTCTCTTTGCCAGGCATTTACCGTATGTCCGTTGACTTCCTCTACGGTGGAGATTTCGCAGCTTAGCTCTTGGGTGTCATCTATTTGCAGTTTTCGTTCATATCGGCTTGCGAAAATGGCCATTTGCAACTAGGATGCATTGTTTATCTTATCACTTGTTTAACTAACAATGGGTTAACTTTTTTACCCAGAGTAATATATTGGGGAGACCGCACTCGATTAGGGTGACCGCACTCGACCTATCGATACTCTATACTCGATACTCAATACACTCGATAGTTGGTTTTGCGCAGGCTGTTTGGCATTTAGTAGTTAACTCCTGCAATCCTTAATCATGGGCATCTCCACGGCTGTGTTGCGCACCCAGCTAATGGGCCTGATCAATTTCACCGGCACACACAAGGACCAGGCGGACAAATACCGCCAACTGCTCAAGACGGTGCTCTCCAACACGGGACAAGAGCTGATCGATACCTTGCGGCTCTTTGTGGAGGCGATTGTCAATGAGCATGTCAGCTTGGTCATTTCGCGTCAGATCCTCAACGATGTGGGCGTGGAGCTGAGTAAGCTACCCGACGACATGTCCAAACAGTTGTCGCACTTCACGCTGGAGAAGGTGCATCCCCGGGTGATATCTTTCGAGGAGCAGGTAGCCGGCATACGCTTCCATTTGGCCAATATCTACGAGAGAAATCAACAGTGGCGTGAGGCGGCCAACGTGCTGGTGGGCATACCCCTGGAGACGGGCCAGAAACAATACTCTGTGGAGTGTAAACTGGGAACCTACTTGAAAATTGCACGACTCTATCTGGAGGATAATGACTCGGTGCAGGCGGAATTATTTATTAATCGGGCCTCGCTGCTGCAGGCCGAGACCAACTCGGAGGAACTTCAGGTGTGTGACAAAATGCTCAAACGATCTAAAGTCCTCATTTGTCTATTACCACTGCTTAGGTGCTTTACAAAGTGTGCTATGCCCGAGTGCTGGACTATCGGCGTAAATTCATAGAAGCGGCCCAACGCTATAATGAACTCTCCTATCGTAAAATAGTGGATCAGGGCGAACGCATGACCGCCCTGAAAAAGGCTTTGATTTGCACAGTTTTGGCCTCAGCGGGTCAGCAGCGCTCGCGCATGCTGGCCACCCTGTTTAAGGATGAACGCTGCCAGCATCTGCCTGCCTATGGCATACTGGAGAAAATGTACTTGGAGCGCATCATACGACGCTCAGAGTTGCAGGAATTCGAGGCGCTGTTGCAGGATCATCAGAAGGCTGCCACACCGGACGGTTCGTCCATATTGGATCGTGCTGTTTTTGAGCATAATCTATTGTCTGCAAGCAAATTGTATAATAATATAACATTCGAGGAGCTGGGCGCTCTGCTGGATATACCGGCTGTTAAAGCCGAAAAGATTGCCTCCCAGATGATCACCGAGGGACGGATGAACGGGCATATTGATCAAATCTCGGGAATCGTACACTTTGAGAATCGAGAACTGTTGCCCCAGTGGGATAAACAGATACAATCGTTGTGCTATCAAGTGAATTCCATTATCGAGAAGATCAGTGTGGCCGAGCCAGATTGGCTGGATAATATGAATTGAGTTCAAGCAACTTTTTCAATTCTCATACCAATTTTAATCCACTCTCTCACCCACTCATCAAAGCCAAGCAGTTTGATTCGAGATTTCATTTTGATTTTAAGAAAATAAATGAAATTATGTAAAAATCCATCCTAAATCCATTCCCAGTGTACTCCAGAGCGTGTACCACCAGCTACAGCACAGAAAAAGCCAGTGGGAGTAATCCTCACCAAGTAAGACCCGCGTATAGAGAGCGGTATTCTACTTTTTCCTACACTGCTACTTCTACAGGATTCACCACAAAATACTCTACACCAACTGGTTACTGGACCCAACCATCCTACTGTTCTATTTTACTAGGACTTGAACTGGAGTACATCACTCAAGCTACTTACCAGAAATCTGCAGCAGGGCGATCCTAGATCAATTGCAGGAACAATTTAAACAAAAAATCGGGGTGTAATCTTTAAGTACGGGCTTAAGCAAAGTTGAATCTAGAACGGCATTTCTATTAAGTAAGCAAGATCGGAAAATGGTTTTAAACTTGAACAAAAAACATTACTAAATTTATTGGCTATTCAACACTAGCGTACTTGATGCGTTATACCAGATAATAACAAAATTATAGTAGATTTCTTTTTCCCACTAACAGGAAATTAAGGTTCTGAAGATACATCAATCCACGGTTCGCAGTTTAAAAAAATTATTTTATCAAACTGTCTTTTCGAATCAATATTTCGATTATTTTCATAACATTACTAAAATCTTAAATTAATTTTTTTACAAATTTTGTAAGTAGGAATTTCGTTCGTAACTGCGTAGACCCATTGATCCGTACTTTGCAAAATTCTGTTACTGGAAATTTCATTCTGGAAACTGTTACTGGAAATTCACTACATAATTATTTTAGTATGATAAAAGTTAAAAAATATGTATGAAATGGTCACTACATTCTTATTACATGCACTTGGAAGGCAAAAAGTCACGGTTACATGAAACCGTGCCTTCTCTGGGTTGTGCTTTTGGCATGCGTAACCAATAAGAATTCTTGTTCTTTCTTCAACAAAACCACATGCTAAAATACGTTTTCAAAGGTGCATTCTTTTTGGTTTTCAGGCTTTAATAAAAGCGAATGAAACTTTTCAGTTTTGGGATCTACTTCTTCGGTGAAAAAGATTATAAAAGATGTGCCTTTTTCATGCTGTCAAGTCCGACTGGGCGGTCTTTTGGAACTACTGAGGCCAGTGCATTTAGAACAGACCACAGTGGTCCAAATTTCAAAAATTTTGGCAGAAACTGCAGTTATTAAGGTATGTGTCCCAAATTTTGTTTGTACACATATTTTGGGCCCCCAAGACATCTTACCAAGATTCGCTCGTTTTAGACCATTATTTTATATAGCTGCCATATAACCGATCCGGCCGACTTGCATCAACTTTGTTGATTTATAAGCCATTGAACTAAAATTTGGTTTGTATACGTGTTTTAAGCTCCCTAGACGACTCACCAAATTTGGTTCAGTTTAAAACACTATTTCACATAGCTGCCATAAAAACGATTTTTTCGACTTGTTTTTGTCGATTTTTAAAAGCGATTTTTCAGAAAAGGGGCAAAAAAGTGCAAACAAAAATTAATATCCTCGCATTATATACATATTGAAGAATAATATTGGGTTAATAGTTACGTTAATCCACGTCAATCCAACATACTTTTGTTCCACGAATCACAACAAGTTTGCCGCTAGAATTTCTGAAAAAATCACTTTAGAAAAACACATATAAGCAAAGACAAATCACATAAAACAAGAAATGCATGATAATACTTATAATTTACACACCTTCAACTTTGTTTTCCATTTTGATTTACTTCAATATTCGACGTAGTTTTTATTTTATATAGATTTGAAATGTGACCTTATTTTCATTTCACACAAAGTCAAAGCTTGTGGTAAACGAACAGCTGACTTCCAGGGCTGCCTAAATTCGCAGTGTTTCACTTTCAATTGTACCATTATGATTTTAAACTGCCCTAGCTAATACGCTATTGGAAAAAAAATTGTTTTTGCATTACAATTAAAAAAAAATAGTGAATTTCTGCTAAAAATTTTGGCATTTGGACCACTGGAACTTTGGTAGTTGCGATGCAGTCATTTTACTTCCTTTGTTTTTTAGGTTTTTGGCAACCTATGTTATATGAATTGAAAGACTCCCGAAAATAACTACAAGAAAAGGTTCTTAGTATATCTTATTATATATGGCCATGGAAACCCCAATGTGAAGAATAATGATCATTCCTTCATTGTCCTACGACGAAAAACTTGTGCGAAAATGATCGGATTAATTAATGATAGGTTTAGGCATTTGCAGGACATGGAGAGCAAGCTGTCTTTCCTCTTCCCTGCTATTTCGATAGATTCAGACGATTTCAAGAGGAGCTTAGTGGATTAGCCTTTTTAGCTGCCAAATCACTTGTAAATGAGAACCCGCTTTCTTTCTGATTCCCTACCATTTTAAGTATTCATTATACGAAATTTGTTCACTACTGCTATGTTATGCAAACTTTAGATCGACAATTAGAAATAATGCAAAAACACCAAGAAAAACAGCCTAAAACAGACACACACACATTTTTGACCCTAAATTGAGTTTGAAACTCATATTTCCTCTATTGTTAACAAGGTGTATTTGGTTTCATTAAACGTTGGTCGAAGAAATTCAATGATCCCTAAAGCCAAAAACTTCATTACACTGCTCTAGTCAGTCCCGCGCTTGAATACTGCTCGTCCGTATGATGTCCACGTTATAAAAAGTATATTGTTCGTATTGAATTAGTCCAGAAACAATTCTTGCTATCTGACCTTCGTGGCTTCATTTGGGATCCTGCCTAACATTTGTTTGGCATCGTACTCCAGCAGACTCTTGCTTATTGTCCTTCGTTCGCTAGTTAAACGTAGAACAGTCTTAGGTGTTTCTTTTCTTCATAAGTTAATTATCGTTGATGAAGATTATTCTGAACCCCAACTAGAAACTTTTTCTTTGTGTGCTCAAAGAATGTTCTAGCTCCTTAAGCAAATCTTGGCTTAACCTTTCAAATCTATCAACTGATTCTTTAGTCTTTCCAACTCCTAGGAAAGAATCATTAATTATTCATCTCCATAAAAAGGTGGAGACTCTTTAATGATTATGCCGATTATAATCGTTTTTAGGTCTTATGACAAAACTACAACGATCTTTACTGCTCTCAACAGTTCTCTCTCATCCCTCCTTAAAAAATATCTTTACACTTATCACCGTAAAAATCTCTGACCACACCCAGCTGTGACTAGGGGTATAGCTTGCCGGACTGACTTATATATATTTAATAGAAATCTTCACCCATCCCATGACGAAGAGGCAACATTTTGTTTTAAAAATATTCTTTATATTTTTATATATATATAATTTTATATATTGTACCATATATTTTCAAATATTCGTATAGTTCACAAATCGACTTTAGTTCTTAGATAACTAATGGAAAGTTTTGTTGTAATCCGGAGACAGCAGATACAACTTCTAGTCCAACTCCTCAAAATTTACATAACTCTAAACTTTAGGCTAAATATTTAAACAAAATTTAACTAGAAAAGAAAACAAAAGGTTGCGCGATATATTACACGAACTCTCGAGGGGATCAGCGGGCGGGAGGATGGGCTTAACTTAGTATCTAGCGTAGAATCATCCCTGGGTATTCGAGGAGTTCTCCTCGTTGAGTTGCATTTGGGCCAGTGTGCGTACGACAACGCCACGATTCACAGGCGTCAGGCTCTGGCAGAGACCCACCACAGCGTCCAGCGCCACATCGGGGCAGTCCTGAAAAAAGACAGCATGTTGAGTCGTGTAAACACTCTTTTTAGTTTGGACAACTTACCTCAAGCATTTTGGATATAGTGTTAATAATGGCATCTCTTCGCACGGAGTTTACATTTCGGGAAACAATCGACTCTTCTTGGGATTGCTCTTGATACCATTCCACCATTTCCTTATTCTTATCCCATACATAAGCCTGAGAATCAAATTTCAAGTTAATTTCGATGTCAAAAATTAGTTTTTTGTACGTCACGCACCTCAGTCGCTCCTTTGTCTTCGACCAGCCAGCGAAGTAGCATTTGCTTGGCCTGACCCACGGACAAATTGTCCTGAGCCCTTAATATCTTCTTGATGTAGGCATCCTCCAGTAGCAGACGTCTTAGACGCCAATATAGCCAGCGGCGGGAGTCCCGCCAGGGCACAATTTCACTGATGCACTCCTTTTCCAACATGCGTTCGGGGGTATCGTGGAGATCGGCAAAATGCACGGCCACCGTGTGATAGACATGCATGAGCACTGCAATACGGGCCTTGATCTTCTCATCCAGCTCAGCGGCCTTCACCTTGTCGCCCGCGGTCGTGGCTTCATCGAATTCCTTTTTCAACTGCAGGAGGAGAAAATGATTGATCAGGCTTACTTTACACGTATATCATTCATGACTCACCCCTATGGTGGTGGCATCTAGACGATATATCGTCTTGATTAGGTCCTTCTCTTTGTACTTAATCTCCACTATGCCCTCCGGCTCTAGAACACCACCACGTGCCTCCGGATCTGCATAGGTTTCCATGTAACGCGGGTTAATTAGCGAATCCAGCACTGCCCAGGCTCCACCACGCAGCTCTGCATTGGGTGGCAGGTAGATAAGCACCGGCTTCTTGTATTCTCTCAGACCGTCCACAATGTAGGCTCCAAACTTGACTATTTGCTCGTACATGTCCTTCATGCCACCCGAGAAACCACGCCAGTTGGCAAACACTATCAGGGGCAGTTCCTCGCGTCCGAAATCCTTAATGGCCTGCGCCGTCTTATACGAGGAATCGGGGTACCATACCTGACCCGCCTGCTGTAACGTTTTGGCCTCAGAGTCCAGATTGGCCGGATCAGCGGGCATCTCCACTTCCACAGTGCGTGTTTCGACGGCTATAACACCCACCGGTACACCACCCAGACGGGCACGTCCGGTGACCACAGTTTTAGCCCACGGGGCCATGATCTCACTCCAGGAGTCACGATCAAAGAAACCATTCTCCCATTCGTTGGCATTAGCAGGATTCACACGACCGGCCAGCATCCAGCGTGGATCGTATGGAGATTTGGTGGGCATAAAGTCGATAGGACGATCAACACGATCGCTGGGCAAAATAATGGGCAGATCGCAGCCAATGTAGGCGGGCATGTAGGAGAGCCAATCCAAAATGGTGTACACACCATCCAAGTCGATGGCCTCAGTCTTGTGCGTGACACCATTGTTGTACATGATCTGGACACCACCCAGCTGGTTGTTCGAGGCGTACACCTTGCGTCCGAGTAGCTGTCGTAGGGAGTTGTGGTCAGTCTTAAAATTGAATGGGTGAATGACGAACTTACCTTGTTCAGCGCCGCATAGCCCGTGAGTATAATGTGTGAGTTGTCTATCTGGATGACACGCTGACCCAAACGAACCACATAGGAGCCTATGCCTATGGTGCGGCAGGTTACCATGGCTATGGTGACAATCTCTTCATAGGCCTGCGAAGTTTCGCCGGCTATCAAGCCGGCATAGCGCAAATTCTCCACTCCCAGGCCATCGTCCTTGCCTATAATGTCTGTTATTTTGTAGCGCTGCTCGCCCTCATCCTCAATGAGAATGGCACGCACTGAATTGAGGTTGGCCACCTGGGCATAATCCTCGGTGGACAGGTACAGATACTTGAAACCCTTATCGGGCTCCTCGGGATCTTCCCAGGCAATGCGGAACATGGATTTCACTTCCTCAGCTAGGCCAATGCGAGCGCCACTATTCACAGAGATGTAGATCTGTAAGACAGAACTCTCTGAGATGAGTCTGGTTAGCTAGACGAATTCCAAGTTGCTTGCTTACCCGGGGTACTTTGCGTTCTCTTGCCAGTTGTGAGGCCTTGGCAAACAACACATCCTCCTTGATGCCAAAGGAGCCAATCAAATAGGTCAAGTCGTTAGCTATCACAATTATCTCACGCCCCAGAGGATACTCCGGTGTGGCCAATACAATGCGCCAGGCCACCATGCCACACTGCCAAACAAGAAGGAGAATGAAATAAGAAAGCCTCCTGCGGATTACTTCAACACTCACATTGTTCTCTCCCGGCAGACGTTGCATCTCCACCAAATTATCTCCCTCCAGAACCAGTTCTTGGCACTCCAACAGTATCTTGTCGGGAATGCGTATGTCCACAGTGGGACGTGCCTTGGAGAACTCCTTCCAATGCCGTTCAGACATTTGACGGAACATATCGGGTACATCGTACACATAGGTGGTGCCATTCGACTGAGCTTGGAAACGTTTCTGCTGCAGGAAATCCTTGGTCATGTAGGGCGTTGAAATGGGATGACCATGCAGGGAGCCCTGCTTCTCACCGTAGGCCTGGAACTTGATCTAAAAAAGGCGTGAGATGAGATTAGTTAAATCCACTTTAGTGGTTGCCACACACTTACAATGCCCGTCTCCACATCCGTTTGCTCGGTGTACATGGAGATGTCCAGAAAATAGCCCGAATCATTGGCTATGCACAGCCTAACCGCCTGAGTGGGCGACTGTGGTGACTGGCGTATGACCATTTTGAGTTCCGCCTGGAGCACACGCAATTTCCACAACCTGGGACCGTAACGCATAATCATTTTGGTCACCGACTCCTCAATTTTGGCCGGATCCATTATAACCGTGGGCACAAAAGTTCAGGAAAATATGATTACAATCTGTGCGCTTGGCCTGGGGATGCGAAAAGGCCACCTCCAGCTCATCCATGGCCTCCAACAGCACACGTTCGCCTTCGTTCTGCAGGTACTCAAACGACGCCTCCTTGGTAATCAAATCCGAGTGTCTTATGATGGAGCGTATAAAGAAACGGAAATCGGTAACTTCTTGTCCCTTGGAGACCTTAGCTCTGCCCAGATATAAATGCATTTTCTGGTTTGCCGTAGGCAAAGCCTCCAAATCATAGGTCTTCATGCGATTCAGCTCCAAGTGGAAGGCCGAGGCGGGCTCCAGATGGCGATAGATGCGATCCTCTTCGAACTTATCGCGTGATCGATACGTAAAGAATTTGGGAAATTGACGCTTCTTGAGAGCGGCAAAGGTAATTCTACGTATGCGACGCTGAAACAGTTCCTCCTCATGCTCCTTGCAGTAGGAGCCAAAGATCTGTGCCATTTGCAAGTCATCCAACTCGCCCGTCTCACGCACAGCCACACTGATAATGTGTATGGGTTCGGTAGACTTGGCCTCCTCGGCTGCATGCGCTCTAGTCACCGGATCCGAGAGCGACACATTGATAGAAGTGCTGTGACGGCTGTCCGAAATGGAATCCACAGCCTCCAGAATTTTGGCACTTACCAGAGCGGGAGAAGCAAAGTCTTCAAGTAGATCTAATATTTCATCGGAATACATCTCAAAGTGTTCGAAGGAGTCAAAGGCAGCAATGGCTCCAGTGCGTACAAAGGAGCTGCCCAAACTGCAGGCGGTGGCTGCGGCCTGGTCTAGACCCTCGGGTGAGGAGAGGCGGGAGAATAGGCGATTCGGATGGGCGGTGGGTAGCAGAAATTGAAAATGTACCAAGGGCAAACCTCCGGATAATTCCAAATGCTGCAGACAGGTCAACTCGTAGGAGGTATAGGCACGTCTAACGTACACCTCCAGAGCCGCATTGCAGACCGCACGATTGGAGTGATAGAAAAAGTCGTGGAGAATGTCAAAAATGGAAGTCTCCGACAGAATCAAACGCTGCAGATTCTCGGGATGAAAGTCATGACCGTACATGTCCACAGCAGACAAGAAAATGGACTCCATTTGATTGTGGCGCAGTTCATAGGCGGGCTGATGGGCCGCTATAAGGACCTGACGCGAACGCAAAGCCACCCGGGAGTGTTCCGCACGATTGAGCGAGGTCAATTCACTCAAGGTATTGGCCAGCTCATCGGTTAGGCCCGGTTCGTTGGCCCACAGATGATCAATCAGCAGAGTGACCAGCAGATTTTTCTTAGCCACCTGGGAGTGCGAGAAAATGGTATTCACCACCGTCAGCATATCATCCTTGTGACGCTCACGCACCAAACCCACACACTTGTCATAGTGTCCATGCTGAAACTGCGACTCCACATCATAGTATTGACGCAGCAACTCATGAACGGCCGCCTTCATGCGTCCACGTATGCCATTGCGATAGCGTTGCACCAGCTGCACTATGCTCTGGGTGGTCAGGAAGAAGACATCACGATCCGCACGCTTTTGCAAGGTGGCCGCATGGCTGTCTATCACACTGGCTATCTGCTGGGAGGGGAACTGGGCCAGCACACTGGTGATGTTTCGCTCATACAGAGTCATCAGTTTGCGTATCTTCTTCTCCACCGAAATGGGTATGCGTCCCGAGATGGAGGCAATGACCTCCTGCAGTTCCAGCAAGGGCAAAGAGGGATCCCTCAAACTCTGCATGAATTTCTCTATAATATCCCGCAGTCGTTGGGCATTAAACGGTTCGGGCAGACAGTAACCCGCCAGCGTGTTCTCCAGTATGCTTTTGTACGTGTTATGCACACGGTTAAGCTTCTCGGGTAGCGTAGCGTTCTCCGCTTGCTGGAACTGACCCTTGCAGGGTTGTGCTTTGGTCACCAGCGAGGGATCATCTAGTTCCAAATGTCCCAGCATGGAACCGGCATCCAATACCGCTCCGGGACGTCGCACAAATGTCACCGTACCCGCTTCTTGAGAGGTCAAGGTCATTACCATTTTCATTACTTCCATTTCCGCAAAAGCCTGACCCTTGCCCACATGTGCTCCATCTTCCACGAGCAAATTAATCAATTTACCCGCCGAGGGACTACGCAACAGCGAGGGATCATTCTCCTTCTCGAAGACACAAGTCTGATTGCCTATAACTATGCGATAGCGATCCACCTCTTCCTTCATATATGTGGTGTACGAGGCTCCCTCCAGGGAGATTAGCAAACCACCATCGGACAAACGATGTACTTCTATCTCCTTGAAGGAGTTGTTCATCAGCAAAAAGTACGAGTTGGCTCCACTCTTGGCTGCCTGCACCTTATACCTCAGACCCTCATTGATTAGCTCCACATCCACCACATTGGTCAAAGTATTTGCCGCCTGTATCTGACCCTTTTCAAGGGACGTTTGGAAACTGGAGAACGATTCTGTAATCTGACGATCGGCTATATGCAACGCTCCACACATGACTCCCAGTAGGATGTCCGGTTTCTCGGACTGCATACGTTCGGCTATCAAAGCATCTAGCCAGGCGGTGTCTATGGTATTATCCAGAAACCGATTCGTCTCCAGCAGGGTTATCAAATACTCCACCGTAGTGCGAAAATCACCGCGAATGGACAACTCTTTGAGAGCTATTACCAGATTCTCGCGTGCCTGTTGACGATTCTCACCCCAGGAGAAGCAGTGACCAAATTGAGAGTCTGCGAACTCATGCAAACCTCCCGAGGCAGCCACACTGAAGTAGCCCCACACATTCTTGCTCGAGCGGAAATTCAATTCTTGCACCGTACCCGAACTGGGTTTAAAACCTTCATCAGGATTCTCGGAGGTAATACGCGCCGCAATGACATGACCCGAGGGTCTGGGTTTATTCGGTGGATTCTCAAAGTCAATGACAGACGAGCCCCAAGGCGATTCACCATACAGCAGACGAATGTCCTTTAAACGATACAGGGGTACACCCATACCGATTTGCAGCTGACAGGCGGGCAAATTCACATCGGCCACCATTTCTGTGCAAGGATGTTCCACCTGCAGACGTGGATTGAGTTCGAGGAAGAAATACTTTCCCTCAGGATCATAGAGATACTCCACTGTGCCGGCACTAACATAGCCCACCATTTTGGCCAAGCGTACGGCAGCCTTTTCCATATCCTCGAAAACCTCTGGCTGAGCCACTATGGCTGGAGCCTCCTCAATGATTTTCTGATGGCGTCGCTGTATGGAACAATCACGTCCAAACAAACTGATGGCATTGCCATACTGATCCGCCAGCAATTGTACCTCCAAATGGCGTGCACCTCGAGCTAATTTCATTACAAAAATAGGCGAGCCAGGTACTTCGGCTTGTACTTGTCGGAATAAAGCAGGAAACTCCTCGGTGGTGTCCACACGTCGTATTCCCTTGCCACCACCACCCTCGGAGGCTTTGATCATTACGGGAAAACCTAAGAAGAGAGAAGAGACATTAGGTAAGTAAGAAGATCTTAAGGTTACAAAGCTTTAAATACGCAAGGGAAACGTTGTCTGCATAGCTATTTTAAGGGGTTTTCTGTCTTAACCTCAACAGACTTTGCTTTTAGGGTACTTAAACTGAATTGCATAACCTTAAGTAGTGAAACGTTCAGAATCTTAATGAAGTATTTGGAATTTTAGCAACAAAGTAGCTCAAGGAGGAGGATTGTATTTTGAAACTAGGCACTTTTGGAAGTGTTGAAATTGGAACCATCAGAATGTTATCTGAAAACTTTAATAAAGAAACATTCGACTATCGATCGTTTACTAAAAAGTTTGAAAACCAAGACTGAACGAGGTGTTTGACCGTCTGGGCCTTCTTCCAAATATCGGAAGGTCTTACACAGTACTTGGCATAAAGAGGCAATACAAATTGATGCGGACGCACAGCAAATATGCTTAAATCCAGAGGTAATACCAAGTCAACGTTCAAGTCTTAGTTATGACACTTCGCAGAATCAGCGATTGTGATATTAAGCAGTTCTGAGAGAGTTGGTTGCTCCATAGTGGATGAGGCAGCAGATGACATTCTAATCAGGCGAGTAGTACTTGCAAAGAACTTGTCAACCAGTGCAGACATCAAGCGTCTGCAAACCCCTACCACTACGGACTTAATGCAGCGTTATTAGACGTCAGAAGCTATCCCAAAGGGGCCCGGCTAACAAATGGAAAAGAATGTAACTTAGATTAGATCCCGATTGACTTTACTTGACCAGCAGTCGGTGGGCTAGGTCTACTGATGATAGAACTAGAAGCAGTTCTTGGAACAGCTTTATAGACGATCAGCCTCCTTAATGGTGTTGTAAGTGCCTTGTTTATTAGTTATAAGCGAACTTTGAGATAGTTTCAATATTATAAAGGGACATACGGGGTCTTTGAAATAGCTATACAGACAACCTGCTCCCTTTTTGTGTGGAAAATAATCAACTTTGATCTTATGTTACAAAAATCTCTAACACTAAGCCAGTTACTAAAGTTCCTCCGAATGATAAAACTATTTTGGTCAGAGTGCTTTCCCAACTCTGAGTGATAATAATAATCACACTTATCTCTTCTGTGTTTAAATGTTATCTTCAAGTGGGTAGAAACAATTCAATTCAAGTAATTCTTAAGACGTATCAGGGAACACCACAGAAACTTACCTATCTTAGCAACAGCCGCCAGACCCTGTTCCACATTTGTCACACAACCGCGGGCGAATAGATCGCTGGATATTTTAATTTTCTTGCCACTATATTGAGCCTTCAAACCTGAACCAGACCAGGGCAAGGTAGGTATATCTGCGGTTTGGGCCACAATCGAAGACGCCACTTTGTCACCCAATGCCCACATGGCACGTTCGGGTGGTCCCAAAAACACGAGACCCTCCTTGTGCAACAACTCCGGTAGTTTGGGATTTTCCGAGGCATGTCCCCAACCAGCCCAGACGGCCTGAAATTGAAACAATAAGCATGATTCATTAGAGATAAGAAGCAAATTGAAAGTATTATGACGTCAAGGCAAAAATTGATTGCCTATTAAAGGAAGCTAAAAATGGAAATAACAATAACAAAAGTCACATGAAGCTAACACTGGGCTACACTTAAAATGGTCTCTAGCCGAACATGACCTAAATTTAAAACATTTTAACTGTGTTACCAGACTGTTATCAAAAGTAAATCCATTTGCTTGCTAGTCTCTAAAAACTGAAACCTGAATTCCAAAAATGAAAACATATGCAAATATGAAGGTTTGCTCTTTTAACTTTAAACTTTGCATAACCCTTCCCCGTTTTAACTCATTAGCTAAGTAGCTAATATGAAATCATCTGGTGTGTAAAATATATTTCCATTTATCTGTTTTTTTAATAACACTAATTTCGCGACGATTTATCTGTTGTTTTTTTTATGATGAAGTGTACACACTAGACTACAAAACGGTTGATAACTATCAATTAGATGAAACAAAAAAGATTAGATAGTCGAAGTAATGAACCCAAACACTGTTGTTTGCTTCGAGAGGTAATTAGACCGATTGATCTAAAATGTTCTTGAATTTTTGTACACTATATTCGACCTTTTCTAAAAATTTGGTAATGGCAAAGACAGGGGGAATATCCTAGATTGGTAAAGGGACAACTTATGTGATCTTTATTATTCCCGTTACTCGTAGACTAACAAGGATATACTAAAGTCGTGGATTTGCATGTAACAGGCAAAAGGAATCATCTCCGATATAACAAAGAATATATATTCTTGATCAGCATCAACTGCCGTGTCGATATAGCCATGCCCGTCTGTTCATCCGTTCGTCTGTCCCACTGTCCGTCTGCCTGTATGAACGCGTCGATCTCAGAGGCTAAACGAGATAGAGCCAAAAACTGTAAGAGCCACAATTTTTAACTTAGAGCCACTTATTTTTATTCATTTATTAAGTAAGGCCCAATATCTACCTATTCTGAAAAGTATAATTAGATCGGACAAAAAACACCCAAGTTATAAACGAAACAATTTTGCTTGTATGAGCGGGAAGGTACTGCTTAGTCGTGTGTGTACACTAGGGTGAACTTTTTAAGGGCAAAATTGAAATTTAGAAGCGGAGCCACCTAAAAAGGCTCCTTTTGTATTAAAGATAATAAAATTTCAAATCAAATCAGTATTAATGGCGCGACGAGGCCATAAAGTTTGCTCTAAAAATTACACATACGCCACATAAGCTACACCAAGATTTGAACAATGAAATCTGGGCTACATGGGTCCGGTTGTCACTTTTGAAAGTGACATTTGATAAGAAAATTCCCCAATTTTGTTTTGAGATCGACAGTCGACAGCGTTGAGATGCCGACTTTCGTGTTAAGTACGAAAGTATGAGGTCCCGGGTTCAGTTTCTCAGTAGTGATGGGTTGTTCATGAGTGAGTGAACAAAATTTAGTTGTTCACTAAACTGAGCAAGTGAACATGTTCTTCATAAATTGTTAATTTTTGTTCAGTCAGAGTTGTTCAGTTGTTCTTGTTCAGTCAGAGTTGTTCATTTGTTATTATTCACACACTCTTGTTCTATGAGTTGTTCAGTCAGAGTGGTTCACTTTCTCTTGTTCAGCTGCTCTTGTTCTGTTCATTGAGAGTTGTTCAATGAGTTGTTCAGTTACTTGTTCACTCAATTTGGTGACTTTTCAGCTGTTTTTTGTCCGCATGTCTGATTGCTCAATTAGCACTAATAACTTTAGCCCACAACCGTAACCTCGGTTCTGGTATAACAAAGTATTTGCAAAAAAAAACGGAACAACCACATTTTTCTTGATTCCCAACACTAGTAGTTGGGAAATTTTGGGGTGGGGGTGAATGTAAACCCAACGAAGATTATATAAAAAATTACTCATTTCAACCCGGTTGGTAAGCAGTATCTTTAGGAAAAGGACAACCACAACACTAGTATTTGGCGAAATTCCTGGGGGTGATGTAAACTCAACGAAGACATAAAACCATCCGTTTTCAACCCGTTGTAGCTCTAGGGGCTGGGCTTGAAGTGTATTCCTAAGTACCGAAATAACCGTTTGCGAAGTTGCAGAATTATTTTACTTTTTTTAAGGGTATGTCTCTAATAAAGATGTTTCTACAAATAATTTAGGTCTAAATTGGGACGATGGAATAAGAAGAGTTTAATTACCTACAAGATTAAACCCAAAATTAAAAATGTTCACCTGGGTAATGGCACATGTGAAGTCTAAAAGCAAATTTAACTAAGAGTTATGCAGTATAAGGTTATTCCTTTGAAGTTCTTAATAAGTATCAGTTCGCGTGAGTTCCAAATTCTCATATATACAATACTTAGACCATTTTTACAACGAATTATTTAAGTGGCAGTAAAACCTATCAATCAGTGAAATCAATTGTCTATTTTCATCTTCAGGTTAATAAATTATTTAAATTGCGTGCAATTGTGCTGAATTTGACAAGCTGGTTGGCAAAGGCCACCTATATATCGATTAGTGTGAATGCGAATAAGCACTCTTTAGACTTCACGAAGTAGTATCGAGAAAGTGTTTTGTTTTCGGTCCAAAGAATTATTACCTGTCGCTCACCAGAAAACAATTTTAATCATTCGAGTCCTCTGTCTGTTTAAAATAGTCATAAATGTGCTCCTTTTCTGATTAAAAATGATACTTTTGTCGGGAGAAAATGGTACCCTAGCCGCGACTCTTCTTGAAGAATCGTTTTTAACCCGTTATTCTGATCAGTTTCAAATCATTTTGCGAGTCTTTTTCGAGTCATAATTCAATCAAAAGGGCTCGAAAAAGGCTCATTAAGGTGATATTTTGTTAAAACGATCTTCCAAATGTTGGGTGGGTCAGAAGGTGCCGCAAAACGCTCCATATTATGTGTCTGAAATAAATTTGAGGGTTTTAGCATATTCAGTGCTCTCAAAGCCCGGTCTTATAAAAAGCACTCATGTTTTATTTCTATTCGGAGTTGAAGTAGTCTGGTAGTCGAATATTTTGTTTTGGTTGGATGTTTTGCTTCAAGTGCTTTTATGAGGTTTTTATTTGCTTCATTGGGAAGGTGAAAGCACTTATAACTGCGTCAGAAAAGGGTCACATTAGACCAGAGGCAGGCAAAAAATACATTTACATTTTTGCATTGGTGTGTGTAAGAGCATCGCAAAAATTGCTCTCAATTTCAGTAGCAACGACTGCGTCGCGGCGTAGGAAAGCAAGCAACGCAGCGGAGCTTGTACAGCTTATAGTATGTGTGTCAGAGCAACGCTGCTTAGAGAATTTTTGTATGCACACGAGATAGGAATGTGCCTGTCCCTGCATTAGACTCAGAAATCTTTCTCATTAAGTGCGACCGTTTTCATAGAAAAAAACGCTCATTCCGGACTCTTTTTTGTGCACATTGTGACGTTGAATGCTCATAAAAAAATGTCAAAAAAGTATCAGAAAGCGCACATATGGCTTCCAGGGAAGTTCTTGATAAACGTTTTCGGATACGTTCTCTACACTTTCTGGACACCGAAAACGGTATGAAACATGAATCGTTGGCAATATGTTTTGCTATCAAGAAAGTGTTAAGAACGGATTCAAAAGCGTGCTGCAAACGTTTACTTTCACGATATTTGATAAGAATATTTTGTTTCATTCCATTTTTTTGCACATAAAAAGCTGTTAATTTTTGTATCTTCATTTATTTTGCATTTTTGGCACAGAAAGAACTGGTATAATAAAATTTGTATGGCGGTCAAGGCGACTTCTGTTGTGTGTTATTCATCTTTCTTTTTGCTAATTTGCATAATTTCATTATCTAATTTATCACTGCTTATGCCCACTTTTAACAACACCGGACGAACCTTTCAACGTAAATTTTCTCAACAAATGAAGTGGCAATAAACCCGCTACTCTTAGGAAATCCTGATTTCCCTGTGACGAGAAACTATCGTAGGTCCGTCAAACGATTCTTGTTTAATTGTTTCCTTTGCTCGCAAAGTTGCTTTTAATTTCTCTTCTCTATTCCTGCCCCATTATTTCGTTTTCTGCATATTTCCTTCTAAGAAAGCATGTAAAAGAAAACATGTCCTGAAATAAGCTAAGAACCGTTTCCTTTACAATTCTGCACTTTGTAGCCTAGTGTAATTTTATCATACATTCGTTAGATCCCAACACACCAGCCGTCTCAAGTACAAGCTCACACATACATACACACACACAAACATATATTGGCACATTGGGGTATCCAAATAATCGAACGATCGCTTTGTCGTTGCCAGTTTGACGGGCGGTACGGCGCGTGTAAACACAAATCGTACGATGCGGTGTCGCTGGTTACCACTTCTATGGGACATACATACTATATGTGCGTCCACCGACCTTCGACAACCCCAAATCAAACTCACCTGGACTTGAGTGCGAAGTGCAATATCCACAATGAGCTCAACATTGGCATAGTTATTATTGTTCGAGCCACCCGGTACGGGTACATAGTGATCAGCCATTTTGATGTATTCCGCATTGGCCTTCAAATCCTCCGGGGTGACCATTACCACAAATCGCACGGCTCGTTCGTTCTTGAACATTTCGTAGGACCAGCGACGTATGGAGCGCATACATTTCACGGCGGCAATGCCATTGTTGGCAATCAGCACGCGATTGATGACACGTGTGCCCCCAAATCGCTTGACAAACTCCTCGGTGGTGGCAATATGAAAGTCCCGATCCTGATGACGATCCTGACCGAGTCCAGTGCCACGTGACATGCTGGGCCTGCAAAATTGATGAAGGATGGTTGAGAATGGCTGGAGAAACCGGTTTTTGGCTTAAATTAAGTATAATAATTTTACTTCAAAGTTCCAGCGCCCGGAACGCTGAGCAATGCGGGCGATGTGGACGGATTGTTGTTGTTGCTGCTGTTGTCGCTGTTATTGTTGGCCAACATCTCAGTAGCTTGTTCGATGGGCACAAAGTGAGGAATGCTTTCATTGTTATTGTTATTGGTCATGTTGTTATTAACAACCGCCTGGGGCTCTTCGGCAGACTCAACCAGGACAAATCGTTTGCTGGCGCGACGCTTTAACATTCTGGCCAAGGCAATTAGGGCCAAAAGCATTCAATTTGCAATGAGGTTAAAGGTTGCCCCTCCCCGACTTATGCAAGTCTGTATGAATGATAAAAATAATCAAATTTTTTGCTGCACCACTTTCACTACCGCGAAGACGACGATGACGAGTTGAAAAAACCAAAACCACACGCCCGAATACTGAGTATTTTCGACCGCAGCCAACGAGATTCACTTCGAAACTGACGGCCCAAACCCACAAGTTGCCTCCACATTATTCAATTACTCATACGCCGCCTGGCCCAGAGAGAGGAAGAGACAGAAGAGAGTTTCCAAACGGGCGCTTTCAATTCGAGTTATGAATGAAACTACACAAGTGTAGCGTGCACCTCTCTCGTTCTCTCTGTCTCTATTTCTCTGTTTGCCATCTCTGTCTGTGAAACTCGCGCGATTTGTTTGGTGGCGCCGCATCTCTCATCTGCTTGCTATGACGTAGTCACCTGCTGTTTTTTGTTTAGCTCTCTCTTACCTCAGCCGCTTGCGTCGCTCCGAGATGTCACCATTCTGGCGTATATCGCTCTGCATTTTCTGAGGGAACTCATCCACAGCTTCGCCCGCCTCGGCCGCCTTCTCATCGATTTCATCGCCCACCTGTTAAATGATATTTAAATATATAATCAATAAGTGTTTGGATTGGCTTGGGAAAGTACAGTGAAATGTCGTTAGAGTAGATAATTTTAGTTGTTGGGTTAGATGAGCTTATTCATTTTTAAATAAGTTTTGGGTTTGAGCCGGCTCCAGGTCGTGTAGATAATTGTATTTTACTGATCCGTTAAATGGCGGTTTTTACTCTGGGCAAAACAGATATTGTTGGCTAGCTTTGTTTTCTAACTTAATGTTTGTTTTTGTCAAGGCTGAATACCCCTGAAACTCTGAAACAGGTACCAGTAGGTCTTTGATATTAAAAGCTAGACAGACAACCTTATTGTTTATTGTGTAGTTTGATGCCGGTTGATTGAAATAAACGCATATCCCAATCCCACTTTGACAGTTTAACAATTAAACTCAGTAATAGCGGGGACTAGCTATATGCTATAGTCATCCGATTTTTATAAAAATTTTGTAGAAATGTGTTAAATTATATAAAATAAGAATATGCCAATAAAAAGGACGTTTTCATTAAAAACAAAAAAGTTTTTCTCACTAGAACTAGTTTTTCGCCCGATCGTTCCTATGGGAGCTATATGCTATAGTCATCCGATTTCGACCAAACTTTGTAGAATTGAGTAGAAGTATATAAAATAAGTGTATGCCAATGATAAGGACGGTTTCATTAAAAACAAAAAGTTTTTCACACTAGAACTAGTTTTTCGACCGATCATTCCTATGGCAGCTATATGCTATAGTCATCCGATTTCGACCAAACTTAGTGAAATCATGGGAAAGGATAGTAAACTAAGAAATACGTACTTTGGAGGCATTTCCATTAAAAACAAAAAAGTTTTTTTCACTAAGACTAGTTTTTCGACCGATCGTTCCTATGACAGCTATATGCTATAGTCATCCGATCCGGCCGGTTCCGACAAATGAGCAGCGTATTTGTACCTAGAGACTTCGTGCAAAGTTTGAAGCTGTACGGGATAAGCACTTTTTTTAATGTTTGGCAAATCCTTCTTAAAGATCACATCAATCCGGCATCGCTAAGGATCATTTCAATACTTAACTCGACCAATATTTCAATAGATCGTATCTTAGGAAATCGATTGTTTCGGATAAATGTTCTCCCGCACGGATTGAATTTTGCATAGGAGAGAAAAAGAAAAGAGATACATACGAAGCTGTTGTTGCAATTTCGTTATGCGCGAGTCATATGCGTCTAAAGCGTATAGAGCGCGGGCACCCCAGGTTTATATGGTTTTTTTTTATCAACTTTTCAGTGGCTTTTCAAAGTAAGAATATGCCGATAAGGCTTGTGCTTGTGAACCGATATAATACTTTTGTTATGAAGAAACTAACTAATTGAGTTCTGAGAGAAAATGATTTGAGGTAATTTTATTAAAAAGAGGAGGTTCAGTTAGGTAGGTTATTTATCTAACAGGTCCGGGGCTATGCATACATAAAATCTTTATCCGAATCATCTTGCAGCCTTATTTCTTTTAACTGGTCTTAAGTTAGGAGTTACTGTATCTGTCGGTCAATAACAAGATTGATTGGTTTTATTCCGATTCAGAGCTCGATCTTCGAAAGCTGCATAGACCTGCAGCATGCGTTCACACTCACCCTGCAGCTTCAAAACAGTTGACAGCTTAATGTAATTAAAAAAGTAGTAGAATCAGTCTTCAAAGCTAATCAAAGTAACGCCACACTATTTGGAATCGATAGCATTCTGCGTAATATATGGTTACACCAAAGACTTTAGAATTCTAGGGTTTGTGGTTACATCAATGCATGCTGCGCCGCAGCTTAAATTATGCAACCTATTTATTCCCTTTCTGGAGCTTCGACTTTTGCTGTTTATTCAAAGCTGAGGTCAATGTGAATAAGGCATAATGATGTGTTTCGTGGAGTTCGAATGGGGGAGCCGGTTTCTAGAAACGTGTTATCCAGGGTTTTAATTTTTCGATGAAAAAAAAAAATTAAATTTGTCATTATATTGAGTATTTGCCAAATCTTTGAGACACATTCTCAACGGCTGCTGGGTTTAGCATTGAGCATCCAATGAACTTTAACAAATTGTATTTTGTCTAGAAATCCAATATTCTTAACTTATTTACAGAACTTCGACATCTTAAAAGTCGATTAGAGTGCCATTGGCTTTTACAATCTGGCTTAGCCTCACTTCAGCTATAACTAAGGACTCTTTTTAAAATGTGGTTAACTCGCTCCAAATGCTCAGTTGTTGAATTGTTCTGTTGTTCAGTTGCTCATCAACAATCTCCAAGGCGATTATTCAAACCAATTGTAATCCTTTGTTGACTTAAGCTGAGCTATGTAAGTCAGAGAATAACTGAATGAACAAGTGTGATTGAACAAACGAGAGCGTAAGTTTAAGTGACGTCCGACTTCGATACACTCGCTACTCAGGGAAAGAACTATTCAATAGTCATCCCTAAAGTAAAATTAAAGAGCATTAACATATATGTTATCATATTAACGCTATGTAAACAGACACCGCATGCTTGCTGATCACAAATCTATAACAAAAGATATATTGCATTCAGCGCCAAAAAGAATGCAACGGTTTTTTTCAAAACCCCGAATATATCGACCCCTCTGCGCGAAAATATCGTATGTGCTATTTTTTACGAAATTGACGTTTTGATGCAAATTAGTCCTAAATCCACTTACTCATCACCTGGTAAAGTATTATAGCGATAATCGCTACGGTTACGGAGATATCACAGTTTCAATTTGAATGAATGCACCAGTGCCAGTGCAACGAAAAGTATAAAAATCGCTCTCCTGTAAAATTTAGTATTTGGCACATACAATATTTTCGCGCAAAGGAGTCGATATGACAGAAGGTTGTTCATACAGACAGAAGGACAGACAGGGCTTTATCGACTGTTGAAACCGAAAGCAAAGCCTCCATTTACTTAATAGCCTAACTTAAATCAATCGGAAAAGTTCGTAGTACTCGTACCGAACCTTTTTTTTGGGTCTTAGTTTAGGATCGTGGCTAAGTTATAGAATGTTGCAGCTTTCAGAACTTATGTTGAAAAAGCTTTTACGGAGATGTCAGCTGTGAAGCTGTTAACGAGCCATTCGGATCCGGCTTGAAAGTGTAGGTTCCACACTCTCCTGCAAATAGTTTCTCTTCATTTCTGTCCGCTTACTGGATATAAGGTCCTTTCAGAGACTGATTTTCGTTCAGAAAAACTAAGGTTTGCCCTTAATCATAAATATTTGTTAAAAAAAAACGTTGTCTCTAGAAAACACGACCTATAGATTCAGAGAAAGATTCTAAATTATTCTTCTTTCTTACTTAAACGTTTTTCCCACCGAAAAAACTTTATATCTTTGGCTGTGACTTACCAAAAAGCTTGGTCTCTCTGCATCGGTTGCCGTGGTTGCCTCATCGGCTGCCTCTGTGGTGTTGGTGTTGCTGCTACTCATCTTGTACTTATTAATGTCAATGCTATTATTGTTGTTATTATTATGATGAGGATAATTAAGTCTTAAATTATCGTTACTCAAATCGGTTAAAGCGGTATCCTTCACTTGTTCACATAGATCATCCACCTCGGTTTTGATTAGATTTTCGTTGGAAAATTTGACTTTCTTAATGCAAGATTTTGGAAATCGTTTGTCACTTGCTTTGGAAATGGTGCCAGTTGGTGTCGCTACGTTGGCTGTTGCTGCCGTGGATGTTGTTGCTGTAGCTGCAATAACGCTGGAGCTGTCTGCAAAATGAAACAGAGAAATACAATCATTAGCTTCTAAGCTCAGTTTGTCAGAAGTAGAGATGATGGTTTCCAGTTGATTCACACAAATTAAAGGTTTAGAAGAAGATTCTTACTATGAATAGCCTTTGTTGTTGTTGCTTCAGTATCTGCTGCTGCTGCTGCAGTTGCGTTGGTTGCTTTTTTATGGCCGCGGCCAAAAAGCAGTGTCAATACGAATGCAAGAAAAGCAGCCACAATGCCTAATATTTCGTTCAACATCGGCTATATCCAAATTGGCATCTACAAAAACCGATGAATTTTTTATTGCAAATTTTGTTTCCAAGTGCCAATTTATTGGCTAAAAGTTTAATTATAAATGAATCTTTAGGGGGGTTTCCAGTTGAACACAATTTGTGCAGCCGAATTTGTGGGCCAAAAGCAACGATGAAACAAAACATAATTAAAAATGCTAAATTATGCATAAACTTAACTAAGACGGTCAAGAAAAACGAAAATTCCAATATATAAATATATCGCTGCCAAGTCTGTAAATCAATTTAATAAAAGTGAATAAGACCAAAACGAAGTTTTTATGCTCTATAGAAGGGCACATTGTGTAGAAGTGCAATATACTAATGATTCCAGAACCTGAACTCTTTTTATTTAAAATATGCAATCGAGAATATATACCTAGTAGCTGCAATTGTTTTGGTACTCGTATTGAACACAAACGCATGCACTTCAACTTGACTATATTATTGCATCAAAAGTTTTTGGCGTCAGCTGTTTGGAATCATGGAATGAAGCTCGCTCCGAAATCGTGTTGTCTTTTTTTGCCTGCAAAAATGCGGCTGCGAAAAAGCTGAAATCTTTCGGATGGAAATCAGTGGGATAAAAGACCGCGCGAAATCCGGCCGTCCGCGCACTGTGGGAACGCCTCAAGCCATCAAAGTCAAGCAAGATCGAATTTGTCAAAATCCACTGCGCAAGCAGAAAATCAGCAGAAAATGTTCACCATAGAGGAATCTTTCAACCAACAGAACGATAGAGTGTATGCTGTGTCATCAAAACAAGCGTTCGAACTCATTCCGAGAGTTCAGAGAGGTCACCTTCCGGCTTATGTGAGCCAAGATCTATTTTTGTGAAAAAGGAGTCAAAACTTCGGCGACGTTTTAACAATCCGACGTTTTACAAAAGGTTGTGAAGCCTCCCATCATGAAATTATTTGCAAACAAGCCGTGGACGTTTCACCAAGACTCCGCTCTAGCCCACAAGGCAAAAACGATTAAAATACGGCTAAAAAACCATGTATCGAACTTCAATTCTACGGATGATTGGCCTGAATCCATTGGACTCCAAAAAGTACAAATTACAAGACTTGCTTAGTTTTTTCCTTATCGAAAATCGATGTTAACGATAGAACACCAATTTTTTTTAAAATTTTCCATTTTATCCAAAAAATTGTTGCTAAATTTTCCAATTGAACCATTTATTCACATTTTTTTTTAGGAATTTAGCATTCATTTTTAAAGTTTTATGAAATCATAGTATAAAATTATTTCTAACTCTCAAAAAAAAGGGTTCTCAAATATACAAATACAAAGATTTTTTAAGCGAAGATATTTCAAAATTAGGTAATGTATTGGTGCCAAAGTCGTCCCATTCTCCTAAATCATTAGATTTCAATAAAAAAATATAAAGAAGTTTCCAATTCTTTGCAAATAAATTTTGTGGGATTTGTTTACATTTGGAAACTTTGAGTTTAGAGGGCCCTGGGAGACCCCGCGCAGTTCACTCGCAATATGGCTTATTATTTTCTTTGAATATTGTATAATTGTATTCCTACCTAAAACCATTTCAGTGTATGATTTTCCAGTTTACCGGAAAAAACTTTGTAAAAATTCGTTATAAAAAATTAGAAAAATATTTCTAAAATAAATTGCAGTCGCCAGAGATCTGACTTCTAGGGCTACACTTGGAAATAAGTTCAATCTTTTAGGAACGTTTCAGCTTCCTAGCAAGGATGTTATAGAAATGCAAGAATCTTGGCCAAAGAATTAAATTTCTAGCCCACAGAGCATATGAAAAAAGTAGCAAAGTTTCGTTGTTAGTTCCTCTTTTGGTTGGAGGAGACTCCAAATCTATAACTAATAGTCTGTGCCAAGAGCTAAGGAAGTTTAAATTATACATTGGAAATGGGATTTGAAACCAGCGGTAATGAAGAACAACTTGACACCGAGAATTAGTTCTGGGTTGGAATTAGCTTGGAAGAGATATCTGAGACACCACAGTATATAGCTAGTTTGAAAAATTTCTAGCTATTTAAGAATGTTGATCCAGCG
The DNA here is from genome assembly GCA_018904265.1 of Lordiphosa collinella. Lineage (NCBI taxonomy): Eukaryota > Metazoa > Arthropoda > Insecta > Diptera > Drosophilidae > Lordiphosa > Lordiphosa collinella. The sequence continues at coordinate 398,400 of JAEIFV010000223.1, forward strand.
TGCTTGGGCCCTGAAGAGTTAGCAACACTGGCCTGTGCTTATTTCATAATGATTTACAGTTCGAGTTGTAGAAGAGCACAAGAGAGAAACTTGCCGTATTTCGACAACCTTAAAGCAGAATTTGGAACTGATTATGCGAAGCCACAAATATATTTCGCAACGAGTGACTCCAGAAGCCAAAGAATTTTATTGAGAGAATTTGCTAACAAAAGGGTGATTTTACATGTAACATGTGTAACAATGCCAAAATTGCCAAAAATGAAAAGACCAACAAACAAACAGCGCTTGCAAATCATTGAATTTTATTATCAATATTCGTGCTCTGTGAGAAATGTATATCGCAAATAACCTCAATATTATTTATGGTCGTTATAATTGACCCACCTGACAGGCTATTCAAGCTATTGTGACCAAATTTCGCAACAGTTTCACATTATTGGACATTAATCGACCGGTGAGGGCGTTCTGGGTAGAATATTGCTGCTGTATCGGCCAGCGTCAGTGAAGAGCGCGATTTGCCAATTCGGCGCCACTCTGAACAATTGGGCTTAAGTTATTCTATCACCTGGAAATTTTTTTATAAGGACCTCGGTATAAAACCATACAAAATTCAGCCGGCGTAAGAACTGAAGCCGGATGATCTTCCACAAAGTCGTTTGTGTGCTGAATGGCCCTTAGAAAAGTTGAATAAAGATCCACTTAATTATCGAAAAATTGTCTTCAGCAACGAAGCTCATTTTTGGCTCAATGGGTTTGTCAACAAACAGAAGCAGTGTACAATGCGATGATTTTTTTTGCCCAAAATGGAAGAATTAGACTTGGTTGGCATATGGTTTCAACAAGATGGTGCCACATGCCACACGGCACGCGAAACGAGATATCAATTGAAAGTCGGGTTTGGTGAGCAATTAATCTCACGTTTTGGAGAAGTCCATTGAACGCCAAAATCATGTGATTTGATCCCAATAGATTGTTTGTTGTGGGGCTATGTAAAGTCTCTACTGTACAGGCACAAGCCAGCCACAATTGCAGCCTTGGAAGCCAAAATTTCAGCTGCTATTGGTGAGATACCGGCCGAAAAAAGCATGCCAAAACAAGAGCTTACGGATGGACCACCTAAAGCGTAGCCGCGGGCAACATTTACATGAAACACAGCTTTCTTCACGAATAATTTTTTGAAACCAGGAAAATCTCATTACTACAGACTTTAAAAGTCCTATTTTTTGTGGGGATTGATACCTTGTGTCCCCTTGACCTAAACTAGGTTACTTAATGCGTAAAGTGTTCGAAATATTGCAGTCTACCTCAAGCCCAAACGAACGAGAGGCGCAGCTTCCTTAAATTAAGGTTAACCTTATAATCTCCCACAATTTTGTAGTCTAGTCAAATTATGAGCAATAGAAAGTTTGCGCAGCAGCAGCACATTTTTGTCAATTGGATTTTGCTAGTTGGATTTGCAATTGGACTGAACTGTTCTTAGTTCCTCCCTTCTCTTTTGAACAGATAATAACAATTTTAGAGAGCGAGAAACGCTTTAGATAAGCGCGGGACAAAGCAAAGATTAAAGAATTTCGATATTTTGCCTCAAATACAAGAGGGTCTTAAACAGCGATGTTCAAGAAGAGCGAGGCCAAAAAGTGAGAGTGTATTGGTGTGCGATATCAAAGCGACACAGCCCAGCTTTGAACTGCCCTCAATGACGGCTGGGCAGCGAAATGAAGGGAAAAATCTCTGCTTACCGCCCATATGCCCGATTTTGGCATGCGGAGGGCGGAAACGATGGTGCACTCGGCCCCTGGGGCTAGGAGCAAATCGTGGTATTAAATTTCAGCACAAAGTAAGTTTCAAATGTAAATATTCCCATGTTAGCCCAGTCAAGTTAGACTTTTTCCAAGCATGCAATATTGACCAGCCAGATTTTTCGATATGTGGTTAAGGAACATTTGAACTTAAGCCTTTTAGACAGTCCCTTACCACACATCAAAAATCTGGCTGGTCAATATTTCATGCATAAATATGCCCTTTTTTTACCTAACTTGACGGGACTATGTTTTTTGAAAATCGTTTCGTAATTGTGTCGATTTTGGGATGTATGCATGTTATTTGGGAAGCATTTTGTAGCACAAATGGTGGGAATCTCTTTCTTGGTGACAGCAATCAAGCACCAAATCTATTTTTGGTGTTTTTTATTAATTTAAAGATTATTTCGTCGAATGCCTTGAACTATTTAGTTGCTGATTATAGACGATCGTTATCGAATCGTAATTGAAGGTCAGGACACCAGTGGCGTGAATAATCAGGTGCTATGAGCAGAGCAGGCTCACCTAAGATGCAGAGTGATAGCCTTTAAGTGCCGTGACGCTCATAATCTTATCAATCGAGAGTCGCTTAAGAGTTTTTGTCTTGCTCAGAAACAAGATCCTCTTAAAAACCTGCCTTTAAGTGTTGCCCTGAGTGTCGAAACGAGGAAATATTGTAATTTTCAAAGTGTTTCTTGCTCAATCAACAATCCCACATACCCACTTTAACCTTTAGAGTATAAATCCAAAAATTGACTATTTGGGGTACAATGTACGAGCAAAAAAAAAACGCGGAGAAGAAGACAAAACAAAAAACTAACCTCAGCTGCTTCTGCTTTATGTGTGGAAAGAAAATGCAAATTGGCTTTGCCTATCGAAGAGGTCAATGATTTTGCCATTACAATATATGTAAGTGTGCCAGAGAGGCATTGAAAGGCATCAAAAGGTGAAACATTTGCAGGCACTGGAATTAGGTAATTTAAGGGGAAAAGGATTCAAATTACAAAATCAACATTTCTGGTTAGAAATTGGATCTGTTCTCCCATAAGTAAACTTTAACTGGAAGGAAGCAAATACTTGACACATGTTCTCAAGAAAAGAATGATCTGATCACTTTTATGGTATTTATTGTTGTAGTTTTTTACCACTTTTTTGTTTTTTTTTTTATAGATTTTGGCTATTTGTAGATCGCGCCACGAGTTCGCGCACCGTTTATCTTTCAACTACTGCAGGGACCGACGTTTGGAATGCGACTGGCCAATGCTTCCTCCAAGCAAACACTATCGATGACTGACCAGCGCGATTTCGACTTGGACGTCGCTGCCACTATCAACTATACTTATGTTTTTACCTAAACGACTACTTAGGCGTGTGAGTGTGTGTGTGTGCGTGTTTAGGTTGTTGCGCTCGTATGTTAATCGTGTCTCAGAGGGCTTCATGGGTCGACTACACGCTGCTGACTGAACAAAAAAAACGAACAACAACAACAAACCACAACAAAAATATTAAGCAAAATCGGGCTGCGTTTTATTTATTTATTTACCATTTTGCGACTGTTGTTAAGTTACTTTTCGTGTGTGTGTTTATTTTTAACATGGCGTATACTTAATGTCCCGATAACACAGCGATAAATCGTAGATGATCCGCATTGCCCGTTAGCAACGACGCGTCGTCTGTCTGTAACAGAATTTCAATGTCAAGGTTGTTGCTGTTGAGAATTAACCCTCTAAATAGGTGGAAAACTTTTGTCTCTAAAGGTGAGTACTGAGAACGTTCGAATTTTCCTTCAAGAAATTTACTAGATATTTCCTTTTTGCCTTTAGCTCCATTTACAAGACCTGATCGCTCAGCTGAGTCAGCTGAGCAACTCAGTTCAGCCGGAGTAGCTCAGATGAGTCAGTTACAGAACCATTGGTTCATGAAAATTATCTAGTTCATTTTTGAATTGGCCGAGCACATTGCCTATTTTGGTTTTTATACCAACAAGTGATTTGCTCTCAAGTTGAGCAACAAACTTTTCCGAAGTGACAATCCGTACGATCTGCTGCACCTACAAGGTGGGATTGGAGGAGTCATACAGCGCAGGCTCAGACTCGTACAAGTCAATAAGGCGGGTTACATTAATTTTAATATTTTATTTCAATAAGCCGTGATTCGACATAAATAAAAAAACAAACCGATAGTCAAAAATCAATAACAATTGTATATCGAAAGCCAGGAAGTGGCAACCATGATACAATAACAGAAGGTAGTCTCGTCGGCAGTCGAAACGTTCGTGGTTTGCTTCAGTGCGTGTTCGCTTGTTAACGGAAAAGGTTGTGTGCAGACGAATTTGGCGATTATTCTAGGCGATTATTTTAGGTATTTTCTGTGTTCTGTCTTTTGTGTTTTATGTTTTCCTTTAATTTTAAACAGCAAACAAACAAAAAGAAAATAATGTCGGCACTCGGTACTAGGCCCATCTAGCCTAAATTTTCCTCCATTCATTTTTTTCATTTTATGTGGTTGTGTTATTATTATTTACTGATTTTCTTAATTTCTTAATCAGCCAAGAATACTGAATTGTTGTCAGGCAATGGTAACGTAGAGGAAGATAACACGGACAATTGGCTGAACATAGATTTTTCCAAAATAGACGACAATGACAAAGAAAACGAGTCTGACGATTTGTTAATAGGCATAGAAAACAGCAGAGAAGAAGCGAACTTGGAAGAAAAGAGCTTGGACGAGTTAACAGAGGATGCGGTGGAGTATATAGAGGGCTATATAATAAAAAAATTTAACCTTCGAATGAGTTGGTCAATAATGGGACATTCACTTATGTGGATGAAGTGTCTTACGGAGGGCTCATGAAACCTTCTGTCCAGTTCGTAGACAAAAATGTTTTATTTTAAGACAAGAATATATTTTAGTATTAAGAATCTAAACAAAAGACTGGCAATAAAAAAATGTTTAAAAATTAAATTATGAAAAAAAGTTTACTCTTTTAATTAAAAGGCTAATTAAAACCCCTCGCACCATCTAAGGGTTAATCCGCACACTCTATTGTCTATTCGCGCGCACTTACTAGGATGAGACCCTCTCACTCGCACTCATTGTTATGATTGTAGAGGTACCAGATTTTTCCCGACGAGACTACCGTTATTGTATCATGGTGGCAACGCTCGCACACTTCAATCAGGCAAACCTAGAACGTTCCCCTGAGTGGTCCGGTCAATTAGAACCGGTTCTCACCTGAGTAAATCAGGTGCCTATTCAGACGCCTGTTTACACGAGCTGTGACAGCTAAAGGAAAATTCGAACGTTCTCAGCACTCACCTTAAAGTGGAAATCTAGAATTTTGATTATGTTTATTTGACCGGATCAGTAGAATAACAAGTTTTATTTACTTTTGGAGCCAATTTCTTTCCACAGTTGCCGCATTTTGGTATATTTTTTGACAGTTTTTGAGAGTTTCTTTCAACAGCTTTGTAGTCTGTTTTATACCCCATAAAGTATCATTTTAATTATTTTTCGCAAAACCAACCGAAGGCTGCTGTCGTGCCCCTGGCGCCATCTACCAACCTCACTAGCGCCACATGGGAAATCCGACATCAACAAACGTGCCAAGGGTTGGAAAACTTTGCTGTATGATTGGCGCGAAAATATTTTTAAATTTTTCATCTTAATTTTTGATTAATTCACGACTTTAATTTAGAATTATAATAAAACGTATGAATCATAAACACAGATTCCGTTAAACATCAAATTAATTCAAAACTTAAATATGGGAAATTTATTTGCGCATGATGCAACCCTGTTTGTGGGTGGGCAATTATTTTGAACCCAATTGGACCAATTCTCTTTCCCACTAAGAAAATGAAATCTCTCGAAGTTCTGGGACACCGACGATTTGCAAACCAACCGAAGATAAAATCTCTAGAGATTTCCAGGACACCCACGAATGAGTTCACTTGGCAACTTTGGAAACAAATAACTTGTGAATGCTAACTGGGGTTGGTTTGCGTATTTGCTGAGATAAGTTTCTGGTTAGGTTAGATTTCTGTGTCACATAAGAATTGGAATTAGGTTGGAGTTTGCTTGGAAGACATTTATGGGGAAGGGAAAAGATAATTGTAAGGTATAAGCAAAATTTGGAATGTTTGTATTAGCATTGGTGGCTTTAAATAACAAAGTGCAATGCATAAAAACTGTTTACTGATCAATTCCAAAAAGCCATTGATCAACAGACTGCCTTAGGGCCGGTGGGATACGCCAAAAACCCATTATACCTGTTCTTGAAAGCAATGCTCACGATAAACCCACAGGAACCTAAGTAAACAAACTAATTATTTTATTAAAGACTGTGACTTAAATGCAGTCATCAGAGGGTAAATCAGTACTTAATGACCTGCCTCAGACGATGATGCACTTATACCCGAGAGTAAGTGCATTTACGTAGATGCTGACTGCAAAATTGAGCTAAAAATTGATTACCTGAAATTCTTTAAGTATGTGTGTTTGTGTGTGATGCACTTGATATTAAATTAAAAAAACAAAAATTCAATTGCTCAGTCCACGAGCCGAACACGCGTATTTGTTGATTATTTGCAGCTGTTGTTGTTGTTAAATAGAAATCAGCAGAGGTTTTTTTAAAGTCATAAAAGAAATTCCGACACATCTGATAATAGCAAATCGGAAGATTTTTTTTGTTGTGCCATGACCATGGAAACAGATGATGATTATGATTAATACTCAATGTTTTGGTAAATCCACTTTGGGGCTGGCTTATCAACTGTTAAGGAATATGGCTGGCATTATTCATGTTTGGCGCGTGGCCACAACCGGTCTGGTGATAGCGGTTCTTATCAGGAGTCAGGATGATTCAATTGCATAAATTAGCTAACATATTAAGTAATTGAAGCCGGGCACCCCCACTCCCACCCACCCACCAGCAGCCGTCCGGTAAAAAAAAATATGCTCAGAAATCGCGCCATATAACCGACCAGTAAAAATCAAGGTCAGTGACAAGCCAAGAGCGTAGAAGAGCACAACACAGAGAGGGAGAGAGAGCAACGAGCTCTCTTTGTGAGTTAAATTATGCTGGAGGCCCTGCCTGCCCTTTAATGAATTTAATTTTACTTAATTTAAGACTTGATTTATGTTCCCAAGTACCAGGTTCACCTGCCAGGTTATTCACCCGCTCTCCCCTATCGTTCATTTCCATATGCGCATATGTATCACATTTGTTTCACTTGAACAGCACTTAGTAATAGTAAGTACACAGTACAACAATCACAACAACACTTCCAGCCCGTCCGGGCATTGACATTGCTTAACTTACTTTTCTCCATCGTATTGCGCTTTGAACGTTGCTTCTTTTTGTTAGCAATTTTGTGTTTTGTTTTGTTAAATAACTGTTCTTTCGCGGAGAGACAATATGTGTGAAAGAGCACCAATTCGGTTTCACTAGTAGTGGGTGGACAGCGAACGATTAAGGCGGTCTATCGAATTAAAGTCAGCTAGGAAGCATTTGATTCAAGTTCCAGCTGTTCTTAGAATGAGCCGCCTTGGCTCTAGCTTCGCGTTATACTTTTGTTAAAAATAATAAACGAAAACTTTTTTGTTATTGTTGAAAGCGACATATCGATTGCCCACTAACTCGTTACCCACGAGATCGACGGTTACTTATTTATCGATACCTCAGTCACGACTGCGACTCGCAAACAAAGTACTCGTGACCAGTGCTGCCATCTCTTCAGTGCCTAAGCAAGCTAAATCCTCTTTCAAAAATAGCTAGAAAATTGTTCTAAGTAGCTATATAAAAAGCTATCATACGGGCCTGTTCCCGTTGCCGATTTCGATCAGATCATGCGGAATCGGAACTGGTAGCTGTTCCCTTTTCCGAAAAACGATCAAGTTACTCGGTTTCAAAAGTTTTGCCTAAGAGTCAGTGGAATGAAAAGTAAATGACAATTTTCTTGGCAACGGTGATTCTTTTCATCTTGCAAATAATTTTATTGTAACATGTCTAAATTTGTAGAGAATTTGAAGTATTCATTGATATATCGTGCGTACAATTTTATTTAACATAATTTTTTTATGCTGGTTGCGTATAAGCGAACGAAAGATCGATCGAAATGAAATCGAGCTGTTCGCAGTTCCGCATCAGCGCATGCGCAATGCTGATCTAAATTGTTAAGGCTGTCTTATGGCTGAATTAAAATTCGAAAACGATTCTAGCATTCATTCGAAAAGACAATCGATTTCAATTTCACTCGGAAACGGGAACAGGCCCATTAAAAATGGGAAAAGGGGATCATGAAGTTGTGCCAGTTTCCCAATCTAAAAAGTAGGAAAGTGGGACCACTGTGCATTGGCAAAATTTGCCCGCCATCAGCGTTTGAAAAACTCCAGATCTGTGTGGAAAATAGCTAAATTGGCATCACTGGTCACGACTGTGACTCGCAAGCGAAGTACTCGTGACTTGCTGCAGCCAGTTCCAGACGCTGCCGCGCTTGCTTAGCCAACAAAAATGTTTGATGTGGAGCCAATTATTGCCGATCATAATCATAAGGATGTGATACACGATGTCGTCTTCGATTACTATGGCCGACGGATGGCCACCTGTTCCAGTGATCAGACAGTCAAAATCTGGGATGAGGATGGACAGGGCAAGTGGAATGTGAGCAGCAGTTGGAAGGCTCACTCGGGTTCCATTTGGCGCGTTTCTTGGGCGCATCCTGAATTTGGTCAAGTAGTGGCCACTTGTTCATTCGATCGCACCGCTTCCGTGTGGGAGGAGGTCATAGGCGAGAAGGTCTCAACCACAAATGCGCCAACAAGACGATGGGTGAGGCGGACCACGCTGGTGGATTCGCGTACCAGTGTCACGGATGTGGAATTCGCACCGAAATATTTGGGTCTGCTGTTGGCCACTGCCTCGGCAGATGGCATCATACGCATTTATGAGGCGCCGGATATTATGAATCTGTCTCAGTGGCCGGTGCAACATGAGATTGCCAATAAATTGTCTTTGAGTTGTTTGTCCTGGAATACGTCCACCTATATGGTTACCCAGCTGCTGGCCGTAAGTGAAGGATACGAGTGGATGTGGTAAAAGGGAAAGCTAACTTATTTATGTTCCAGGCGGGCAGTGATGAGTCAGCCACTCCCACGGGCAAGGTCTTCATCTTTGCCTACAGCGAGAATGCGCGCAAATGTGTTAAAATTGAGACTGTCAATGACATAACAGATCCTGTCACAGATGTAGCGTTTGCACCCAATGCAGGCCGCACCTTTCATATGCTGGCGGTGGCCAGCAAGGATCTCTATATAGTCAATATACGCGGAGTGACGTAAGTGGCAGCTAGCTGAAAAAGGTGGCCTCAATTCTAAACTCTCTTTTATTGTGCTGTAGTGACTCAACGGGCAACTCCAAGCTGGACATACAAACGCTCAAATTCAGCGAACACAACTGCCCCGTTTGGCGCGTCTGCTGGAATATGTTGGCCACCATGCTAATCTCTACTGGAGATGACGGCTGTGTGCGTCTCTGGCGCATGAACTACACCCGGCAATGGAGATGTGCTGCAGTTTTAAAGGCTGAGGGTGGAGGACCTACCTATGAACCAGCTCCGCCCACACCCACACTGGCCCAAACAGCCTCGGCCACGGCCAAGTTTTACAAGAAGGGCACCATTGGCAATCAGGTGCCCTGGCATTGATGAACTAAATGTTAAAAGTGTCCCGCAAATAAATCGTTTAAGCTGAAAGATATGAGACTTACTCCTGAACATCTGCTGGATATATGCTCCTGACTGGCTGCCCATGAGCAGCAGCAGCAGCCTCTGAGTTGTCTGCCTAGGCCACATTTGATTTCACATGCTAAGGTTACATCACCAAACACAAACACTGAGAATCACTTTGATCTTTTTACCGGTCACTTGTGAGAGCCGCAAACATGTGAGTTTGGAGCCAAACAATTTACAATTACACAAAATATTTGTGTGTGCCAGAGGGAGAGAGAGACAGAGAGAGATCTGATAAGTTGACATTCGGAGAGACCGAGAGAGACAATGAACTAAATATATAAACAAAAGAGGCCACCGAGAAAAATGAGTGCCCACTGAGTACAGTCCATAGGCAGAGAAGAAAAAAATATTTTTAAAGTTTTGTTTTTGTTCTTTATTTAATTTTTTTTATTAAAAAGTGCTCCTTCCTAGAAAAATTGGTATTTAGCAAAAGTAGGCTATGAAAATTGTAAAAAAAATTCGGCCCTGTTCGGAATTTCGAGTAGATTTTCGTGTTAAGCGACCTGATCTTCAGTAATCCAAAGGTTTCGTTTGGCTGGCTCGAGGTCATCCGAAAATAAAACTGCCTTTTTGTTTATATTTTCCCAATATATTTCGAGCCCACATCGGGGTGCGTCTTTAGTGGGCTAACAAACAACAATTAAACGAACATTTTACAAGCATTTCCATTAAACAGCATTTCTACGAGATTCTGATTGGGCTGACTCAGCAGCTCTCTGTGATGCGATGTTCATAGCAAATTGCTGGCGTCGATTGCTCGCCTAGTCCTGCCTTTCTGCAGATTCATCGCATCGCGCTTGCGATTATTTCGGAGTCTTAGAAGCATGCTGGGGCTCAATGTGTTCAGCTAAATGCTGCCGTCGATTGCTCGCCTGTTCTGACGTTTCGGCAGCACTCCAATCCGCTTGATGGCTTACCTGTTGCATTCTCCTGAGCTCAGCTTGCGAAGAAATATCATGAATTTTGATTACACTCATACGTCTTGCTAGCTTTCTTTTTGAAGTTCTCGACAAATTAGACAAATTGTGGAACAAACTTGCCAAATTTCAAGTTTATAATATTAGAAAGATTTAAAATCCACATTGAATTCTAGGATCTTCGAAAACGGTCATACAAGTGAATAGGATTTTCGATTTTTCATGAATGTGCTGTGAGTGAGCCAAGTCATGCGAACAAACTTTGCACACACAGCACTAGTATTGCCGTTACACATCTTACGATGCAGTGTTGTCATCTATTGAAGCCCAAAATTGTCTAAAAATGGCTGGAAAATGGTGAACTTCCTATTGATATATGTTGATAACAATGATCTGTTGTTCCCTAATCTTTTAATGAGAAACCAGTAAAAAACCCAAGGTGTTGAATGGATGAACACCTTAAAAACTATTTTCCTATGAAAATTCCAAATAACTGAAGCAGTTTCGAACCAATCTTTAAGAAATACGCTCAGCTTGCGGAACGCTTTTTATAAAAACTGAACCCAAGGTTTAGATTCGATGATCAATCCTTGGTTCATAGCTTTAAAACAGATGTGGGCATGCCTTGCTTGCGCCATCAGCACATAACTGCCTCGCTGCGAAGCGAGTTAAAACAACAAGTGCATTGTGTATCGGCGCACGGCTCCAGCTCGGCGCACACTAAAGACCTGCACGATTGATTCCAGAATCGTACGATTACTTGAAAATATAATCATGCTATGAGTAAAATGATTATTTTATCTGTGTTATTTTTCACACGATGACGAGTAGTAATCATGACATCGTACGATTATAATCACCAGCCTACTAATTTAAATTCTCCTGCTGGCTTTGAGAATGCAAATACAGAATGCTTTCTCTAGTACGACTGGCGTCAGTCGCAGTAATTTCGTCAACCCAGGGTTGCTCTTTGTACGGTGATGCGTCGTAAAGAAAACGATTGAGGCGTAAGTCGCTTCTCTGCATTGAGTCTATCGAGCGTCGCTCATGTCGGCTCCTGCATGGCATTGCGTCGACCTAGCGTGCCTAAAGAGCCGTTAAATGCGTCAGTCAAACACATTGTGAGAGATATAAGGGTGGGTTGACGACAGTCACAAATTCGCCGACGGAACGTTGATACAGCGTTTGTCGGCCGTACTAGAGGGCATACATTCTCCTAAAAGGTGGTTTCGTCTGCATTCCATAATTTGACGTGCCATTCTGGAGCACCTTTCTATTGATGCGCTGGATGCTTTAATAGACAATGGCTTCCTTGCAACTAATTCCTCCTTGAGCACTTCTTTTCTGTTGTCCTCACTAGTCCCAGAAGTCCCGTTAAGGGAATATTCACCCGTTCTAATTTTGTTGAAACCATGATGTAATAAGTATAAGGTGGTCCCGTCATGAGAGCTGCTCTCTCGATTAGTCCCTTATTGTCAGTACTTGGCAGGCTGTCCACAGAGTAGGCTCGTATCGGTCTACGTGAGAAGAAAAAAAAAATTACCTTTTGCATATATTGTCGTGCGAGTATTACTCAAGTATTCAAGCTAGCGTCGCAAAAGGCAGAGGCGGTGATGGTCGAATCAGCTTGGGTCAGAGTTAATGGAACGGCTATCAAATCCAAAAGAGCCATTAAAAATCTTAAAGTAATGCTGGATACCAGGTTATGGTTCTGAGAACATTTCTTGAGAGAAGGCAGCAAAATCAAGCAGCGCTTAATCTAGAATCATGCTGAACAGGTGCGGACCAAAACAGGGGAGAAGACGGCTTTATGCGAGTGTTACGAGAGCATCGTTCCATAAAGTTCTCTACCTACATAAAAGGCGTATGTGGGGCGTACCGTCTAAGTGCGCTCAGGGTTTCTTCTGCATACCGTACGGTGTCGGAAGATGCTGCGTTGGTGAGCTGGCCACAGAAGCAAATGAGAGGTACATGGCTTCACGGTTGAGTGGCTCAAATCAAGCTTACTATGGTACCCAACAGCAGGAAGCGAGGCAGCGGAGTGTCAAGAAGTGGCAACGTCGTTGGGACCAATCCACTAAAGGTCACTGGATCCATAGCCTAATTTCGGAATTGTTGCCAAGGCTGTCTAGAAAGCATTAACCCAGCTTCTTAGTGGATATTATTTTTTGTTTTTCATTTATCGAAAATTGGATTAATTTATTTGTTGGTGGAAATAAAAATAGGGCTATTTTGTAATTATAAAAGATTTTAGGAAAGATTTCTTCACAATTTATTTTAGTAAAAAAATTTGACTATTATTTGCACCCTTTTCCAATAAAAACATTAGGCCTTGTTCCAAATTCCGAGTCGGTTTCCGTGTAAACGTTTGCATCTAGAGTTTAAGCTTAACAATGTTATATGGAAGGTGACAAGAATTTCAACGGTTACTAGATTAGGTTTGATGAAAATCGGAATTGCTTAAGCAGCTGAATCCGATTGCTCAATACCAAGTGGATTCATTTCGTCAAAAAGGGAAGACCTGATCTAGTAGTGAACTTTACATTAGAAGGAGCAACGTTTACACGAAAATCGACTCGAAATTCGGAACAGGGCCGATTATTTTTTTGCTTTTCTAAAGATGCCTTTACTAAAACTGAGTGATCTGAGTACACAAAGTTTTTGGCTTTTCACAGATTCATTAAATTCGTTTGTTATTTTCATGCATTCACACTCAGTTGTTTTGAGTATTCAAAAATTCACATTCAATATGACCGAACGCGAAAAAAAATTCACTCAAGTAAGCTTGAGTACTCAAAAAATGGAGTCGTATTCTTGAGCACTCATTGTTGCTCACAATTTGAGTGCACTGCAAGTGAATTTGGTTAGAATTAGGATGGACAGATCCCTAATCTAATATGTACTTAAGATGGTCCCAAAAAAAAAACCCCCAACCAAACGGATTCTTAGAGGTTCGATTACACACCGGTTTGCAGCCTTAGGTTTCATCTATTAAATTTTGCTTAATTCCTTAATCCGTTTTTTGTTACTGTTCATTGAGCAATCAACCCCACACACCTTGAGGATGTGTGCGATCATATCATCTGCATATGTACATCAATATCGATTAAACTAGAATCCAATGATGCGTTCAGACTTCATGCTCGATATAAAATGACACAAAATTTGAATTCCATTTATTCACATATGAATATGACATTTAAGTGCCCAGCTGTGCATAAATTAAGCACCAACCACAACAACAAGTGTGTGTGTGCTATTTTTTGGCCAGGTTTTAACACGAAAATCCATTCAAATATTTCCACAATATTCCACTTAATTGACTCGAACCGCAATAAAAACAAACCATTTAACTATTCCCGTTGACACTTCGAAGCCTTTTTCCATATGGAATCAACCCTGCTGCTGCTGTTGTTGTTGCTGGTGTTGGTGGCGCGAACGTAATCCAAGGAATGAAATCAAGTTCAGGCAGTGCCCGGGTTTTTGTAGAGGCAGTGTTTCAACCCCCAAAAAAATGTCCCATAGCCGGAATGATTGTCTCTAATTGGAAGTTGTGACGTGTCTATTATGCGCAATGGTGACTGACTATGACTCGGTGTTGATCTTGGTGTTTTAGGTCGCACCCCTAGTGCAGCTGCACACCGTATTGAGGGGGTGGTTTCGCCCTGCGTGGGAAGTCAAAGCTCAGAGGTCTCTCACAATATGAGATGAAAGACGGCCCCGTTAAATATTGAAAACATTTATGTTTAACCGGCAAAAGTGAAATTAATGCGCAAAAGATTGTTTCTCTTTGGAACATCCAGAGAACACAGAACAGTTTCAAGTGGACTTTTCTCTAGGGGTTGCTTGCCTGGTTATTGCCAGATTTGTGTATATTAGAGAACCATTTTGGTTGCTTGGTTGCACAAAAAGAAGTAAAGATATTTGAATTGAATCAGTAAGTATGGTGATTATTTGCTAAATGTAATTTAATTGAAAAATATTAAGGAACTGAATTGGCCTGCTTGGTTACACAGTGCAATTAACACTCTTAAGCTCCAGAACACTAGGCTTAAGTAGTTTTCCCAGTGCTTATTATGAACTAAAATTTGAAATGGAATTCCCAAAACATTTGTCCATGCCTGGAAAATCTTCGCAATAAAATCCCTAAATAATTGAAAAACAAGAGATCGAAACAAACGGTGAATAACTAATTTGAGAATACTGTCCTAGATAAAATATGAATCGTCTTACAGAATAATAACTAGAATAATACATAAAACAATATTAAGGATTATTGACTCAACACATACATATCATATCCGTATATCTCTTGCCTTCAAATGTTAGCACCTGAAACGATACTGACCAGAGATCAGCATGGACTGCTCTCTAACCAAGCACGCATAGACTTAATCACTTTACAATTTGGCATTACTAAAGTCAGTTTGCCCTTTTTGTTTCCAAAAATAAATATGGTAAGAAAAGTTAGTTAGTCCAAAAGTTGAAAACGACTGAACCAAATTGAATACTTCCTTCTGCGGGCTTGTGCCTAAATGCTACGCAACGGTTTTGGAGATGAAAAGTCGAAAAATTCTCATAAGGTGGCGTTGTAACCCTACATTTCCATTTTAATCAAGAACCCGGGTGTAGCTCAGTGGCAAGTGTGCGCGACCGCTGTGCAAGAGGCGTAGGTTCGATCCCGCCTCGGAACATCTAATGAATTCGATTCTTAGTTCTCGATACTAGTTAAGAACTCGATACTAAGTACTCGATACTCAGTATTCGATACTTGGTACTCGATTCTAAGTACTCGATACTCTGTACTCGATTCAATACTTAGTACTTTTTACTCAGTATTCCATACTAAATACTCCGTATTCGATACTCATTATTTGATTCTTAGTTCTCGATACTAAGAACTCGTTACTCAGTATTCGATACGCAGTACGAGATTCTAAGTACTCGATACTCCGTACTCGATCCTCAGAATTCAATTCTTAGTACTCTATACTTAGTACTCCATACTCGATACTAAGTATCCGATATTAAGTACTCGATACTTCGTATTAGATACCCAGTACTCAATTTAAAGTACTCTATACTAGGTACTTGATGCACCGTATTCGATACCCAATTCTCGAGTGTAAGAACTGAACCACCGGTAACCTCTTAACAACAACACCACAAAATATGCCATGTCAGCGTGACGCGTAGTGAGTGGCGCGTGACGCTAAATTCAAATTTTACTCCCACTAAAATCTTCCCTTACCGAAATTTAAGATGTTTCATATCAAAAGCTCTCCAATTTTGAAAAAAAAAATGGAAAACGAGTATCATGCATTGCTGGCTGGCCGTTTCAGACCCGGCGATGAAGTCAGAGGGGGCCGTCTGGCTGTACTATTTATCTTTAGAACCCGAAGGTTATTACTAAAAGGAAGTGTGAACGCAGTTGCCCACCAAGTGCATAATTAATGGGGGGACGGTCAAGCCCCAGTGGAGAGTTTGAAGATTTCGTATTCATCCGGGCCTTTCAAGCAAAAGAACGAAATCAGAAAGCTGGTGTCACTCTGCAGAGATTTTGAGCGAGGCCTATCGACACATATGCAAGCTTGCGCTTTTGTTTGCCATTAGCAGCGGGCTTGCTTCCTTGCTTAATTGCCAGTTACCGAATTCAAAAAAGTCGTTACCGATATTCAAGCTTTACTTTTGAAACGCTTTTCATACTCGTAGCCCGAAGTTGTACATCACAAAACAGAGAATTTTACCCAAGCTGTCTAAAAAAACACTTAAATCAATCAAACAAAAGATCTTCTTTTATGAAATACACATTTTATTTAGAACTAATAGGCAATGAATTTGTTTCTGTCATGGTGGCATTTTGTGTAACGCTGGGGAAAGAAGAAGCTGAGTCCTTTTGTAGGCTGCGGCAACATAATCATTGTCGTAATCATAGCCGGAGCCACCACTAAATGGGGCTGTGTAGTCTGCGGAGTTTGACGCTGGAATGTTGTGCACATAGACGGTCTTCCATTTTAGGAAAATGTCATACTAGCCTCTCCCTGGATATTGAAAGGCTTACAGATGGAGCAGGTGCCGGCTAGCATCGAAATGTACGAGGGCCGTCCCAGAAATAGCCGACCTAACTACTAAAACACAAAAATTTATCTTTTTTTTTTATTTTTCAACATAGGATCCTTTTAGGTCGATACACTTTTCCCAGCGATGTTCAATAGCTTCGATACCTTTTTTATAATAAGAACTGTGAAGCTCTTCAA